>JAREIK010011713.1:925000-1522500 GCA_029783825.1 Sapria himalayana
GAGAGATTTTGTTCATCTGCTTGATATCAGGCCTTTAAAGCGTTGTTGACTTCTGCAAACTCTGAGGAGCAGCTTGTGGCTCTTGGAGAACTGCTCTACCAGGTAAGGCTTTTCGTGCTTCATCTTTTTATGTATGTGGGGCACCAGTACGGCAACCGCACTTCACCTCTTTGCAGTGCCACTACAGTTACAGTGACTGTGGGCTGGGCTCAGACGCAACTGATAGGCTCGTGCAGTTGGTGCAAGAAATACAACACAGAAAGCTCAGTGCCTATGAAGATGGAAGTCTGTATGGAGCAAAGATAACTGGCGGCGGTTCTGGCGGAACTGTCTGTGTGATTGCTCGGGACTCCTTGAGGAGCAATCACCAAATTCTCAAGGTACGACCTAATCGAATTGATTTTTTTTCCTTTATCAAAAGCTTATTTTTGAGAATTAGGTCGAATTCATGAATAAAAATATAACAAATAAATTTGTAAATTAATAAATTAGTTGTTCATAATGATGAAAAATTTATTAAAATTATTAATTAATAAATAAAAACATATTTTACCCATATCGATAATGCTCCTTGTCGTACACTTAGTCTTTCCACTAAGCTTTTGTGTGACACTTAGATAACTTATTTCTTGAATTCCCACATCCTTATATAGAATCTCACAGGGTTATTTTCTATATTTGATCAATAGATGAGCTCTTTGTGATTGAGGGTGTGATATCCTGCTTAGTATGAGATATGATAGAGGTTAATATCTTAACAGTCTTAGCTCTAAAACTCGAAAAATTATATCTGATGAGTCTCCATAAGAGAGAGTGTAATATCATGCTTAGTTTGAAGTCTGAAAGAGATTAATATTTTAGCAATTTTAGCACAAAAACTCAAAGAAATTATATCTGACTAGCTCTCCATGAGAGAGAGTGTGATATACTGCTTAGTATGAGATCTAAGAGAGGTTGATATTTCAACAGTCTTATTTTTCAAAATTTGATGTAATTATGTCTGATGAGATTTTCATGAGAGAGAATATGACATCCTGCTTAGTATAAGATCTGTTAAAGGTTAATATCTCAATAGGCTTGGCCCCAAAAATTGAAGAAATTGTATCTGATGAGTTCTCCATGAGAGCATGTAACATTATACTTAATATGAGATCCGAGAGAGATTACAATTTCAATAGTTTTAGTCCTAAATTCAAAGAGATTGTATTTGATCAGTTCTTCATGAGAGAAAATATGATATCCTGCTTAGTACAAGGCATGTTAGAAGTTAATATATAATTAGTCTTAGCCCCAAAGCTCGAAGAGATTGTATCTGATGAGCTCTTCGTGAGAGAGAGAGAGTAATATTCTGCTTAGTATGAGATCTGAAAGATGTTAATATATCAACAGTCATAATTCCAAAACTCAAAGGAATTGTATTTGATGAACTCTCCATGTGAGAGAGTGTGACATCTTGTTTAGTATGAGACCTAAATGAGATTATTATTTCAACAATCTTACTCTTAAAACTCAGAGATTGTATCCGATGAGCTCTCCATGAGAGAGTGTGTGATATCCTGCTTAGTATGAGGTCTGAGAGGTTAATATCTCAACAGTCTTATCCCAAAAACTCAGAAATTTTATCTGATGAGCTTTTCATGAGAGAGAATATGACATCTTGCTTAGTATGAGATTTGTTAGAGGTTAATATTATACTTAATATGAAATCTGAAAGAGATTAATATTTCAACAGTATTAGTCCTAAAATGAAAATATATCTGATGAGCTCTCCATGAGAGAGAATGTGACATCCTGCTTAGCATAAGATCCGAAATAGAATAATATATCAATAGTCTTAGCCCTAAAACTCAAAGAAATTGTATCCGATGAGCTTTCCATGAGAGAGAATGTGACATCCTGCATAGTATGAGATATGTTAGAGGTTATTATATCATTAGTCTTAGCCTCATAACTCGAAGAGATTGTATCTAATGAGCTCTATGAGAGAGAGTGTGACATTTTGCTTAGTATGAGATTTGAAAGAGGTTATTATATCAACTGTCTTAATTCCAAAATTCAAAGAAATTGTATTTGATGAGCCCTCCATGAGATAGAGAGAGAGAGAGAGACATAGAGAGAGAATGACATCCTACTTACTATGAGATCTGGAAGAGATTAATATGTCAACAATCTTAATCTCAAAACTCAAAAAGATTATATCTGATGAGCTCTCTATGAGAGAGAGTGTGACATTCTGCTTAGTATGGGATCTGAACGAGATTAATATATTAATAGTCTTAATTCCAAAACTCAAAGAGATTGTATTTGATAAGCTCTCCACGAGAGAGTGTGTGATATCCTTCTTAGTATGAGGCTTGAGAGAGATTAATATCTCAACAGTCTTAGCCTCATAATTTGAAGAGATTGTATCTAATGAGTCTCAAATCTGCTACTCATCACTCTTTGTTGAAAGTATTCATACGATAAATGGTCATACAAAATCAACTTGTGTAAGTATTCTCTCACTGTACTAAAATGAACTCATAATTTTATCTATTTTGTGTAGGTATGCGTTGTGTTTGGGCATGTGTGCATGTCCTAAAACATGTCTTAACCCATAATTTGCATGTTTCAGATTCAAGAGGCTTACAAAGGTGCAACCGGCTATAAGCCAGTTATTTTTGAGGGTTCCTCGCCCGGATCCGGTAACTTTGGGTATTTGAGAATTCGCAAGGGCACTCCAATAAATTACTCCGCCATGTGAATTTGGGTGAGTTTATTACCCCAAAACAATTTTAAATTTCTTAAGTTTCATTATTGATTTTACATTAAATCAATAAGTGAGTTCGTGGTGGTTATACCCTCCCTTGAATGTAAAATTATTCATTTTTTTTTATTTTTAAAATTTTTGTGAAAATAATTTTATATTAATGTAATATATATATACACACCTGCACCCACCACCCAAACACACACATGCACGCACACGCACTCTCACACATGATATCTTCATTATATATATAAATGTATATATAAAAACCTATGTACGCACACACATGATTTGTCATGTGCCCCATATGTATGTGTGTTTTCATCCGTGTCTGTTTGTGTCATGAATATATATCAAACAAATTTATGAAAGCTACAAAATTTTTGAAATGCTAAAAATTATATAAAAGTTATTAATTTAATAAAAATAATAAAAAATTTCAATTTTAATCAGTTTTTTTATTTACGAACAATAAATATAAATCATCAATTAAATTCTAAAATATACATAATTTTATCATTTTATGATCTTGTAATAACATTATTATGTGAAAAAAATGCCATTGCACGTGAAATATATCAATTATTAAAATTATGCAAATTGTTTTGTGGTTTGTAAAATCACAGAAAGATCTATTGTGTATAATTATGTGATTATAAAATTATACAAAACATAAAAAATACAAGAAATAAATTATATTTAAATTAATGATGATAATAAAAATAATAAAAATCAAAAAAAATTTAAAATATATCAACATGTAAAATTTTATGCTTTGGTATATTAAAAAATATCTCAAATATATCAGCATATATATACATGTTATACATACATATATATTGTTGACATATATACAATGATATGTAAATATATTATTATTTAAATAGACATATGTAGAGTTGTGTGTATATATATGCACACACACACATACACACGTGTATATACAAAGTAGCTTGTATGCCTATATATATATATATATATATATATGCACTTAAACATTTTTGTACATATATATAAATACACACACCCACACACACACCATAGTAGTCTAAGTATTTGTATTTATGAACAACAATAAAATTAGCATGTATTTATGCATATATACTATTGTATATACATGAACGTATATGTATACTTTTGTACATTTATATATACAATAATATACATAATAGTATGTATGTCTATGCATACACATAAATGCTATTCTGCACACACACACACACACACACACACACACACACACATGATTCTATAAGTGGGTAGGTGTGTGTGTGTGTGTGTGTGTGTGTGTGTGTAGCAATCTACAATGTTTGGATGTATAAATGATAACATAAGCATACACTACAAGAAAATACAAAATCATAAACACCTAATTCCGTTTCTTAGTTACGACATAATGTTCAAATAAAGACATAATTAGAAATGAAAAGAATTCATTTCTAAATTGATCATTTCTACATTTTAAAAATAGATAATACTGAAGCATTTCTAAATTTTAAAAATAGATAACGCTAAAGCATTTATAAAATTTGTGACGGACATTTTACATCGCTCAAATTAGCGATGAAAATTTGATCTTGAATTTTATTGCTAAATTACTGATGGAATAGGGTAGAAACGTAAGATTTATCTCTAAATTAGAAATGAATTTTGAAACATCATTTTCTGTTTCTAATGTATGCAACATGAATATGTCCTAATTGTATAGTATTTGTATATTGTATACAATATATAAATATATACAAAAATCATATAACGTGCAATCAATTAAGTATATACACATTTTATTCATCAAATGACATTTACATAATATCTACTATATAGTAACATGTCAAATAACAAACATAAAAGTTCATCAATTATAGTACACTTCATAACTTAATTAAAAAATAATAACACAAAAATCAAAATTTCACAACAAAAACTTTTGTTGCAAAAAATTAATAATAGAATATCACAAATAATTATGTCTTTGTCGAGATAAGTATTTTCCTCTGGAGATCTTGATAGATCATCTTCATGATAATTAAAAATAGTTGATACTTCTACCAACTTGCATATTATTTTCTTCATCTTCAAAATCTTTTGTTGTTTTTCTTCTTATTTTTTCATGTTTTCACTCTCTATTTTCATTCTTTCAGCCTCTCATATCTACATTTATTAAATTTACTTTTGTATCTTTTCACTCTTCTATTGCATCTCATTATTCTTTTTTTTTTTTTTTGCAATGTATCTTGAATTTTCTACATCTCCCCGTGCAACCTCTTATCAAAAATATTTTAATAATTGAAAGATGATGATGATGAACTTTAAACAGAACCTCAAAAAAATTTAGATGCATGGGTACTAAGATCGTATACTTGCTAATTTTTCGACTCACCTCCGTAAACCTAAAGGTAAATATGTGCAACATTAATCTCTAACTACTCTGTAAAAAAATATGTTAATTGTGAAGCAATGGTAGTCATATTCTTCATATCTTCCTACAATTGTTAAAATACAATATAACTCATCATTACTATATTCAGATAAAATATATATAAGCACATAAAATTGTCATTACCCTATTAAAAAATAACATAAAAATGAAGTTAGTCATTATATTTAATTAGTTCATATATAATAACTCATGAGTTATGATAAAAAAAAATACTTGAATTTGTATTTTAATAAATTTTTTACGTTGTTTTCTTTTGTTAATTATAATTTATATATGACACTAGACGTACAAATTGAGAAACTCACATTAACATCATTTGACCGCTTGTCTACAAATATTATATCATTCTTCTTGTGCATTTATTTGAACACTTCAAATGGTATTGGTGGACATCCCAACTTAGCCGCTAATAACAATATTAATAAATATTGAGGAATATGATATATTATCACACATAAACTATTGTTTGCATTCAAAAAATATAAATAATAATAAATAATGAAAGATAAGTATACCAAATATACTGAATTTTAGTAGATTAGAACCTCTAATATGTTTTAAAGGTTATGATATTTCACATACTTTCTCTGATCGATGATTGTGTGAAACCATCTGGGACAAAGCCTTGAACTCCTCAATATTCTAATATTTTTATCACTTGATCCAAACATTAAGGGAGACATGATTAGGCTTTGCATATTTATCATACTTTTTTCTCCATTTGCCAAGCTTATCAATATATCTCATACTTACCACATATTTCCATATATTCTTCACCGAGATCATTAGAGTGTTATTTCATTTTTACTTTTTCTATAAAAAACAAATAAAACAATAATACATTGCAATGCATGAGAATCATAAGTAATAAACCTATGGGTAATTTAATATCAAAATGTACATATACATATAAATAAAATACACTTATTTTTTTGCTACTAAGTTAATATTTAATTAATTTTTATTTATTTTTCAAAATTTCGTAACGCAAATATTATTTTAATGCTAAATGATAATGTACGATAAGTTGCAAAATTATACTTTGTTATTAATTGAAATTTATATATATTAACCATAATCTTTTGCTCATAATTCATTCATAATTGTAAATTAAAATTTTTTTCAAATGAAAATAATAAAAAATGATAATGCATGCATGTTGTAAATTTATAAAAATTACGTATTGTTTATTGTCAATTTTGGGCCGAATAAAGATTTTCTCATAACTTGGCATGTAAATTATAGATTATGAATATCCAATTAGTATCAATACTACAGTACCAATGCATGGGCCTCCTAAGATAGATAGGACGAAACTAATAATATCTTTTAGTGCAAAATGAGAATAAGACAGAATATCAATGATAGTCAATTCATGTGTGTTATGATGAGGTGATGCTAACATATTCTCTATACATGTAGGAGAATGCGGAGAGACATTGTAGTGTTATCAACACTAAATACATCTAGATTTCCTCCACCACAAACTGTTAGTCGACATCATTTACCCCTACCCACATGTTGAGATTCTTGACCACTTGGATCATTACCCTTAATACCTAAATCAAGTTATATAAACATCGAAAAATATAGAGAAAATAAAAACATGTCATGAAAAATATCATAATAATAATATATAATAATAAACACATTAACATTCACAAAAGCAAAAAATAATTTTTTTATTTAACATCCAAATTGTAACAGTAATAAAATAAATAAGACTATCTAATCATCATTAGAAATCTTTGACAAATCATCTTCATCAACTTATTCATTCTCATCTGATTCTGTAATTAATTCTTTCTCATTAACTTCTTCAACATGGTTATCATCAATGCCCAAATAGTTTTCACATTCATCAAGAAAAATTTGAAGCCCATTATCTACCTCATGAATGATCAGATGAAGTTCTACATTATTCTCGTGAAATGCATGTACACACGATGTAGTGATAATAATATTATTTCAAAAACTTTCATAGCTAATCTAGGTTTTATTTTATATATTACCTACTAGCCACAAGGATTTCTTCTTGTGGTTGGATACTTGATGTAACACACTTGTTTGACTTTCATCGCAAGAATAAATGACTCATACTTACTTTAATATTTCTTATAATGCACATCTATAAGGTTGTATTGATGATGAATTCTAGTATCCAACTTTAGAATAGGATTATACCATTCACATTTAAATAAAATTGTTCTCTTAATTGATAAGGTATGATACTTCTCATATAGAATTTTAATTAGTCAACCATGAAAATTAATAGTTGATGTAGTAGAGTTAGACCCATTGATACATACACAATTGTTCATTGCAACTCTATCTGAATCATATTTCAAAGTATGAAATGTGTATCCATTTATATAATATATGAGATACGTCTGTAAACTTCATAATGGTCTTTTTGCGAGATCATTCATTTGTCTATTATATATATTTGAAGATGGAAATTATACCTATAAATTTATAAAAGATAAAGGCATACTTATATAATATTGCACATTATTTTTTAGAACCAAGAATGATGAGTCACATGCTGATAAAATTTTCAAATTAAATTGTGACATTTTTTTTCAAGCTATGCATCAATTTTTATTTTTATTTTATTTTTATTTTATTTTTATTTTTATTTTTATTTTTATTTTTATTTTTATTTTTATTTTTTACTTTTTTTTTTGTTTTTTTTGTTTTTATTTTTTTATTTTTTTCTTTTTATTTTTTTTTTCTTTGAATCAATTGGAGTTTATCAATATGTGGTTCTCTTTACCTTAATTCTTTAGTATAAATTCTTCAAAAAAGTAAATCGTAAACCATGACAAAGAAATGAGAATATAAATTTATTATTAATCTTACTCAATATAAGGTATAACTTACTTGTAGTTTAACAAAATATGTGTGTGCAACATGATACTCATTGTCATCTAAAAAATATCTTGATTTTGCTTTACTATATGATCAACCCGCATGTGTGAAAATAGAATGCTTATCATTTTTTTCTGATCCATCACATATTTCATAAATATTATTTGGTGACATTTTGTTATATGGATTATAAAATAGTGGCCAAAATTTGTACTCACAAAATTTCTAAACCTCTTCAACCAAGTAGGCATTACATATCAATCCACTTTGGTTTTAATTCGAACATTATATTTTAAAAAAGCATATGTACATAATGTTTTGTTGTTTGTTGCATAACTATTTCTCCATGTTTATTCCAAATATAATTGTCTCTAACAAATATATTTGTTACAAAATGATATTGCACTATGTCCACATCTTGGAAACACCAATTTTGACATTTATGGTCATTACATTGACATCTTATTTTATTTTTATCCATAAATTCAAACTATTTTTCAGCTTAGCCAATAAATTTCTCAATCTCTTCTACAAACTTATTAGTCAAAAACTCATCTATCAGTCTTACATTCATACATTGAAATCAGATCGTATAATGTGTTTCATTCCTAATATTTTGAATTATAATAATATATATAGAGATTTATTTGTAATAAAATTATAGTAACATATTTAGGATGTTACATAAATTTTAAAAAAAATTGTAATCACATCATTATTAGACAATTTTTGGATTAAAATGAAATAAGGTGGTTGCTTCATTCTTTTAAGATATTTATCAAAAGTCATAAATTATAATTTTTTCATATACATAAAACTAAATATTTAATATTTATCTATATTGGATGAAATTATATTAATTAAGCAAAAATGAAAAATTCAAAATGTGATAATTAATAATTTCAAAATTAATAATCTATACTAACTAATTAGACAAAGATATTTTGCTTAATAGAAATCTTTAAAAAAATTACAATGGCAATGCATTTAAATTTGTCAATGAAAAAATAACAAAAAAAAATTTAATTAGCAACGGAGAACATTAATAAATTAATAGGGATTATACTAATCCATTTGAAGTATATAATATAAATAATCATCTACCAGCTATGACAGATAATATATATTTTTTTAAAATATAAAATAATAGGAGGTAATATTTATTGGATCCACCTTTAGTGGAGTATAGATCAAGCAACTCTAAATTTTGAAATGATGCACTAATTTTTTTAGTTATTCATTTGTTGTTACATTTCAACATTCAAATTCCATACCTTCAAAATTATGTATGTTATTCATTGTTATTATATTTCAACTTTTAGTATTTGTTAAAATATTTATAAATTATTTATTGTTAAAATATTTATAAATTATTCATTATTAAAATTGCACAATTAGTATATGTTGTTCATTTAATTATTATTATATTTCAAAAAATCCTAGTAAACAAACTAGTACATATTAACTAGCATGATTAAAACTATAGGTGAATGATGAAACACACGAAAAATACATACCTCAATTAGGTAACCCAAAAATTTAACAAAATCTAATATCTACAAAAAAATGTATAATATATAATTTATCAATTAGAATGTTATTAATTCAAGAAAACAAGAAGAGAGAACCCCACGAGAATGTTAAATATTTAAAAAAAACTATAGGTAAAAATAAAATGCAAACATAAAATACAATTCTTGAAAACAATACATATGAGAAATTTTGAAAAACTAATTTTGATATCTCAATTATGGATGATTAGTGTGATGAATACTAATTGGAGGAAAATAATTTCAAAATTAAATTGAATGAATTTAGAATCAAAATTAAAAACACTCGATCCCTAACTTTTGTTTAAAGTATTCTTCGATAAATTAATTATCATAATTTAGCGATCGAATTTGTTTTTATTTCTAAATTAGTGATGGATAATTTTGTCACTGGTTCTTTTAAAATCAAATAGCGATTGATGGGTAAGACATTTTACATTTAGCGATGGTAATAAAATTCATCGCTAAATATAGAAATGGATAAGTATTCAATTTCTAAAAACACATAGATACATAAATTTTCATCACTAAATATCATGCAAATATATCCATCCGCAATATTGCATCACAATTAGCGACAGAATTAAAAATTGTTTAAAAATCCATCATTAATTAGAGACAAAAAAAAATTTTTGTTTTAATTTTTTTCATAATTTGTATTTTCTAATCCTTTTCAATTTTGTTCCTAATTTTTAGAAACAGAATTGTGCATTTCTAATTTATATTTCTAATTGCATATTGTCATGTAGTGATATGTGTAAATGCATATATACTTTTGTATATTTATATACATAGTAATATACATGTATTTACATATATTAATTGTCATATGTATATCTATATATACACACTTAGACATTGTTGTGCACACACATATACATACATCATTCTATAATTATATTCATATAAATTAGTCTATAAGTGTTTGTATGTATAAACTATAGTATAAGCATATGTTTAATTGCATATATAATATTGTATAAAGGCATGTACATACTAGTATACAACTATATATGTATATACACATCACTATACATATATTTACATGTACATAGTCATGTGCGTGTCTATTTATACACATATATAGTTATGAATATATATATATATACATACAACATTTTATGAGTATATTCATATATTATACACACACATATACACATGATTTTATAAGTGTGTGTTTGTTTACACACACACACACACAACAATCAATATGTGTTTGTATGTATAAATAAAAATATAAGCATATATGTGGTTGCATATATTCTACTATATATTTATATGGATAGTGATATACATGTGTATCTACATATATATATAATATTGTATATGTATATGCCTATATATACATAGACATCATCATACACACACACACACACACACACATATACACATCATTCTTTAAGTATATTCATATATATATTGTAGTATATTAAGTGTTTGTATTTATATACTATAATATAAACATATGAGTATGCATATATAATATTATATATATGTGTGTGTGTGTGTGTGTGTGTGTGTATGTATATATGTATATATATATGTACGTACATGTATGTTACTATAGATTTTATATACACAATGCTATACATGTATTTACATGTATATACATAATCATCTGTATGCCTATTTATACACTTAGACACTATTATACATATATATACATACAATATTTTATGAATGTATTCATATACACTACAAGAAAATACATAATAAAAAAATGTCCAATTCCATTTCTAATTCCATTGCTAATTTAGAAACGAAAATAAATTTCTTCACAAAATTACAATAATCAAGGTATTAAAGAACACTATGAAACTTTGAAAAAAAGTTATTATTTTATGGTTTTTAATTTTGATTCTGAGTTCATCCAATTTGTTTTGGAATTCTTTTTCTCAAATTATTGATTATTGTGCAAACCATCTATAATTGAGGTATCACATTTTTTTTTTCAATTTAACTCTTATGTAATGTATTGGAGAATTGCATTTTTTGTGTGTCTTGTTGTTGCCTATAGTTTTTTTTTCATGTTTAACATTGCTATTGAGTTCTTTCTTATTACTTTGTTGAATTAATATCATTTGAATAGATAGATTATATATTTTATATTTTTTTCACATATTACGATTCGTTAATTTTTCTTTTACCTAAATGAGGTATGAAATTTTTATGTGTTTTGTTATTTACCTATAGTTTTGATCTTACTAATTAATTTAGAATTTGTTTGCTTACTAGGATTAGTTGAAATGTAATAATTTATAAATGAATAACTTATACTAATGGTACTGCTTTAACAATGAATAATTTATAAATATTTTAACAAGAAACTAAAATTTTAAATGTGATAACAATGAATAACATAGAAAAACCCCGAGGGCATACAATTGAAAGGTTGAAACATAATGAATAATTAAACAACTAAAAAAAATTAGAAGCTCATTTCAAATTTTATAGAGTTGCTTGATAACAATGAATAACATAATGAATAATTAAATAACTAAAAAAAATTAAAAGCTTATTTCAAAATTTATAGAGTTGTTTAATCTACAATTCGCTAAATGTGCAATAAAATAAATAACACCCCTCATTATTTAATATTAAAAAATATATAGTATTTTTCATAGTTGGTAGATAACTATTTATACTATATGTTTCATATTGATTAGTAATATCCCTAATAATGTATTAATTTTCTCAGTCAATAATTGACATTTTTTGTCATTTTTTCATTAAAAAATTTTAATGCATTGGTATTCCAAAATTTTTTAGGATTTTTATTATATAATATGCCTTTTTCTAATTAGTTAGTATGAATTATTAATTTAGAAATCAAAAATTATGATATTGCAAAATTTTCTTTTTTGCTTAATTAATACAATTTCATCAAATATAGATAAATATAAAATATTTAGTTTTATGTATATGACAAAATTACAACTTATGACTTTTGATAAATATCTATAAGATTGAAGTAACTTGCTTTATCTCATTTTAATCAAAAATTATCTAAAGATGATATTACTATAATTTTATTAAATTTATGTAATGTCATAAATATGTTACTATAATTTTATTACCAATAAATATCTATCTAAATTATTATAATTTAAAAAATATTTTGTGTTATGTATTACATGAATGGAAAACTTTATATGACTTTATAGTCAATATATAAATGTAAGACTGAAAGATAAGTTTTTGACTAATGAGTTTGTAGAGGGGATTAAAGAGTTTATTAGCTTTGCTGAAAAATAGCCAGAATTTATGGATGAAATGAAAATAAGATAATCATATAATGATAATAAATGTCAAAATCAGAGTTTTCAAGATGTGGGCATAGTGCTATATTATCTTGCAAAAAATGAATTTGTTAGAGATTCTGATGTTTGGTATACATATGAGGAAATAGTTGTCACAAATAACAAACCATTATGTATATAAAAGTTTTAATTCAAATGTTACAATGAAATATGTCAATCCCAACTATGTATGTGAAGTAATGTTGAAGAATATTATTGGTCCCTCATTCGATTTGAATATCGCTAATGATATCTCATTCTCATCAATAAAACAATTTGATGAAATACTGAAAGTATTAGGAGAAGAGGTTTGGCCAGGTAATTCTTATGGTCACTCAAGTTATCTGTAGTGGCCAGACTATTAAATTTAAAGACAAAACATTATTTTTTAGAAACGTATTTTGATGAAATATACAAGTTGTTATTTGAATTATTACCAAAGAATAATGTCATGAAAAATAGCTTTTATAGCACAAAAAAAGTTAATGTGAGGTTTAGGTTTGGCTATGAAAAAATACATTACTACATTAATGGATGTATGATATATTAGGGCACAAACAGTAATCAATTGCATGTAATTTTAATAACTATACTTAATAAAAAGAAATTATGCATATAAAAGCAGAAAAGTAATATTACTCACAAGAAGATATATTATTTTTCATTAACTCATCATTTGCAAAGATTATTTGTATCTGAAGCCAATGCTAATGATATTAGTTGGTACAAAAAGTATATTATTAAAAATAACGTGATGTGGCATTGCTCTTGTTGTCCTTATTGGAAATATTTTAATGATTTTCATCAATATATTACATATGAATGTCAAAATGTTTGATTAGGGCTGTGCATAAATGGATTTTTGCCATTTGAACAAACGAAGCAAAAATACTCTTTATGACTGGTTATTATTACACTTTATAATTTACCACAATGAATGTGCATAAAAATTGAGTATATATTTTTATATGTTATCATGCTCTGTCCAAGAAACCCAAAAGATAGATTTGATGTTTTTCTGTAGTTCCTAATTGTAGAGCTCAAAAAATTGTAAGAGGATGGTATTGAAACATATAATATATATAGAAAACATAACTTCCAAAAACAAGCAGCACTTGTATGGACTATTATTGAAAATTAGCTTGTCCTTATTGCATGGAGGAGCCAAATACAGTTTCTCTATGCAAAGGAGGAAAGACTTATTTATTTAATAACTATCATAAGTTCTTACATGTGGAATATCCATGTGGGATGAATACTGATGCATTTAGGAAAGTCCATATAGTTGCAAAAGTTGCACCACCTTTGATGTCAAGTTGCAAAATATTAAATATTATTGAAAAATATGGGTTCAAAAATATTACAAATATTATTGTAAATTACATTAATGCACAAATTTCGAAGAATTATCACTATGGTTAGAATAAACAAAGTATTTTTTTGGGATTTTCCTTATTAGAAAACCAATCTAATTAGACATAACTTAGATTTAATGAACATTGAGAAGAATTTTTTTAATAATATTTTTAATATTATCATGAATATGAAAGAAAAAACAAAAGACAATGCCAAATCAAGAGATGAAATGAAAGAGTTATATTCATGTTAAGAGTTACATAGGGATAAATCAATGAATTAATTCATTAAGGCTTGTTATAGTATTGACAAGAATTCAAAGGAAGCTTTGTGCAAATAACTAATGGAGCTCAAGTTGTCTGATGAATATGCATATAATATGGGAAATTGTGTTGATATAAAGAAACATAACATATTTGAGATGAAAAGTTATGACTACCATATATTCATGAAGAGGCTAATACACATAATATTTTGTGAATTACTTCTACAAAGTATTTGGGAAGCATTGACTGGAATAATTTTTTTTAAGAATTTCACTTATAATATCATAATAAAGAAAGAAATAAAATAATTACAAAATGACATTCCCATAATATGTAGATCTGAGCATATTTTTTTCCCAGCTACTTTGACTTCATGGAACATTTTCCCGATCTACTTTCCTTTTGAATCCATGATAGCATGTCCTATCTAATATATATGTATATATCCATTTGAGAGGTTACATAATTTTTATTTGTTAATATAAAAATATAAATGTATCCCATGAATATTTTTTAAATGAAAATGTTTTTTAGATATATTAAATAATTGAAAAATAATGTTTGAAATAAAGTCATGGTTGAAGGATCGATATATATTACCTACTTAGTTGAAGATGTTTCAGTATTTTATGCATACTATTTTTGACCATAATTGTATAATCCATATAATAAAATATAACCAAATAATAATTATGGTATGGGGGATGGATTAGAAGAAAATGATATGCTTTCCATTTTCACACATGCATGTCGATCGTATAGTAGAGCAAAATTAAGATATTTTTTGGATGAATAGGAGTTTCATGCTGCTTATACATACATCTTGTTGAATTGTAATGAAGTTACACCTTATATTGTATAAGATTCATAATCAATTTATATTCTTATTTATTTTTTATGGTATGTGATATACCTTTTTAATAATTCAAAATATCTTCAATATTATTTTTGAAGAATTTATGGTAAGGAATTAAGACAAAGAGAATCACATATTGATGATGCTTCAATTGATCCAAAGCTTGAAAAAGATTTCACAATTTGGTTTGAAAAATTTATCAGTAAATAACTTATTATTCTTGCTTCTAAAAAGTAATGTGCAACATTATATAATTATGATTTTATCTTTTATCATTTGGTAGGTATAATTTCCATCATCAAATATATGTAATAGATGTATCCCATACATTATGTAAATGGATACAAATTTCACACTTTGAAACATGGTTCAAATATAACAGCAATGAATAGTAGCCTATGTATCAAGGCATCTAACTCTACTACATATACTATTGATTTCATGGTTAACCAATTGAAATTCTATATGTGAAGTATCATGCTTTACCAATTAAGAGGACAATTCTATTTAAGTGTGAATGATTTGATCAAATTCCAAATCTAGATACTAAAATTCATCATCAATGTAACCTAGTAAATGTGCATCATAAGAAATATTATCATAAGCATGAGCCATTTATTTTTATAGTACAAGCTAAACAAAGTGTATTATACTACTTATCCAACCACAAGAAGAAATCCTTGTGGCTTGTGGGTAATATATAAAATTTAACCTAAATCAGCTATGGAAGTGAAAAGCATGTTATTGTCACTCATTCATGTATACCTATATTTCAAGAGAATAATCTGGAACTTCATCCAATCATTCCTGAGGCATATCATAGACTTCAAACATTACTTAGTAAAAATGAAAACTATTTAACATTGATGATGGTCATATTGAAGTAGATAATAGAGAGGAATTAATTGTAGAATTAGTGGATGATGAATATGTAAATGAAGATGATTTGTTAGAAATTTTCAATGATGACAATATATTTATTGACTTCCATGTTATCTTGTCTTACTTATAATTTAGATGTTAAATGAATTTTTTTTTGCTTTTGTGAATTTCAAACTTTTTATCAATATATTTTGTTATTATAACATTTTCATTACATATTTTTAGTCTTTGCATTTTTGATATTTATATAACTTGATATAGGTATGAGAGTTAACCATTCAAGTGGCTCAGGATCTCAAAATGTAGGGAGGGATAAAGGAAGTCAACTACTAGTTTGTGGAGGAGGGTATCTATATTTATTTAGGGATAATATAACTACAAATATCCTCATGCATTCTTCTTTATGTATAGAGGATATGTTGGTATCACCTCATCATGATATACACAGATTGATTACCATTGATATTTTGCCTTTGTTTCATTTAGCACCGAAAAGTATTATTAGCTCCGTCTCACCTATATTAGGATGCAATGTATTGGTATTGTAGTGATAATAATGGCTAGAAATTCACAATCTATAGTTTACATGCTAAATTATGAGAAAATCTTCATTCAACCTATAATTGATAATAAATAGTACGTAGCTTTCTAAAATTTACTACATGCATGCATTATAATTTTTCTTTTTTTTCATGTCTAAAAAATTTATTTATTAACTATTGATGAAATTATAAGTAAATGATTAAGGTTAAAATATGATAATTTTAATTAATTACAAATAATAATTTTGCTACTTATCAAACATTATCATTTAAATTTAAAATAATATTCACCTTATGAAGTTTTGGATAAGAAATAAAAATGAATTAAATATTAACTTAGTAGTAGAAAAATGAGTGTATTTTGTTTATATGTATATATACATGTTGATATCAAATTACTTATAGGTTTATTCATTCGGCTTCTCATACAATTGAGAAGATATTTAAGTTATAAAAAAAAGGAAAAAAAAGAAAAAAAAGCTAGTTATGGCAGGTATAAAGTGGAGTAAAGTGCCCCCAAATATGAAAGAATTTTATTGGGAAGAATTCAAAGTATAATTTTCATGTATTCACTGATTTTTCAATTTGATTTAATATGAAATACTTTTAAAATAAATGTATTACCATGTATTCTTGTTTTATTTAGTTTTAACAGAAAAAGTATAAATGAAATAATGCTTTGGTGGTCTTGTATAAAGATACATGAAAATATGTGACAAGTATGAGATACAATAACAAACTTGGCAAATAGAAAAAAAAGTATGATAAAGATGCAAAGCTAATAGTGTCCCCCTTGATGTTTGGATTGAGTGATGGGGATATTTGAATAGTTAGGAGTTTAATGCCTTATCCCATATGGCCTCTCATAATTGACAATCAAATAAAGCAACTGATGGATTAAGACCTTCAAAACATATCATAGGTTCAAATCCACTAACATTCAATAGATTTGGTATAATTGTCTTTCATAATTTATCATAATTTAAATTTTTTGAAGGCAAATAATAATATATGTGTGGTAATGTATCATGTACCTCAATAGTAACTATTATTTTTTTATATGAGGCTAAGTAGGGACGTCCACCAACACCATTTGAGGTGTTCAAGCTAATATATTAGAAGAATGATGGATTATTGTGGACAAGCGATCAAATGATATTAATATGAGTTTCTCAATTTGTACTTGTAGTGTCATATATAAATTATAATTAATAAAAGAAAACAATGTAAAACAAATTATTTTTTGCATTCACAATAATTAAAATGCAAGTTCAAGTATATTTTTATCATAACTCATGAATTTATTATATATGGACTCATTAAATGTAATGACTAACTTTATTTATATGTTATTTTTAGAAGGGTGATGGCATTTATATCTGCTGATATACATTTTATTCGAATATAGTAATAATGAGTTATGCTGTATTTTAATAATTGTATGAAACTGTGAAGAATATGGTTGCCATTACTTTACAATTAATAGATTCTCATACTGAGGTACCAGAGAATGATGTTGCACATATTTATCTTCAGGCTATCGGAGTGGAATCGAAAAAATGGCAAGTGTATGGTCTTAGTACCCATGCATCTATATTTTATCTAAGTTCTATTTGAAGTTCTGCATCATCATCTTCCAATTATAATAACATGTCTGATGAGAGGTTGTATGAGGAGATGCAAAAAATTCAAGATACTTTACAAAAGAAAAATAAGGAGATGCAACAAAAGAGTGAAGAGATGCAACAAAAGAGTGAAGAGATGCAAAAGGAAATTTAAGAAATGAAAAAATGAGAGGCTAAAAGAATAAAAATAAAGATGAAAGAATGAAAAATAGGAAGAAATATAATAGAAGATTTTGAAGATGGAGAAAAAAATATGCAAGTTGGCAGAGACATCATCTATTTTTCATCATTCTGAAGAGTATCTATCCAGATTTTTGGAGGACAATACTCATCTCGACAAGTACTCATAGTTATTTATGATATTATATTATTAACTTTTTACAACAAAAGTATTTGTTGTGAAATTTTGGTTTTTGTGTTATTATTTTTTAATTAAGTTATGAATGTGTACTATAATTAATGAACTTTTATGGTTATTATCTGATATGTTACTGTATTGTGGATATTATGTGAATGTCATTTGATCAATAAAATTTATATATACTAATTTGATTGCACGTATATATGGTTTATATATATATATATATATTTGTATATTGTATACAACATACAGAAACTACAATAAATAAGACATGTTCCAGTTACATACACCAGAAATGAAAATGATATTTCAAAATCCATTTCTAATTTAGAAATGAATCTTGCATTTCTATTTTACTCCATCACTAATTTAGTGATGGAGTCTAAGATCTCGTTTTCGTCACTAATTAGTGACGAAATCCGAGATCTCATTTGTCTCAAAAATTAGCTATGGAAAAAATTACTCCACGTATTTTAGAAATGCCTTGACATTATTTATTTCTAAAATTTAAAAAGGAGTATTTTAAAAATGAATTCTTCCCATTTCTAATTACGTCGCTATTTGAACATTGCGATAGAATTAGATATAGATATATTTTGCATGAAAATTTGTATATATGTTTCACTTTGTTGAGGAAGAGACATATGATTTGCATAATCATTATATTTTTGATATTAGATTTGCATAATTTTAAAGAGGAAGATTAGTCACAATTTAGATGAGGTGAGAGAGAGAAAGAAGAAAAGAGTGACGAGGTTTTCTTTTTTATTGGAAAATATGATTTAGTTTAAATTGAGGTGGTAAAATTTAAAGTGTGATGTGGGTTAAGTGAAGGGCATATTTGGGTTGATATTTTGAGTGTATTAATACGTCATTATTTTATATTTTAGGGTAATTTTTACCAAATAAGAAAATATAAGTTATTTTTTTTTTTGTAAATATCTTTGTAATTGGGTTCCTAATAATTTATTTACCTAATAAACTTAGAGCATCTCTAAGAGACTCACCAAACGCCTCCGTTTAGGTATCTTAGCGAGATTTTCCCCAAAAACCAACTCCAACAGGCTCGCCAACTGCCTAGCTATTTTACATTTCGATGGATTCACTCGCTAGATATAACGATCCTTCCTTCCTTGCCAGACACATCACTGTTTGCGTATTTTTAGAACAGAACCTCCCAAATTCAGGTAATCTTCATTTTTTAACTATTACTCTACATATCATCTGAATTATTTTCTGTTTCTAAGCTTCATTCTGAGTTGTGCTGGAAGAATCATCGGCGTCAGATTTGATTTGATAAGACGATTTCAGATCGCAATCATTCATCACTTTTCTACGTCTTCAACTATCTAAATTCTGTTCTGTTCTTGAGGTTCGTGATTTCGTATCAAGAAAATTTTTTTCTGTTTCTGATATGAATTTTCATGCAGAATATTTTGATATCCCGAAATTTAATAAATTTTTAAACAATTTTTTTTAAAATTTTCAATTCAGCTCATTTTTCATAAACATAATTTTTGAGTTTTCAATTCAGCTCAAATAATTCTATAGTTTTTTTTTTAAAAGTATAAATGAATGATTTATCCTTAAAATTTAAAAATTATACATCAGCAGCGTGTGTGTGTGTGTGTTGTGTCTTTGTTTTTGTGTGTGTTTGTGTGTGTGCTTATGTGAGTGTTGCTTATATAATACTTAGCAAATCCAATGAATCATAGTTTAATCATCTAAGCGTTGTTTCGTTACACAAATTATTTGAAATAAATCTATATGATTATAATATATTTATACAAAATCAAAGGTAGTAATAAGTTCAGACATTGTTTGAAAATATAATATAAATATGTTTAGTTTTTATGATGTCATTTCTATGATGATTTTGATGAATATGGGGATGATAAAATATTTTATTTATTAGTTTCAAAATTATTTTTTTAAATTTAGTTATAGTTAGTTGAGATCGATAGTTAAAATAGATGGCATTGTTAGATTTAACTTAATAGTTAAAATAGATTATCAATATCGGTTCGTTTTTCGTCTTTAATTTTTACTGCTGACGTCGTGTCCAACATATTTCGGACTGACTGGTGACTGCCCGCTGCTCCTCTCTTGTTGGTCAAGCTTGATTGAGTCCGTTCAGACTTAGTGGTTTCGAAGCCACTGTGATGCCCTCGTCCGGAGAAGATCAATATGGAAGATACGTCTCTATCCTTTCTCTTCGACAGAGCCCGAAACATCCATCAAACGGCGACAAATTCTAGCGTCAATCAGGTAATTTTGTTGCATGGCTTATGATTACGAGGGTGATGGCTATTTTAGGAAATTGTGTTGTTTGATTAGAGATTTGGATTAGAGATTTGTTCATCCGTTTAGAGAACTCTCGGTAAACAAATGTCTATCGTATTCTTACTTCGTCCCAATCTTAGCAATCTATCGAATTAGAATTCGGACATCACGCTTGAAATTGACGCATGGAATTGCGTCTTCGGTTCTTTTTGGTTTCATGGATGATGCATGTGAACTCAGCACAAAACGATTTTCAAGGAATAAGAGATTGGCTTGAAGCATTTGAGGCAGCTTTCTCGGGATATAGAACTTTATGTTTGGGATACTCTTTTTATCGGACAATCAAAGGAGCTTACATCGGTTTCTCATTCTTTTGTTTTGGGGGTTTGCTAGGAATTGCTGCGGAATGGTTTGGAAGCATTGGAGAAATGTGAGGTTTTGATTTCAAAACTGGGTTTGTTCTCCTCCAATGAAACCATTGATGATATCAGCACTTTGAATCTCAAATATGTCTTGGTAAGCTTCTTGCTTGTGATTATTGCCATCATGAAGGTGGTAACAGTGTGTTGTGGCCAATACAATTACACACAAGGCCTGCACCTTCAGCAGTCCATATCTTGCAGCTGTTTTCTTCACGAAGGCAGTAATTTCCTCAATTTTTTGTGTATCTGGAGTTCATTAGAAATGAACTGAACCTGCTTTTTTTTCATACAAAATGCAAGATCTGATAATTTTAGCTGTTGTAATTGATTATATTTTATACCCAGGAACCCATAACACCAGATTGATGTTTTTATTAGAATTAAAGTATACAAGAGATAATTTCAATCTAATAGATGAAAGAAAAAATATGAGATAAAATTTGATTATTCTGTGAGGGTCAACTTTCTCCCTAGTCAAATATTGTGAAGTTTATTTGATTGTTTGTGAAAAATAACCAAAAGTATTATATATAGATTTTTATATTAATTTTATAGAATTAAGAAACCTTGATAATAATATCAAATTCTAAAAATTATGAAATTCTAATGTCAATATCAAATTCTTAAAATTATAAAATTCTAATGTCAATATCATATTTTTAAAAATATGAAATTCTAATATCAATATCAAATTCTAACATCAATATCCTAAATATTCATTAGTTACAAATTGAGAAAATATCTTCGATATCTAGTAAACTAAACAATGTTTTAGTGATTGGATGCCCATGAAAACACAATTGATATTGTACGATGTCATTAATTATTACTTGATTTTTCTCCGAGCCAAAAATGTGAAAAGTTGAAGGTATTATAATTCATAGGCAAGTCCAAGTGATATATAATTGGGATAATTTATCTCAGCACCTTATAAGGCTCAAATAATCAAGGTGATAATTTCACAAAATATTCATTTATAGAAACTTGTTTGTGAGGAAGCAAATAAAGGAAAACTCACTTACCTATTACAAACTCGTACTCTTTACAATGTTTATCGATTTATCACTTAATTCTAATTTATAAGGTTACAATAGTGTTTTATCTAAGCTATATGATTTTATTTTTTAATCAAATAATTTATATATGCTTGATTAATTAGAGTAATAAGACATTTTATAATCATTGTAAAAAGTAGGTCATCATACATTACATCAAAAGGAATTTTTTTAGCTGAGTGATGATAAACATAATACTATCATTTTGGTTATGGTTTATGTTTTATCAACTTTAATGGTTTATTATTGGTAAAATACATGGAATAATTTTTTAGGTATTTGTTGATGTCTTTGGTTCGTTGATCTGCTTTTGAATGATAAATATTGTTCATTTTCAGCTTGGTACCTTGCAAGCAAAAAAAAAAAAAGAATTATTTGGATCAATAGCAATGAACTATGATTTTTGTGTAATTATGCCATTGTTTCAACTATTTAGTTATAATTATTGTGTGTTTTTTATATTGTACTAGTATATAAAAGAGTACTCAACATTTTTTTAAAAAGCTTATATATATCTACTTAAATTATTAATTTTTTGAAATTTTTTAGATATTAATAATTAAATCATTATTTCATTTAGCATTGTATTTGAGTTGCGGAAATCCATCATATTTCATTCTAAATTGTTATTGTAACTATTACACCTTATTATTGTGACTAATGATACTGTTGTATGAGTCATGAGTAAATAATGTCAATGTTGAGTATTTTATTTAATACATATTTTACATGTATTGTAGTATTATTGTTATTTATTTTTAGTTAGTTATTTTATTAAATAAAAAGGTTGTGATATTATTTTTTTTTCTTGTAAATTTAACAAACTAGACAAATGATTTTTTTTGGATTGAGTGAGATGAATTATATTAATTTTTTTCATTAACATAAGTTGTTTTAGGTGTTTATTTATTATTGATCAATTAGTGATAATTATTGGCTGAAATATTTATTATTAAACAAATTAAAAATTTTAAAGAAGAGCATGAAAGGAGTAATATCTATTGATTATGAGATATATTGGTTATAAAAATATTATAAAGCTTCCTATGTGGCATGTCAGGATAGTATTAGGTTAAACTCATTTCATATGATTCACTTATACACTTGGGGATTTTGTATAATAATCATATATGATAATCTAAGATTTTTTATTTTTTTATTGATTATTATACTTGATATGCATATTTTTTAGTATTTAAGAGAAATTTTAAAATATTTTTTTAAATTTTTATAAAAAAACAAAATTTAGTTTGATAGTCATATTAAGATTTTTTGAAGTAATAGTGTTATATAATATAATTTTTATTAGTTTTTTTTTCTTTAAGGACTATATGATGAATCATGAGATATCTTATAGTTATAGTTGTTAAATCGCGATTCAAATAGAGAATTGGAATACTTGATTAGTGAATTGAGAATTGAGAATCAAATTGAATCGAATCGTAAATCAAATTTTTTGTGTTTTTTTTTACGTTATTAATTTTTATTTTCTATAGTTGATAATTTTTTTTGGTATTTTAGTTTTTATTTTTGTATTTTTTTGGTATTTTGTTATTTATTCACGTTAAATTCATAATATCAAAATTAGAGTTATTTTTTTTTTCATGTTAATTAATTTCTATAGTTGATAATTTTTTTGATATTTTAGTTTAGTTTTATGATTTTTTGAGGATTTTAGTCATTTAAAAAGCAATATTAAATCAATTCATGTGAATTAATTTATCATTTAGTTATTCAGTCTTCGATTCATGCATATTTTTAATTCTTTTAAAAAGTCGGATTGTTTATCTCTTGAATCATAACTTAAATTGTGAATCATATAATTTTGATAATAATAGTTATGACTATGAGAAAGAATTGATATTTGATTGAGATAGATTTCACACTTCTATTGCATAACAGTGTGCCTAAATGTTTTTCAAGTAAAATAATATTAATTGTCAACTTTCTAATTAATCGAATATTATATTTTATTTTTTCATGCCTAATGTAATACTAGCTTGTATATTGTAGAGAGTATTTTTATCTTTTACTTAATATTTTTGGTATACTTATTTTGTTTAGGATTTTTTTCTTCATAGGAAAAGATAGTTGTGCCATGAATTATTTTTTGGATAATTTAGTATAAAAGTATCAAATGGGTCATGCTTTGTTAACATAGTCTGAATTTTTGTAGTTTAGCTAGGTCATTGTGTTGTACTTGGCACGACATGATCTTATATTCACTTGGCTCAACACAACCCGATTGGTTTGTGACTGGGCACTTCCATGTTGGGTTGTGCTGGGTTGATTATGGGTCATGTCGAGTTGTGCTGGTTATGGGCAACCTAAATGGTTGATTAAAATTTTTTGAAATTTATTTTTTTATTTATTAGAAATATTATATTTACATATTAATATAATATATTTAAAAAGTATATTGCATTAGAAATATAAATGAATAAAAATTAAATCAATAATTAAAATAAATATTTTACATTTAGTTCAACTCAAAATATCACATGAAAAAGAAATACAATTCAAAATATGATATACAACATAAATTGAAATAAAAATAAATTAAATATGTAATATCATCATATGAGTAATCAATTTGTGTCTGTAGTGTGATAATATAGATACAAATCATCATCGTCATATATGATTTTGAAGGTAGTGCTAATGGTAGTATAAATATTTTTGATATCACATAAGTTATTATTTATTAGTAATTCTTTTATTTTATTTTGAATATTTAAATTTTAATTTTCTTAGTTCTTAAAAAATGCAAGTGTCTCTATGATACTGGTTGTAATCTAGATCTTCTAAAAGAAATAATATTGATAGATACAAAAAGCTAACTTTGATATTATGTTAGACACAAGAGGAATTAATAAATTACATGTCATCTTAGATAATACGAGATAATAAGTTTGTATAATTTCTATTAATTTATAATATTTAAATTTTTATTATTATGTGATAGGATATAATAATAATTATTATCTAAGTATCAATAATGTTTGTTCTTATTCGATAAATTATCCTATCATTTGTTTCTAGCTAATTAAATAGATAGTTATTATTTTTGAATATAATATTTATGTCCATATTTATTCTCACTACAATTATTATACATAGTGTTATAATATGTAAATATATTAATTAATTTTTTTTGAATTAAATTGTTATATTTGTTTGCTTGGTTCATGCAAGTAAATTTGTTTCTTAATATATTTTTTATATTTTTCATTTTATTCCTAGGTTTAATATAGGGAGTAAAATATTATAAAGTTAGAATGAATAACTAATATATAAAATATTTAATTTTCATCTCAATAGTTATAATACTAAATGTATAGTGTCATATATATGCTAAATATGTTATTAATATTGTATATGCATTTAAGTGTAATATAAGTGATGAGAGTGTACAAAGATGAATATATGTTCATTGAATCATAAAAAAATTAGAAATTTCATAAATGAAATTTTTGTATTCATGTATAAATTATCAATAATAAGTTTGTTATTCTTATTATTGATTTAATTGGATATTAATTATTGATTGCTAATATATAACTCTAACATCAAGTAAATATAATTCAAATAGTGTCTAACATATGTTTGAAATTTTTTTTTTTTGCTAATAAATTTAAACTTCTAAGCTTTTGTTGTTTATTAGATATTTTAAGGTATTTTAATGATATAATTTACTTGTGTACTTTTATGGTTATTATATAATACATATATCAAACATAAAAAATGTAATATTAAAAATTTTATTTTAAATACTATATTTTTCAAATATTCTTATAATACACTCATATATGATAGAATAATTACGAGGAGGAAGAATCTTATGAAATACTAAAATTTTTTTATCAAGTTTTTAGTTTGAATCTATATAGCAGACGATGAGATTTTTTAATGATGCATAATCTCGACTAATTCATATGTTGGATATCACGAATATCATTTTACTATATTTTTTAATTTATTAATTATTACATATTTTCAAATTTATAATATTTTATTGGCATTCCTACTAGTGGATATGGGTATTCTACAATAATGAGGTTAAAAGCAGGTTTGTAAAATATTGATTATCTTAAGATTTTCTAAAAATTTAATCGGAATACTCATAAAAATAATAGATTTGGCCATGTATTTTTTTATAAAATCATTGTGATAAATGAAAGAGAATAATGAAGTTAAAGTTGATTGAACTTTAAAGATTTAACTATTCAATTGAATTTTTTTATGATCTAATATACTATAATTTTTGATCCATCAATTAACATGTCTCTTAAGGTGATCATATGATACTATCCAGTATCATATGTATTTATATATGTATATATTTTTTTATAATATATATATTATGTTAATTTTTCTTTGATATTCTGATAATTTTTATTTTTTTTTTATAATAAAATAAGTCAATATATTTGAAATTTATCTAGTTTTAGGTTTTTTTAGGTAAATGAGTCGAGATTACTGGAGAGAACATAGTTTCGATTTCGGATTTTTTGATCTTGTTGTTATCATTATCTATATATAGATTAAAATCATTATAATTGAATTACTATTTATTATTTATTATTTTATTTATGTTTTAAATTTTTTTAAAAATTAATTATTTTTAAAATTATTTTAAAAATTATTAAATATAACACATTGAATGAATTAATAAAAAAATATATATCATAATTATGTAAGTTTGTTTGAGTAGTAGTTCATAATCATAGATCATCTTTTTTTTTAAACTAGCTAGCACATAGCTAGTAACATAATGCAAAATAGAACACAACACAAAAGATAAGAGAGAGAAAAGGAGAGAAGAGGAGATGAGAGAATGAATTTGATGAAAATCAAGATATGTATATTATATATTTATAGAATTTTTTATATTAAAATAATTTATATTTGTTAAAATTTTTTTATTAAAATGGACTAAAATTTGATAGTCATCAAATTTCAATGTGTAGCCAATTGGAATATAATTCAATGACTACAATAAAACCAAATTGTATTTTTCTATGTGACATCAAAAGGGATATGAACGACCCAATCACTTTTAATGCTGGAACTTATTATGTAAAAATGTAATGGGCATCTATTGGAGTTAGGACTAGTTAAAAAAAACCTTGCCGTGACTTATGAGTCTATGTCCTTTGCTTTTGTTGTTCATGCATGATTTTAGACTTTATCATGTTGGACCAGACATAACTTTTTTGGGTCTTGTCTTTGCTATATTTGGGTTGCTAGGTTCACTTGATACCTTTATTCAGTATTCATAAGAGATAAATGTTATTTACCAAAAAGCAGGAGGGTCATGATAAGTGTTGATGTGATATTTTTGAAGGAAAAGTTATTTTTTATAGATTCAATCAAAGAAAATGCACATTCAAATATTTTAGTGGTATGTTCATTTTCATGTCTAGTTGTTATTCTTCATGTATGGATAATAATTGATCTTGCTTTTATACCTATACTTGATATTACTAGTATGACTAATTTTGTGATGAGTAGTGATATTTTTTTTGAGATGTATTAGAGAGAGAAGATTAGTGTGAGTGTCCTATTAGATATGAGATGTGAGACTATTCATGAGAGTGAGGTAAATATTAGCAGATTTGATCATCATTATCTAAATTTATATACTTGATGGATGCGTTTATATTTTTATGTCTCAAATGGGTTTTTTTATGACATTAGTTGATTTGGTCTGGAGTAATGATTTTGACATTCTAATTGAATTACATAAGGAACCAATGATATGTTCTACACGTCACCTATTGTTTTGAATATTTTTTTTATTATTGTTTTGGAATTATATATTCTAGTTTTTTTTATCCTCCATCAACATGTGCACAATTTTGAATACTTTTTTCAAGATACTCATTTAGTATGATATGTTATATTATATGAAAAGTAATCATATTTAATCATAATTAGGATTTCATTCTGAAATTTTTAGTTAAATTGATAGTGTGATGTTGCTGAATATACATAGTGAAGATGAGACCCAAAGAAAAGATTGATTGGCTTAATGTCAAGATAATAGCGATGAGATTTGTACAGATTTATGGTATTGATTACTGAGATATTTTTTTTCGTGTTGTCAAAATGCTCACTATTAGGTTTCTACTTTTTATTGATGCATTTTATATGTAAATAGTGTATCAACTAGATATGAGTTATATATTTTTTCATAGTAATTTTGAGAAATAAGTATTTATTTAGTGCCCACCATGATTCACTATTCTTGAGAGCTTAGATATAATATATAAATTGTGTAAGGTTTTTTATGTCATGAAGCAATCTTTTATGTTATGTTATAGTAGATTTTTTTGCTATTCTTTTGGTACTTATCATCTTTGGCCATAAAAGATATATTTCAGATAATTCTTATTTTTTTGATGTGGATTATGAGGTTAGTATATAACATTAATAATATGTGTTGATGTTATTTTGTTTACATGAAATAATTATTTTTATATATTGAATTTTAGATAAAAGATTTAAGATGTTTAAGATATTTCTTGAGTAATCAGGTGGTATGATATTTTTTTTTGAGAAGTAAATTTTGAATATTTTATCTTAATATATGTTAGAATATGCACATGTTGACTTACAACTTAATTTATGTGTAAACTTATCTATACATGTTAGTAGACAACATGATGTAAATGTCTATGATTGTATTATCGTCTAGTCATATGTTGATCTCGACTCAGACATTAAAAAAAATTAACAATAAATGAGTTTGTTTGCCGTATATTTAATTTAAGATTATTAAAAATAAAAATTTTAAGAACATCAAAAAATTTCTTGCATAATATATAAAAAAAAAATATACATATAAGAGTACTAACGAGATTAAGTATTTTATGAGATATTGAATAATATATTAAAAAATATGATATATTAGATTCAAGACAAACATAACTAAATGGTGGGGCTATTTAATTGAGTTCAATTTAGTGTTAATGATTTTATTTTTATTATTGTCATGAATTTATTACTAACATTTAGTTATGTTTATTACTAACGTAAATATGATATATTAAGTTTATTACTAACATGTATTTTTTATTTAGATTTTTAGAAGATTTTAGACTAGTTTTATAATGTAAAAGTATTTTTAGCATATCTATCTTAGGATTCTTTGGGACGATGTATATAAATGATGTAATAACAATTATAAAATATTAAAAATTAATTAGTCATTATTAAATTTAGAATGCAAAGTAAAGTAGTCTTGATGATATCTAATATTAAAACTAAATCATGATGAAAAAATATTCATGATTAATGATTAGTTATTGTTGATCATTTTGTTAATTTTAATTAGAAACAAAATAAAAAAATATTATAATTTGGTGAGATCATCGATATTCATTATAATTGTATCATTTATGAGTATTTATCTAGTGTCTTTAGGAAAAATGAGATACAAAATAAAATATTTAAAATCATATTTGATAATGATTTACGTAATAGTGAGATTTTTTGTGAGATCCTCTATTAAGAGATAATATGTTAGTGATGATTTTTTATATTGGTTATGTGTTACATGATAAATCTAATACTGAAAGTTGACTTAACAATTATTTTTTTTAATTTGAATAAATACTTAATGTATTAAAATACATTTGGATATCTATTAAACTACAAGACTTGTATATGTTATGTAAGTTATTAGGCTTAAAAAAGAAAAAAATTTAACAAGATGCTGTATACTTTAGGAAATTTACATATTTGATGTTGAATTCATGTGTTATTTATTAACAAGTGATATCCTATTACTTAAATCATAAAACTTGGTAAAATAATAATTAATAAATTATATTAGGATATAATAATTTCTTTTTTAAAATTTATGAAATTTTTTTATGATACGATAAACATATGTTTGTTGATATATACTCTCACGATATGCATTTAATATATGTTCATATGTAATATAAGTAGTATTTTAATCAATATAGAGAATATTCATATTTAAGTGACATAGCTTTTAAAGTAGATATAGTTTAAAATATTAGTTATTTATTTTTTTTATTATTTAACTGTTTGTATGAATTATAGAGTTAAAATGAAAGAGGCAAAATACACAATCAGATACATATCTATTATATGAACCAACCCCAAGAACTAGATGATAGGATTTGTAAATGATTAGTTAACATATTTAAATTTTTCAAAAATAAATTTGGTTGTTTTAAAGATAGCATGGAGTTCAACATCGTATTCAGAGATAATTATTTTTGCATTTAGTTAGTTAGGATAAATGATGAGAAAGTCTATTGAATAAAAATTTGTAATTAAGATATTTAGATATTTGATTATTGATTTATGTTGTCACATAATTATATAAAAAATTTTGCTATATTGAGTTTGTGAAAATCATATGAATGTATATTTTTCATGTTTTGAATAATTATATGTGATCTACTTAATTATTTAATATCTAGCATTTATATCGAAGTTTGTTTTTTGTAGTTTTGAATGTGATTTTAGATATGAGGAGTATATTACATTTAAATATTTTAGAAATTCTATTGTACTTAAAAGATTGAGAGTATATATGAATATATTTTTAAGAGAAAGTTATAGAGTTACAAATAGATGATGATATACATGAAAATAAAGACATCGTGACTTAGAGAAATGACTATCCAAACTAGATATTATGACTGATATTATGTTTGTGTTAAGATCAATTGGTCAATTCTTGAGTTTTGTCTATTGTTTTTGGGAGAGAGATGGGGAGAGAAAAGGAAATGCACATCATATTTTCATATAACGGCATCCATAGGGTTTGACATGAATTTGTGCTTGTTTTCACTCATGGGCTGGACTGCTCACTCATCAAAGAGCGAGACCCTTCCTGACTATCCAATCACTCTGATGGTCACTCGAGACAACTGCTAAAGTATAAGTTAACTCTAACATTATTTTACTCATACTAGAGTTGCTGTGACATGTATTATTTTTAGTTTTTTTTTTTTTTTTGTATTTTTGTAGATATGTAGTCTATAGAGATAGAATTATATTTTTAATTCAAACTTAAATATATTTTTTATTTTATTTTTTATTTTAATTTTCATACTTAATAATTATTACATTATTTTTTTAAATTTTTATTTATATAGGGTTGAGGCCCTACATCTTGTGGTTTTTACCCTAGCCTAGCATAGGCCTTAGGGTATGGTTTGCTACTGTCTCTTGGCTGCTGGCTAGAGTCTAAGGCTAATTGTTGGCTCTAGGCACGAAATCATGCCTCACTTGGTTGTGTTGGGAAGGACCCGGCTCTGACCCAACACAACTTGACATTCCTTATTTCCACTATAGGGCCAATGGGTTGTGCTAGGCCCTTACTTCCTTGTCACCATGCCAACACATGATCTAGGGAGATGGATGGTGCTGTGTCTGACATGATATGACTCTTTGGACATCTTTATGCATGTATCATATTCTTTTAGTTTTTATGTTATGTGTTTGTGTTCATTTAATTGTTACATTGTATCAGAACAAAGTGTGTAGAGTTAGGGTATCTCAGCTAGATGTTGAGATGATGATTTCGTCAAATGCAATGGTTACATGAAGCATGATAGTGCGTGCCCTTATATAATTTGCTAGCCAAAAAAGGGTATCCCATAGGATGGGTTCTTTCATACATCATGCATAAAATAACATTACAAAATTGAATTCATTGAAATAATTAGTTGCAACTATTTTCTTCAAATTGGTGTTTATATGTATAGAAAATTAAACTTAGAGAAAAGAAAAATAAGGTAACTTTTGTTAATATTTTGGTAAAAATATTTGATAATTGCTATATTGTCTGAATATATGTTATCATAATGATCATATTATGTATTTTATTCTTTAGAAAAAAATAATATATCATAATGTATCTTGTCTGCTCTTGAAATATTAGATTGAATGTTATATATTTTTCTATTTGATTATTATAATAAAGAGTAGTAAGTGAGAAGTGTAGATACCTAATCACTGCTAGTGGGTATCAAATTCAAAGTTTTTCTTAACTAATGATCTTCATCACTTTGAATATTATCGTTGTACTTGGTTTTGAAATTATTGTATATTTTTTGTTTTTTAAAGATAAATGTTGACTCAAAAAAAGTATGAAAGCTTGTCATTCTCATTTTAGTGTAAGTTGTTATCCAATTGAAATTAGTGTACTTGACTAATTGTAAGTATTTGTGATAACTATAACATATCTTAAATTTTGGAAATTTCTTTACATATCTCATTAGAGGTGTCAAACGTGCCGGCCCGGCCCGGCACGAGGCACGGCACGATTTGGCCGTGCCTGGGCCGGCCCGGCATGTTCAAAAACTGGGCCCGTGCCGTGCCCGGGCTAAGATGTACCCGTGCCGGTTCACGCAGGCACGCGTGGCACGCCGCCAGTGCCACGCGTGGCGTGAGTCGTGAGTCGCGACTCACGAGTCACTCACGGTCACGACTCACCGAGTCGTGACCCAACCGGGCCCCCCCCCCCCCCCCCCCCCCCCCCCCCCCCCGCCGGTAAAAAGACCGCGGGTCGGGTCCAAACTGACTCGACCCGCGGTCTTTTCTTGCCGAAACCCGAAACTCAAAAAAAATTCCAACAGAAAAAAAATTTTTTTTTCAAAGTTGAGCGATTCTCAGCCCTTGGATTCGCCTCCAACGGCTAGGGGGCAGAATCCAACGGTCCTCGTGATTCTGCCCCTTAAATATATTAAAAAAATTCAAAAAATTAATAAAAAAATATTTTTTTTTAAAATAAAACTTTATTTAGCCTATAAAATCTACCCCCCTCCCTTTAACATTTTATGTTTTTCAAAAACATAAAATCTCTCTATATTTTCTCTCTCTCACATAAACCGTGCTTCTATCTCTCGGCCCTCGTGAACTTGATTTCGGCTTGGATTTTCGTGAAACTCAACTTGAGTTTTGAACATCAAAGCTTCCTGCGGTGCACCTTGCACGTGAGTGACCTCATTACTTTTACCGGGTAATATAATTTACTTTTTTGTACTTTCTCTCTCTAAATCTTCTCTCTCTAGAAAAACTTACGAAAACTAAAAAATGACAAATACACCTAACACATATTTAAATTTGGAAAATGAAAATGTTAGTGTTGCACATACGTCTGTGGCTCCTGAAACGTTGGTTTCTCCTGTCGTCTCAGCCCAAAGTTCTAAAAAACAAAAAACTAGGAGGATTTCTGTAGTTTGGACACATTTTAAAATCATAACACAATTAGATGTTAGGGGTGAGGAACATGAAATGACACAGTACAAATATTGTATGAGACTTTTAACATGCAAGAGTACATGTGGGACTGGGCACCTCAAGAGGCATGCCGAAATATGCTCCAAAAAACATGGACCGTTAGATCCTAGGCAAACCCAACTTGACACTACATTTTTTGAGACTGGATCGAGTTCAGTCTCAAAGTTTACTCCCTTCGTATACTTCAGCGAGTTGGGTAGGGACGGCATGGCCAGGCTCATCACATTGATGGGTCTTCCGATCAGATTTTCGGAAGATCCGAGGGTAGTGCGCATCATGCAGACTTATTTTCAGCCATCCTATCGTAGGATTCCTAGGTCCACATCTAGGACTGACATACTAAAGATATATAAGTTAGAAAAACAAAAAATAATTAAGGAATTTATGGCATTTAGTGGAGTGGTGTCCGTGACGTCCGATATATGGACATGTCACGATGATTCTTCTTATGCATGTCTCACGAGTCATTATGTAGATTCAAACTGGACAATCAATAAAAAAATATTAGGATTCACTGAGATTCTTCATTCTCATGATGGCCCGGCCATATTTGAGTGTATGATGAAAATATTTAGGGAATATAAAATTCAAAATAAAATTTTTAGTGTCACTTTTGATAATGCTGCGAATAATGGAGTAGCGATCAATATGTTTGTTAGGAATATTAGAGACGCACCATTAGGAGAGATCTTTCATGTCAGATGCATGTGTCATGTGATTAACCTGATAGTTCAAGCGGGTATGAAGGTCTGTTCCCCCGCGTTGGAAAATATACGCAATGCACTCAAGTATATTCGCACACCTCGCAGACTACAAGAGTTTGGTAATTTCTGTTTGTCTGCGAATCTTACGAAGAAGAAATTCCAATCGGATGTGAGACATCGTTGGAATTACACGTACCTGATGTTGGAATCATGTGTTGGATACGAACACGTGATATCCGACTACGTCAATAGTAAGAGTGGCGAACTTATTTTTGACGACACTGACTGGGATTCAGGAATTTCATTTATGAAATTCCTGAAGATATTTTATGACACGACGAACATGTGTTCGTCGGTTTATATGCCCACCACTTGCATTGCACTCCGTTGCATATGCAACATTAGTAGCATGTTTAGGAAGTATCGAGCGGATCCGATGCTTAACCATATGGTTGCAGAGATGGAGACCAAGTACCTGAAGTACTGGTCCACCATTCCATCTCTTTATTGCCTCGCAGCATGCATGGACCCTAGGGCTAAGGTGGAAGGGGTTGAAAACACCCTGACTTTCATTTCCTCGTGCATGAACCTGGAAGAGCCATCCAAATGGTTCATTTACGAGAAGTTGACAGACATGTTCACATACTACGATACTAGGTATGGTGATGGTGGTGGTGAGACTGTGAGTACGGACACTGATACCTTGTTCGGAGATGACGATTATTCCATTAACCTAGCGAGGGGGAAACGTAGGGGTGGACCTTCACATAGGAGCGAGCTGTCTCGGTACTTAGATACCGATTACTGCTCAATCATATCACCTTCTGACAATAAGAATCTTGATTTATTACAGTGGTGGAAATCATATGAGTCCGCCTATCCTGTGTTATCTAGGATGACATGGGATCTACTTACTCCTCCGGTGTCGAGCGTAGCATCGGAATCTGCTTTTTCTGTTGCAGTGAACGTGATTTCGGATAGGAGATCGAGATTACGTCCAGATATGGTTGAGGCCTTGGCATGTTTGAAGGATTGGGAGGAATCGAGATTTAGCATCAGTGATCGTGCTGAAGCTGGGACTGTGACAGACACTGCAGTCGCATCCACATCCACTACGATAGCGGAGGAGCTGATTGCCGATGATGATGACCCATATGATACTGATCTTGATGTTGCGGCTGATGATTCTCATGATATGCCGCTTGACGATTGATGCTCATCTGCTCTTTTTTTTCGATATTTTTTTATTTATTTTATTTATACGCTTTGTTTGTACTTTGTATTATACGTTGTGTTGAAACTTATACTTTTTTTTTCGGAGTATTGGTTTCAAAAGCATGAATGGTAATTTTTATTTGTGTAGTTTAAATTTTTTTTAATTAAAATAAATACTAACTTAATGTATTTATTTATTATTTTAAGATTTAAATTTTAATTTAAAATTTATTAACTTAAAATTTTAATATTTAATTAATAAATTATAATATTAAAATATGCTAAACTTAATTGAAAAAAAAAATAAATTTTCTAATTTTTGTTTGTTACATTTAATTTTAAATGTAATATTTTTTACAAAAAATTTTATTTTTTAATTATTACATAAACTCTAAAGTAAATACAGAATAACAGAAACTTAATAAAAAAATTAAAAAAAAATTTTTTTTATAATCTGCCAAGTGCCAAGCACGGGCTGTGCCCGTGCTTGGCTCCCGGGACCCGGACCCCGGTTGAGCCGGTCCAGGTGACCAGGTCCAGCCATGCGGCTCCCGCCCCGCCTACCCTGCCCCTGCCGTGCGCCCGTGCCGCCTGGCCAAGCCAACCGTGCCCACGGGCCGTGCCGTGCCCGACTTTAAAAAACCTTGTCGTGCCGGGCACGGCATGGTAGCACGGCGGGGCACGTGAAAAACGGGCCGTGCCGTGCTGGGCCAGCCCGTTTGACACCTCTATATCTCATGATGCGAAGAGGCAATTCAATGTCAACATAAGATAGTGAACATTGAAAATATTGGTTGTATATGTTAAATTTAATTTGATGATATTCAGATAGTTAATATTTTTAATATTTTTCTTGTAAATAGTAGAGTTAATTGAAGAAGTTGTGTCAGACATAAAATTAATATATGGATCAATCGGAGTATCTGTTGAAACATAATTTAAAAGTCCAACCTTAGTGGTGTATCAAGTGCATATATCTTTTATGACAAGATTTTTTTTTTGTGTCATATAGTTGTATCAAGAGCATACCTTCTAAAATTTATTATTTTTATGTTAAGAAAATATTAGTTTCTTAAGATTCTTTGTCTGAAATTATGATCGAAGATATTCAAATGCTAGATAATACTCAACTCATTATTTCTTATAATCTGAATATTATTTACATACATAAGTAATAAAACTATCATTTCATTAGAACTCTTTTACAAAAATAAAAAAAAAAATTAATAGCATACATGTTTAACACAAAATATGATTATCTATGAAAATTTTGCTAAGTTATCAATGACTATTTTAGGTCATATTTTTTTTAATCTATAATTATATTTGATTATGTTGCTCAAAATTTTGATGAATGCTCCACACATATCTCCTCTTCTAGATCACTGTGAAGAATTGTATGCTTAACATCTAATTGATAGATTCTTTATTTGTAAGATGATGTTAGTAAAATGAAATTTTGTATGAATGTCATTATGGTCATTAGGATAAAATATTCTTATAATTCTTATGAAATATTTGAGTGAATTCTCTAGTTATAAGTTTTGCCTTAAGGTTATTTATGTTTCCATATAGATCTGTCTTTTTAATAAAAATTCAATGAAATTAATAATAAATTTTCTTGTAGTTCACGATACTTACCCAAGTCCCATTATAGTGTTGACTAGATGATATTTATCTTTTCGAACATGGTTTGACATCATTTTGAGTCAGATAATATCTTATAAGGAGACATACGAGTATCTAGTAATATCAAGAGTAGTAAAAGAAGTAAAAAATGGAAAGAGATGTCTACAACAATACCTATGAGATCTTGTGCTATTATAATTTCTCGGTCTCATCAGAAGAGTGATTTGAATGTCAAAGCTATTAAATATCTAGTGGTTAGTTCTACTAATCCTCGAGTTAGCTTAAATTGAAATAAACTCAATATTTATTGTGTCATATGGACATGAATGAGATTTCCTCTCATAAGGGATCTTACTTTTTATAGAGTCAATAAAATTAGAGGTGTCAAACGGGCCGGGCCGGCCCGGCCCGGCACGGTTCGGCCGTGCCTGGGCCGGCCCGGCACGATAAAAAATCGTGCCCGGGCCTGTGCCGGGCCCGGCCGAACAAACCACGTGCCGGGCCGTGCCCGGCACGGCTCGTGCCTTGGCACGGCACGTCGGCCCGCGTGCCTGAGTCGCGACTCACGAGTCACGACTCACGAGTCGCGACTCACGAGTCACGACTCACGAGTCGCGACTCACGAGTCGCGACTCGTGACCCAACCGGGCCCTGCCCCCGGTAAAAAGACCGCGGGTCGGGTCCAAACAGACCCGACCCGCCCCGCCCCGCCTGCCCTGCCTTGCCGTGCGCCCGTGCCCGAGCGGGCTGGCACGGCACGGCACGGCCTTGCCGTGCCCACGGGCCGTGCCGTGCCCGAATTTAAAAAACCGTGCCGTGCCGGGCACGGCACGGCAGCACGGCTGGGCACGTGAAAAACGGGCCGTGCCGTGCTGGGCCGGCCCGTTTGACACCTCTAAATAAAATATACATTTATTAGTATATATGATGATTTTTTAAGAATGTAATCATAATGTAAATTAACAAGTTCAAATATAGTAGACAAATGATTTTTTACTAGTAGTAGGTTTGAGTGGGATTGTAGAAGAATGAGAATTGGTAATGAGTCTAAATGCATCATTTAAATATTTATTATTTCTAAGTTCACTAAAAAGGAATCTTGCTTAATGAATTTTACATCAATACTTATTAAAATTCTACTAATATTTAATAAATAATATTTGTAGCCTATTTGAGTATTAGAATATGCAAAAAAAATATTTCTCGAAATTCTAGGTACAAACTTATCTCATCTTAAAAAAATGTCATGAATAAGATTAGTACTCTCATAAACTTTGTGAGGCTGATCAAATGATCTTTATCTAGGACATATAATTATAAAAGCTACATGTCAAGATAAAATAATAGAAAATATTTAATTGATGAGATAATTTATGACTAAAATTATATTTTCTCAAAAATATTTTTTAGTTATTTTAATTAAATTTTCTTACTAAAATTTTGAGTTATTTTAATTAAATATCTATTCTTTTTTTTTAGTTATCTCATTTTATAAAGGTTTAATAATACATACTTTTTGTTTGTAAGATATTACAACTCTTATGTTGTCTTTGTTTTTTGGGATCTTAGGTTATTAATGTCTAGGTCACCAGTTTAATCATAGTTAATCATTTTTTTTGTTCATGGATGCTTAATTGGTTTCTTATTTGTGACTTGTTTTTCTAAACAAATAAATTTTGATATTATTTTTTTTATTAATATTGTTTTGCATGATCAAAGGGTTTCAAAGATGTTTTTCTTTGAGATTAAGTAGAATGACTTATTTGTTTTTCTTATATGATTAGGTGTTATATTTGGTATTTGATTATTATTGATTTATTGGTTATTTTTTTATTATATCATTCATATTGATTGATTTATGGGTCTTATGATAAGTAGGCTAAATATATATGTGCTTAAAATGATGTAGTTTATGATTTTTTGAAAACTAATACGTTATATTTTTTTTGGTATATTGATTGACATAATATGTCATGTGACACCTATATTTTATAAGTATGTATTTTTTGAAAATATATATATTATGTCAATATTTTTTGATATTCATGAAATTATTATTTTTTCGAAGTATGCCTATACTATATATGTTTGTTTATTCTTAAATTTTTTAGGTATAAGAATTGAGGCTGACTTATGACTAGGCGATCATTTAGTCTCATACCTTATAGTCAGATTGTTGTTATATATGTTTAATTCTATATTATTTTTATGATATTCACAATTTTTTTTAATTTTTTAGTTTAATGTTTAGAGGATTTTGAGATGAGGGAATTATATTTTTATTTACATTAAAATTATATTTGAAAAAAAAATAATTTGAAAATAAATAATTTAAAAAAAATTAAGCATATGTACCTTCAACATATGTGCTTGTGCCCTGTAAGTCCCTAATCTCCAAACATAATATTTGCTTAGTATTGTTAATTTAGGCATGTATATAATTTATTATTTATACAATATAAATAAAAAAAATACTTTAAGCTAAGACTTGTTTTATAATATTTTGAGAGAAAAAAAAGAAAAGTAGAAGAGATTATAATTGTAATATGAAAACTATAAATGCTAAAAAATTATTTATGAAAAATATTTTAAGATCAAAAAAATAAATTTTTTAGGAAAGAAATTCAACAATCATTAGATTTTTGTCAATAACCATTAGTAGAAATCCATGGCTTACAAAGCATGTTCAGGTATGACTCTAAATCATGCATTGTCGTGCTAGGCACGACAATTTTGTGACGTGGCTCATGTTGGACTCAGGTTGCCCTATTTTGTTGACATCTCTAGGAATGACTGTAGGATTATTTTACTTTTAAGTAGATTCATCTCTTGTTTGATAGGGTTGAACATGTCTTTCTCATGATAAAGATTTAGAGTTTTGGGTGGTCAAGTCTCATAGTTCCTGACTCAATATATGTTCGTATTTGTGTAGACTTTTCTAATATCATATCTTTTTGGTCAAAATGTGATTTTCCTATGTGAATACTCTTACTCTATATATCAATTTAATTTAAATTTATTGGTAGGTATAATGATATTATGAGAATAATATTATATCGAGTATCAATATAATTAAATATAATTAACAAATGATCTTTTTTACCAATTAGAGGTCTAGGTTGGGACATAGGTAAGAGAAGAAGGATAATGAATCCTTGTACAATATATGGATTTACATTTTTCATAGACTCATTTAATAATGAGTCGATCAAAAGGAATAATATTTTGTATTAATTAAAATTCTATTAGTTTCTAATAATAAATACTTATTCTTCTTTGAATATTATAATATCTAAGAAATGTATAACTTAAGAATCTATGTGCTAGTTTGCTTTGTTTTGGAGAGTGATTGAGGACAAAACAAGTGTATTCATAAATTTTGTGAGGTAAACTAAATAATATTTTTTTCAGGATGTAAGATCTAGAATGGTATGTGATAATACAAAATAACAGAGTATCACATTAATGAGATAGATTATAATAAAAATTATATCTCATTAAAAATAATTAGGAATACTTTTTGTAAGTAGAAGTGTTTGAGTCTTTTAAATTAAATGTTAATTTTTTTAGTTTCCTCATGTTGTTGTGATGTGCCAATAACTGAAGTTTAATGTATAATCTCATAATTTATATAATATGTACTAAATTGGTCTGAAATATATTCTAATACATTATCATTTCTTAATTATTTAATATTTTTATTGAATTGAGTTTTTATTATTAATGAAATATTTGAAAAATAAAAAAGTCATGTGATCTGTTTTGAAAGACATACTCAAGTATATCTTAGGTAGTCATTAATAAATATGATCGCATATATAAATTCATATTTGATCATTAATCTATTAAGTCTCCAAACATCTTAGTTTATCAGATCGAATACATCTACTCAAACTAGATTAGCATGTTGGATAGGAAATTTTGGTAAATTTATATTACGACATGTCTGATATTTCATGATTGAAATATTTTAAGATTAGAATAAAATATTCTCAAATTAGTCAGTAATGAGTGTCAAAATTGAGAATGTATAAATAATGAGCCTAAAATATGCGTACATCTAGATGTACATCTTATTATTAAGAAAATATATAATCTATTCAACACAATCTCGAATTGAATTTTTCTTAGATTTCATCAATTCTATAAATAATTATAAATGGAAATAATGACAAAATCAGACTTGAATTATTTGAAAAGTTTATTCATATAAAGTAATATAATGTGATAATTAGGAATAAATATGACACATGAATGTAATAAAAAATCAAAAATGAATAATATCATATTTAACAGTTTTAAATATTTTTGTACTAATGATAATAATATTCTCAATTATAAGAAAAGATCATAGAAAATAAAGTATACTTATTAGTATTGTAAATATTTATTTATGTATCGATAAATTAAGAGTCCAAAGTGAAAGTACATATAAAATAAGTAGTGATATCTAAAAGAAAGGAATAATTCGTTGATGTTTTAGAGAAAAATTTTGTATACTTATTTTTAGTGTCACGATGGATAGACTCTATAAGGATCATTGAATGACTATGCAATCATCCCCAATATCTTATTATTATGTAATGCTCTTGGTATCCTTAGTGGAAGTAAAATCAAACAACCCAATTTGATCTGCACTATTATTTTGCAATGAGTACACTAGATTGAAATTTTTTTTCATCTATCTCAGATGTAATAATTAATGTGTTTTGCAAAAAAATAGACAATACACCTAATCTATATTTGTAACACAAAGCAATAGGAAATCTAGCTAGCTTATTTGTCTAGAATTACTATTAAAGCTAATTATTCAATTAATTGATTTCAACTTTATCATCTTTCATAATAAGTAAGATGAACTTGTCATATAAGCTTTAAAAAAATAAAGAAAAATTTATAAAATATTTGTGCAGACAAAAAAAGTAACTACTTGTGAAAATTTCATAAATTAAATTTCTATTAATTATTTTTGGCTATATAATATATTTTGTAATTTATAAACTAAACTTGATTGTGTTGCTCTAATGTAAGTGATTTATTTCTATTAATCATGAAGAAATATGTTTTTTCATATTTAATTGATATATTTTTTATATGAGAGATATTTTTAGTGAGATAATCTTTCTTCTTAATCTATTCCAAATATTTTCAGTGAGATAATAATACATATGGAGTCCATATTAGTCAATGAGAAGAAGTATTTGCATAATATATATTAAATATTTGAGTGAATTCTCTTATAATAAATCTTGTTTTATGATAATCTTTCTTCTTATCTGAGTCGGTCTTCAAAGTGACACTCACTGGTTATCAACAAAAATTATTTTTGAATGTCAAAATATTAATTCCCAAGTCTCATAAGCATGGATGATATTTATCTTTTTAAAAATGACTTGATGTTATTCAGGATGAGATAATATTTTAGAAAAAGATCTAAGTATCCTAGTACTATCAAAAATAGTGATACAAGAATTAAAACAGATGAAAGGATATGAGTATGATAATATCTTTAAAATATATTGATGAATATAATTTTTTTGTTTATTCAAAAGAGTAATTGAAAGATCTTGATCATATTTAGAAGAGCTAACTGCATGATTATTTATAAGTCTTGGGTGATCAAGTTTGTTGATCTCCAGCTTATTATGAGTTAGAACTAGAGTAGACTCGTGGACTACTAGATAGTTTTGGCTTTAGTGAAATTTTATCTCATAGAAAATCTCTCTTCAAAATTAATATTATTTATTTTTAATATATATAATGATTACATAAGAGTGTCATAGTATTATAGACATAAAGGTTCTAACGTAATCGATAAAAAAATCTTTTTTTTTCTAATTAAAGGATTAAATGGGGGATCATGGATGAGTAAGAAAAAAAATAATAGATTCAGATATATCTTAGAGTTTTTTTTTCTTTTTTAAGGCTTGCTAAAAATTAAGCCACGCCCAAAGAAGATAAGGGCATCCCTCATTTATACTTTCCCTTGCTCTGTTGAAATATATTTATTTTCTTTTTGGGTACTAGCGTAACCTATAAAAATATACTTTAAAGCACTAGTTATTGATGACATGTCTTGACTCGGAGAGAAATAATGAATAAAATAAGTATTCATAAAGACTTGAGAGATATTTTAAATAATTATTCTACCAGGTACATAATTTGAAAAGACACATAATGAGAAAATATAAAAGAATATATCTGGTCGATGATATAATTTGTGATCTACACGTTATCCCTCACAAACAATTATGTCATCATTTTTGTTACGAAATGTCTTGATTTTAGTGCTGAAAAATAATTTAAATAATAAAATAACCACACGTATGAAGGTTATCACACCACAAAGAAGCAATGTGTTTTGTGCTATGTCATGTCTTTTTATCTGTTGCCCATGTACACGGGCGTGTGTGACTGTGCGTGTGCGTGTGTGGTGTTTCTGATAATGGGGTGTCATGTTTTTTCCTTCGCTCACACAGGTGCCCTTTTATCTTGCTGAGCTGACCGAGAAAACTGCATTAGATGATGACAGGATCAAAATCCTGAGGGCTTCATATTCAAAATTAAAGGTGAAAGTGTTCTTTACAAGAAAACTGATCAGCATATGTTTCTGTGCTGGTGGTTGAGTTCTTGGGGAATAATGCTGTTCCAGTCTTCTCAGCCGGCAGTTCATGCTCACATTCTTTTTAATCATTCCGGTTAGGCCATATTCATGTAATTGTAGAATACTGAGAGTTTGGTGTACCTAGGAATTCATTTCATTTTGCGAAGCGGTGGATCTTGTTCCAACGGAGGAGTCACCAGCTCCACCTCAAGAGGCTTCTACTAATTTTGCAGATCGGAGGGCTCAGAAGGTATTGAAAATGCTCTACTTTTCTGGCTCAATACGACCGACTGCTGGAATTCAGAGTCTAGACCACGCTTGTTTTATGTGATTGCTAAGATTCTGAGTGACCAGCTCCGTTTCATATGTTTGTATTTTGTGTATTAGTGAATGTGCCAATTTAATGGAGGATGTATCTAAGACAATCAAATTAAAAGCTGCAAAAAATGTGAGCAATGACAGTCCACCTCTTTTATATATCTTATCTAATAGACTGAAAATCAATTTTTTTATACTTTGCTCATTTATGAAAAATTGGGCTGGAAACTATATACCTGACTATCTTGTTGTCACAATAAGCAAGGGTAGACATGAAACATAAAAAACTAATTTTTTCAAGTTTGTAATCTGAAAAAAAACTCATTTGTCACAATAAGCAAACTCAATGCTTTGTTTTTTTTTGCTTTTACTTTGAATACAATAATGAATAAGAGATAATATTGTCTTTTTAAAAAAATATGATAATGTTTAGTAGAACAATGCAATAAAATATGATAATGAAAACTATTCTAATAATGAAAAATAAAAAAAATACACTTGTACAATCTAAAAGAAGTAATTATTACTTAACTTGAAAAATTAAGCTCTTAGAGGATTATCTTTGCTAATACAATTTTTTTTGTAACCTATACATTGAATTAATTTTTGTATCTACATGAAAACTATGTTATTGCTTGACATACATCTCATTCTTAAGATATATGTGAAGTAATTTTTTTTTTTATTTTTAGCTAACAAATAAATCATCATTGATAAGCTATGAAGAATAATACAATCTTAATGTTTTTTTAGATCATTGATATAGAAATATTGTGATATTCAATTTTTTATATATGTATAAAATCTCTAGATGTTATTTGAGTTTTAAATTGATCTGTATTTATAAGGAAATTAATTTTTATTGTGAATACTTATTTTTCTTAATGAATAATGTATTTGTTATGATTTTATAGCTCATACTTTGTTTCATATTATTTTTTGTTTTTTATTATATTATTGATTTGAGAACCCCCAATTTATGGGTTGGAGACCAAATGGAATTTGATTATACCTCTACTCGGCCATATATTTGAAATTTGAATAAAATATAATGACATGAAGATATGTTAACACACATGAAAATCTTGAGATTCACGTCTATATGATATATTGCGTATTTTAACATATTTATTGATATCGTATGTGATATTTGAGATGGTCATTAGTTAATTTAATTTTTGTATGACTCTCCTATACTTATTAAGATCAACTAGCGAATTGATATTTGTAGAGAGATTTATATTTGAATCAATAGTGAGTCAATATATATACTTCTTGATATATTGAGATCAGACAAAATATCAAAAATATATATTTTTCTTAGAAAGAAAGGTCGTGCTACCTATGTTTTTTTTCCCAAAACTTAAGAAATACTTAAGATATTATAAATTTTTTGTTTGAAATTTAATTTATAGAAATAATATTAGCTGAGATATTATTAATTAATTATCTTTTGTCACCAGAATATCATCGACATATACTACGATCACATATTGATATTTTGAATAATGCCAGAAAAAAAATATGAGTAGTCTATCATATATCTCCTAAGGTCAAAAGTATAAAGTGTTGTTGAAAAAATGCTAAATCACCTTATCTGAGAATACTTCAGGCCATAAATGTCTTTTCATAGCTACACATCATATTTGAACTTAAAAGAATATTAAATCCTGATAGCTTTTACATTAATACTTCATTCTCGAGATTATAATACAAGAATGTATTTCTTATATTTAGTAGATATATAGTCTACTTGTAGGATGTAATAGAAATTAACAACCCAATAGTAATTAATCTGGGCTTATGAGAAAATTATATCTTAATAGTAAATATCATGTATGTGTAAATTTCCTCACTATTAACATGATCTTGAGCCAATTAATTTTTTTTAAGTCTCATCTTCATTATGTACACTCATCTTTTTTAATACTCCACTCAAGATATTTTATAAAATTATCTACTATATGATTTCTATTACTCATATAATTGTAACACGAGAGACATATAGAATCAACACTACAAAAACATAATAGTTACCTTAATGTATTTCTTTTAATATTAAAATACCAATGTATTAAAACTTAGATGTCAAAATAAATTTTATTTTCAAAATATAGAAATCCCAATCAAATAAAAAAATATTTAGCCCAAATGAAATTTCTCTATGATGATCAAAATTTTATGCATTATCTCGATTGAGGTTTGCTCTTATTTTTATTTTATTGTTTATATTTTTTTTATTTTCAATGTTTAGGAGCACCAGACATGTGTGATGCTCTAAATTATATATATATATATATATATATATATATTATATTATATTTAAAAAAAAGAATAGTTTGAATAATAATTTTGTTTATTTATCTCTATTCTCTCTCCTTTTTCTCTTCCCCCCTTCCCCAAAATCACTGTGGCCAGAACCCAAAATTAGCCACAACATAGTATCAAATAGTTATTTGTTAGACATGACTATTTTAACACTTTTATTACAACTATCTTCCAATTCAAGTGGTAGAATTTATGTTGATTTAGAGCCATCTTATTGGATCAAACATGTTCAAAGATAAAATTATACACAAATTAAGCCATAAAAATACCAAAATTCCAATAGACAACACAATAAAAATAATATGCAATTTGTGTCCTTATATAATTGGCCAATTAGATTGTGGAAGGTCATATATTGAGTGCTATCTTTTATAATAAAATAAAAGAATCAACATTAAACTAAAACAAGCAGAAAACAAAAACTATACAATATTCACTATATTGGTGCATGAAGATCTAGGATACTAAATTTTGAGAAAAAAATATAAGTTGTGATATAGGTTATAATAATAATCTTATTTTTAATCTTTTAAAATTAAAAGCATTCTACTTATGTGACTTAGCTATTTGTAAAATATCATATTAAATGATATATGTCTTCTTGTATGAATATCACACTAATGAGTAGTAGAATAAGAAAATAAATATTTAATCGCCACAAGTAGGAAATAAATCCAAAATATCATGTAGATTATTATCTAGGCATGGAAATAGAGGTGACAAGTGGGTCGGATGACCTTGTCATGGCTCGAGGGATGGTTAAAGGTATTTTTAATAGTCCTAACAAACATGTTATTTGTTATTTTATTGTTAGATGTGTTATTGAATATGATACTATATAATTTATTTTGAATATTTTATTCTCTAAAAATTCTTATCAGGTACTCATAAATGATCGACCATCAAGAAAATGAAGAAATTCTTAATATTCTAATTTTTTTATTTAGTATTTATTTAGAAATACATAGTGGGTAGATATGCATAAGATGCATCGGCGAGACTAGTTTAGATATCGGACATCACGAATATTACGTCATTATATTTTATTAATTCATTAATTATTAATATTTTTTAATTTATAATATTTTAGTATGTCGTTCCTGAGTATAAATCTAGGAATCCTATGATATGAAAGTTGAAAATATGTATGTATGATGCTATCATTGGATCCTCTAAAAATTTAATCCGAAGATTCATCATTATGATCTATTTGATCATGTATTTTCTTTCTAACTTATTGTGATATATGAAAGGGCTCAATATAGAAGCTGAACTAGATCTAATCTCAAAGATCATACTACTTAATTGAGTTTGTCCAGGATCTAATGTACTATATTTTTTGATGTATTGTTCGACATGTCTATTAATGTGCTCAGTCTCACATATATTTTTATAAGTTAATATTTTATTATAATATTTATATTGTTATGATTTTTTATCGACACCCATATATTTATTTTGTATAATATTAAAGTAAGCTCAAATTATTAATTTTTTTTAATTTTTTATTTTTTAAATGTTTAGGCTGAGGCCATGTGAGAACATAAGGTTTTGGTAGTCTTAGACCTTTTTATAAGATTATCCATATTAAAATTATTTATATTTACATTAATGTTAATTTTATTCTCATCATTAAAATTAATATTTGTTATTTTAAATTTTTATTAGTTTTTTAGTTATATTCTAAATTATATTTTAAAAATTTAATATTATTTTATATTAAATTATTAATAAAAATTAAAAATGAAAAAACTAAATAAAATTTAAAAAATAATACCCATTTGCTTGGCCGTTGTCTATTTATGGAATGTCAATGTGCGATGTCTGCATTGTAGTCAATACTCGAGTCCCAAGAGGAGAGAGAGGGAGAGTGAGAGGGAGACTGGCTATTAGGTGAAATTTTTTGTGTTAGGTTTATGTACCACTTAATTAATCTAATATTATATGTGAGAATAAAGTTATGTTTGAGAATACATAAAAAATGTATTAAAATATTTCAGAATGTTTAGTAGTTATATATATGAGTTTAGTAATTTTTATTTGTCAGTGGGGCTTGAAATTAAAAAAAAATCAAACAGATTTGAGATATCATTAAAATTATATTTTTCTTATGTTAGATTCACGTGTGGGCTATCAGCATATGATATCCAACTATGTAAATAGTTAGAATGCTGAGCTTATTATTAATAATTTATACTTTGATACAATAATTTTTTTTATAAAATTTTTAAGTTTTTTTAACACGAACATTTATTTGATTATGCATACTTCCATTACTTGTATTTTACTTGAGTGTGTGTGGAGTGTGCGACATTAGTAGGATGTTTATCAAATATAAATGATATCCCGTATTTAGTATCTTGATTATTGAGATAAAAATTTAGTATTTAACATATTAATTTTTTATTTTAACTCTATATTATTTGACTGTCTGTATGAAGTCTAGTATTAAGGTTGGAGAGAAAAAAATATATTGATTCATATTTACATGCATGAACCAAATAAACGAACATGAAAATTATATTAATGAAAAATTATGTAATATGTTTATATATTATGATAATAGGTATGATATTTGTATCAAAGCTTTGAGCACAAACATGAAGATCATATTTATAAATGATAATTTTTTCATTTTGTTAGTTAGGGACAAATGTTAGGGTGACCTGTCAAATATAAGCGATTTGTCTTGATACTTAGATATTAATTACTGTTCTATCATTTTACATAATGATAATAAGAAGTTTGATATTTTGAGTTGGTAGAAATTATATGAATTTATCAATCTTGTGTTATTTAGGATGCCATTTGATCTACTGACTACTGATCTCTTTAATGTTTAGCATAACATCAAAGTTTATTTTTTTTTATCGTAGCTAATATTATTTCATATATGAGATCGAGACCGTGATCAAATATCTTATAGGCAATTGCATAGTTGAAAGACTAGGAAGATTTGAGGTTGATAATTCAGAATTAAGCGAAAGAGTTGCTGGCTGACGATTACACATGAGATATCGAAATCAAAAATATTATCACAACTAGCGATATCTTCAAACGCATACATGTTAATGACAATCTGCATCAACATTATTATACTATAGGTATTAATTTGTCTTATGCTATTTTGGATTATTTTTTTTATAATAACATATTTTTTTGTATTTTTGTTGGTTTTGCTTTATATTATGTTAAGCTAAAAAGCATAGACATGGATACAGACACGAGGATACGATATGGAAGGATATAGGGACACGATAAATTTTAAAAAATTAGGATATGGATGCGACTTGGATATGACATGATAACAAAATAAATATAAATATTATCCTTAAAAAGTAATTATACTTATATATTGTATATTTAAAAACTAAAATTATGTATTTAAACTCCCACACCTCATTACTCCATTTTTGTAATTTTATATAATTTTTTTTATTTATTACATATTATATATTAATTATAAATTTTAATTTAATATTATCTTCGACTCCCCCATGTAACTGCTTCGAATCCTCCCCCTATGTTATTGCTTCGAATCCTCCCCCTGTTACTGCTTCGAAATCTCGAAGACAAACCCCACAGTCACCTTGACGTCGTCGGCTACTCGACACATCCGTAGGCTTTATTATGTGTTGGATACGAATTGGTCAACGATACGCCACATGACGTATTGGACACGTATCCATGGCGTGTTCGTACCGTATTGCCGTGTCTACGTGTCCGACACGGGGACACGACAGTAGATGAGCGTATTTGTGCTTCTTTGATGTTATGTATCATATTGATATTATGTTTATTGATTAATTTTTTTATATGATTAATTTTATCTTTGAGTTGATCTGAATTTTCAATAATTTTTTTAGTTATTGATTTTATTTTATTTTATAATGCAATATAAATATGTAATACACATTGTACACATACTTTTGTTATTTTAATTATATTATTTTGATATAAAATTAAAATTAAAATTAAAATTAAAATATAAATATGTAAATGTAATATTTTGATTTTTGTATAAATATAAAATTAAAAATTTTAATATATTGTAAAAAGTGTTTATTCACTTTAGGCTACTAGTTAATCTACACATAAGTTGCACGACCCAACATGGATATGCTTGGTTGCGGGCCAGATGGGCCGTGCCAGGCCTAGTCACATAGATGTTGTGACATGTTGGCACGGCACGAGATTCATACCATGTCGTGCTAGGCACGACATAATCACAAAAAAATGGTATGTGTCAGTACTGCATGATCCTTTTGAAATCTCTAGTTTAAAAAATTCTCATGGTAAAAAAATGATGCTCTACTTGACTACTTGTTTGTTGGTATAAAAATGCATTCATTAATTAATTATCAAATTGACTGTGTTAAAAATTGAGTGCGAAAAATAACATCATAACTGAAAAATAAAATAATATCTGAAAAATAATATGAACCAACTTAAAATAATATTACATAACATAACTTAAAAAGTAATATACAATTCAATACTAAATAACACACAAAATTTTCTTATAGTGGCAAACTGATTGGAACATCCTACATATGAGGTGAATGCTTCCATCAAAACAAAAAAAATTAATAAAAATAATAAAAACAACAAGAGTAAATTTTAACATCACTCTCAAATTGGTGGATGAAAGTTCAGAATGCTGAAATTGGAGATAACCAAGCCAGTTTGTACTAGAAATAAACTAGAGATTTATGAACACAATTATTAAATAATTTCTTCCAAACTTTGTAGCAATATGGGCATCATTGGGGGAACAATGAGGGCAACCTATGATGTTTGCTTGAAACAACTTTTGAGTGATCAAGAGAAGATCATAGGCTGCCTAAATGAGACTGATTTTCTATCCATGATTTCTACAAGTAATGAATAATAGGGACTATTCTTATTTTTTCTAGTTTCCCCGAGAAATATAAAATCCAAAGATTGAAAAAATGAGCATGTGGTGGTTGCATTTATTGCGAGATGTTATGATGGTACAAAATCAAAAGTTACAAAATTATTGTTGGGCAATTGTGCTTTTATGATTGTGATTCAGAAGAAGAGAAAAATAGAGAAACAACAATAAATGATATATATTCACTCCATAGCCACAATCCAACCATGACAGAATCAAAAACGAAATAAAATCACAACAGAAACACACGAAATAATGTGATTTACTAGTCATTCAACACGACTAGCTACATCCACCAGAAAACACTTATGTGTTATAAATTATAATCAAAACAGAGAGCTTATGGTATATGCAACGTAGAAACAGTTGTGAAAAATTGTGCAGAGAGAGAGAGAAGAAATTCTAGAGATGAATAGTTTCACACACGAAAAATAACAGCCTCGAAAACATAAAATAAATATAATTTTTATTAATATAATTTTCAGCTTAATTAACCAGAGCGAATCAGATCACTTGGATGTGCCAGACTCCGCTCCAAAAATTTTTTTGCCCGCTGTCCAATCAGCTGGACCTTCGTTATTGTGCTATTATTGTATTCTTGGCCTCTTAATATTTTATTTCCTGCACTTACATGAAAATATTAAAACAGAAATAATTTGATTATACAAAACAGATAATCAAAATAAATTATATACAATAATTTTTATCTTCCTAGGAGGAAAATTGACAAGAAATCCTAATAAGGATAATTGAGCAATGATGACATGGTTATTTGTGAAAAATATGATGACTTTTATATTTTCATTTGAAAGAGCTCCACAATGCAACGCAAGACTTTTATCTCTTGAGCATTTATGTGAACCCTAGGTATTTTGGCATTTTTAAATTTGATTTCCAACTCACCAGTTTTAGTTTCAATTTTCATTTAAATATCTTTATCATCTAACTTATAATCTCAATTAAGAATAATATTGGATGAAATAATATGAAATTCAATATTATTAGAAAAAATGAAAAACACATCCTCATGTTCATCCATTATTACATGGACTCCAACTTCTTAACCCATGGAAGTGATTCATCTTTGTTGTATTATCCACAGAAAAACTCATTAGTTTAAATACTCAATAAGTTTCTCAGTAGTAAATGATTCATTATTGTTGTATATTTTTTAATATATTTAACAAGTGAGTTTGTTAGAGATAATCATTTTCTTCCAAATTAAATGATATAATATACTTAGTATATGTAAAAATCTTATTTGTATGATACTCTTTTGTCATAAAAAATATTAAAATATTTCATTAATTAGAGTTATATTCTAGATACACCATTAATATACATTTTTTTTATTTGCTAAAAGTTTAGAGCTTGCCCGATATGTATTTAGAATTCTAAACAAGGATACTATTAGCATGGATATTTTTAGAACATTTCATAATTTGTGGTGGATCAAACCTTGTTATCCTTCTAATTTTACATATACAAGAAATAACATATAGTTTGATATCAATATTATGAAAAATTATTTTTTATCAATGATAATTTTATTGGGGATAATACATTTTGCATTAATATTATATGAAATTGTCTGATTTTTCTAAATCTTTTTTAAATATATTGGAGAACATGAAGTAATTTTTTTTATAGTATACGATACAATAGCAAGATAACTTGCAGCTTTAATAAGCTATTATTTAAGAAGCGTGTACATAGATCTCATCATAATCAAGTGGCTATCTTTAAAAAAGAGAGTGCAAAATTGGAGTATTACCAAATCATGAATTAGGGTTTCAAAATTTGAAACCCTAATTTAGGAAATCCAAATTAAAAACTCAAAATTAAGATTTTAAGAATATGTTGTTACAATTAAATTTAATCTCGCCTGATTTAGAATTTTGATGGGTTATTTTTTTGCCGATATATTCAGAACCATAATTTTTGAGATTTTTGAATTTTTCTACCCCGAATTAGGGTTTGTGGGGTGCAATTTTACTCATGCTGAATTTGAATTGTTGTTGCACCTTCATAGATTGCTCGTTTTAGGCGACAAAAAGCTGCAGAAGCAAAGTTGCAAGAAATAACAGAGCGGAAAGAGAATATTTATGATGATGGAGAAGATGAACGTGAGGTTGGTCATATTTTTGTAGCAGGAGATTCCATGTAATGATAAATCTTTGCTAATTATTCCTTGCTCGTGTGATGCAAGTTATAAAAAAAAGGTTTCTTGACACTAACTCGTATGGTTTTAATGAGTGCTTTTGAGTTGTGGCTTGAAATTACAAGTAATCGAATTAAGAATGATTAACATAAAAATAATTACATTGTTTTTTCCATGGAACACTTAGATTCCCTTTTGTTTCTAAATATTGGTTATAAAATTTGATGACTCGAAACTAGAGGTGTCAACCGGGCCGGCCCGGCACGAGGCACGGCACGGGAAAATCCCGTGCCCGGGTTAGGCAAGAGCCGTGCTATGCTGTGCCTGACCCGGCACGGTTTGGCCCGTGGCACGGCACACCGGCACGGCCTGGCCCGCAAAAAAAGACCGTGGGTCGGGTCTGATTGAACCCGACCCTCGGTCCCACGATGCCCGAACTGTACGGCCAGGCCAGGCCCAAGCGGGCCAGGCACGGCACGGTCCGCCGTGCCTGCGGGCCATGCCGGGCCCGGCTTTTTTAAACAGTGCCGGGCCAGGCACGGCACGAAGGCACACTCGTGCTCAAAAAAAATGGGCCGGTCCGGCCCGACACGTCTGACACATCTACGACATGACTTCTAGGTTTATGCTACGTCAAAATTAATTTATCTCCTTATTAGGGGAAATTTCATGGAGAACACATAAAAATTAATTGATATTCAATTTTGATACTTAGATCTTTATTAGAATTATTATTGGGGGTCCTCAATTTTATAGGATGCTTTATCAAAAATATTATGTGGATTCTTTTTAATTGTCAGATTAAGTTGAGATACATGGTTTTTTTATTATACTTATATTATGATAATGTAATTATATAAGATTTATATTTGTAATAATATTGTGATTTGAATGTTGACTGAAGTGAATGCTATTCAAAACTAAGGTTTAGGGGTTTCATTACATTATAGGTTTATGTATTTTGTTTATGACAGATAGTGATAAATAAGTCACGAGACATAAATTTATGTTTAAAAACTTGAAATTAAGGTAAGTTTAATTATGTGTCGATTGTGATGGATAGTGATATTTAAGTTACATGACATATATATGTAGAAGTGTTTAGTATGTTGGTGATAAGCATGCAATTCATTTTCTCTTATATAATTTTTATAAGTAAGGTTCATGAAAAATCATATGTTAATTGAAATGAGTTTTGTATTTGCGAAGTTAAAAGTATAAATATATTTATTACAATATCATTTTATGTTATTACTATATTTAGAGATCAAAGAATAAAAATTTATATTTGAAGTAATTATATAGAATAGTTAACATACTATTTAAAATGAGTAGAGGTGTAAATAGAATGTGAATGAAATATGGATGGTTCTGATGGTTGAATATTGAAATTATAATTATGAAGGGAGTATAATTGATAATGATAATCTAAGTATGACAATCACCTTGTTTGACAAGGGGGCATTAGTGTATATCTATACTAATATATTATTCATACGATAATCGAATATAATATTAATAAAATATTAAAAAAAATTATTGTACACAAGGACTTTAGGCAATCTTAAAATGTAAGTTTTTTTTTTTTAAATCTAAGTTTATCTACTCAACATAAACAATGATTAGTTCACTATTATTTAGTCAAATTATCTATACAATTCATTTCTGATTGATATGTGAACTTATGGTAATCTTTTTTTTTTATACGACCCATAGATTTGTTGAACTCAATTGGCAAAAAAAATTGCTTGAGTTTTTGGGATTGCATCACAAACTATAAATTTAGCTACTTTAAAAAAGTTGCAATGACATGTCAAAGGGGTATTAGGAGGAATTTATTTTATTATGTTTGCTAATAATTATATATAATTTACATGATTATTAATATTCAAAGAAAAAGATCATTTATTTTTTATTTTTATGAAATTTTATAAAAAGGAAATTTAGTTTGGAATGATATTATGATACTGAGAAATAATAATGTAGTAGAATATCTTTTTCATCAAGTTTTTTTATTTCTTTTAGAGTGATGTGTTGGTTAATTAGATGCCCTGTGGTAGTACTCATGCACATAAATAGATAAGATAAAAAAAATTAATATTTAGTGGAGATAACTATAATACTTGTATTTCATATGAGTGTGCATAATTGCTTTTGGAGAGAAGTTGTGTTAACATTTAACTTCATAATTAATTGAATATTATATTTTATTTTTTTAGATCAATCTATCTTATTAGCTTATATACTTATGAGAGAGATTATTTTATTTTTTACATAATATTTTTGGATTTTCTTATTTCACTCGGAATCTCTCTTTAGACATGGAGAAAATGACTGCACGTGTTGTCAAGTTCATCTTTACTAATTATTATAGTACTTAAAAAGAATGTATGTGTTATTCACCAAAGATTATAAAAATTATTATGAGTGTTGCTTTCATGTTCTTGGAGGAAAAGTCAAATTCTAAGGACTCGATTCTCGAGAATATACTTTCAAATACTATAGTTGCATGCTCTTTTTTTTCTATTCATTTGTTATTTTTTTATGGAAGATTAATTGTTGATCCTACTTGTATGCCTATATCAAATACAATTAGTATGATTGGTTTTGAGGAGAGTAGTGATATCTCTCATAGGGTCGTGCACCTAGGAGGGGAGCCTAGTCTGAGTGTCTCACTAGAAACAAGATGTCAGTTTTCCAAGAGAAAGATGAGAGATGAGAAACTTGATGATTTAATATAAAGGTATATACTAGACGAATATATTAATAATCTATTTCAAGTGTCTTCTATCATTTTAGCCGATCTACTTGGAGTAATGTTATGAACTTAGCTATTGTTATACATAGAAACTAAGGGTATGTCTTGCTCAATATTTTTTATTTTGAGTATTATATTATTTTAATTTTAATATTACATATTCTAATTTTTTATTTTTATTTGATAGTTGTAGGATCCTAGATATTCTTTTCGATATAATTAGCCATCCAACATGATGATAGACTATGTTGGAAAAATTAAATCCAATCATATTTAATTATATATCGAGATCTCATCATAAAACTGAGGGAAAGGTCAGCTGACACGATATTAAGTCGATAGCAAGATATTTATTTAGATTTATGATATTGATTATCGTGATTCTTTTTCTTCCGTAATTAAAATAATCATTATTACATTGATACTAAAAGATATTTATTTAAAATAATCATTATTACATTGATTCTTTTTCTATTTTAGCACCACATAATTGGAATGTGCATTAGTTTCACATAAGGAATATATTTATTCATAGTGATCTAAAAGAAAATGTGTTTAGACGATAAACATCAAGATTTACTATCCTAGAGAGCATAAGAATAATGTGCAAATTATGAAAGATTCTTTATGTTCTAAATTAGTTTTTTTATATGGTATGATCTAATAGATGTTTTTTGAGACTTATTATATATGATCTTATGAGATGTGTCATATTTTTTATCTTTCTTTGTATATAGATCAAGATATAAGAATGTTATTTTAATTATATACGTTAATGATATTTTGATTGTATTTGTTGATCTGTTGAATAAATTTTAACTGAATTGTTTTTACAATCATGATCTTAGATGATCGATATGAGCTGTTTGAGATATTTTTTAGTATTGAGGTCGAATACTAATGTGGTATAATCTTTCTTTTTTAGATGAGATATACTTTAAATAATTTATTTAATATAAGTATGCTGAGATGTGTATCTCATCTAGTTGGGATGCTAATGAGGTCGGATGGTAACTAATAGTTGGATAGATGCGTATTTATATTTTAGCTGGGCTTTTATAATTATAAAAAGATAAACTATATGTTTTTGTATTTTTTTTTGCAGTCAAACATTGTCTCCTAGAAAAATACGAGATCAATAACTATTTTAAGATCCAATATAAAAGTAGAATACATGACTATGATATCAGCTACTTGCATACTCAAGTGGACCAATCACTATTTCCAAACATCTCATTTGGAAGGGGTGACTATTTCTTCCAACATGAATTGGTGGCCGACATTATCATAGATAAAATAATATCTCAGTAAGAAACTTGAGTATCCTTGTATCATGAAGTGAAATTATAAAATAAGTAAAAAAAAAAAAAGAGAAAATTTAAGTTTGATAAAACATGTGATATAAATTGGTAAGCGTAATTTTTAAATTTCTCATGAAGAGACATCAAAAATTTAAGATTAGAAGAGTTGACTGTTTGATCTTGTATCCATATCATATTCGCTTAATATAAATTCTAAGTCTTGAATGATCAAATCTCATAACTTCTGGCTCATCCAAAAGTTGAATTAGAGTAAACTTGTAGGCTATCAGATTCTCATCGTCTAGATTCTAGGGAGATTTTATTTTCTGGGAAATAATATTGTCTTCAGAGTTAATATGTTATATGCTTGTTACTACATATAATAATTTTATCATAATGTGTAATAGTAAGTTCAGATATAGTTAGTACATGATCAACTCTCTTAGTTGGAAGCCTAAGTGAGATTTTAAAGGAATAAGAAAAACTAATAAGTTAAGATCGTTAAATAAATTCTCTGATGGAAGCTGAATAGTTTTTTTTTTTTTTAGTATGCATGATCTCAAAGGACACAGTGGAAAGAGATAATAACATATTTAGTTAATTATTTAACTTGCAGTTAAGATTTTATCTTTTTGAAAATATTTTAGAATATTTATATCAAATAGAACTATGAGAGTCATTTCTATCATATATATATATATATATATATATATATATATTGTAATTTAAATCTATGAAGGGGTGTGCTAGTATTGTGTAACTCCAACCTCAATAAAAATTATAGTAGTGTACAAAAGGAGCTATGATAGAAAAGTTCATGGTGTCACGAGATCTGATAGAAAATGTTCATGGTTTGTACAATGTGATGTAAAAAGGGGTTAAGAGCAATTTTGTTTCACACTTATAATTTTGACTAATTATTTATCTTATTAATTTTTGAAACATAATTATTCATCTTGTTTGTACTTCTATGAGAAGAATTTTAAATAAAACATATAACTTCTATTGTAAATGGCTCCCGCTTAATATAGGATTCGAGAGAGATTAATATCTTGACAACCCCTATTTTTGTGAACTGAGAGGCTACATCTGATAAGTCATGAAAATGTTTATCTTGATCAACTTCCTAGATGATCAACACTGGAACACAAACTAGATATCAACCAAAATCATGACCAGACTAGATCACAACCCAAATCATGATTAAACTAGACCAGGTTTGGATGGTTCGATCTCAATTTAATCAATGAGAAAATATTGAAATAAAAATGAGTTTTAGTGCACCAATTAAGAAAAAAAAATTAGAAAAAGGTAACCTACGAAGACATATATGTTACTTTATTATGAGAAAAAGATCATATTTTGATGAGATGAAAAGTATTTTTTTTTTCAAGGATGGTAGATCTTGAGTTTGAGACTCATCAGAAACATCTTCAATTTTTGAGTGCAGGACTATTAAGATATTAACATCACCCAGACCTATCACGCAGTTGAGATGAGGTGAGAGATAGTATGAGTTGGGGTTTAGAGAGAGAACAAAAAATCGGATATTTAAAGTGGGCTCTAGAGCCAAACAAGAGCCATTGCTACGTGTTTGAAATTTACTTATTTGCCACAATATACTTCATCGTAATTTTCATTGTTTTGTTGTTAAACGCAGGCTTGGCTTGCTCTGATATCTTTGGCCCTGTGCAAGGTCTGTATTACCGCCATATGGGCTTGAGTCTTGTGGTTCTTTTAGTCACCTTGATGGTGGGTCCCTGAACAATTGCTGCGTGGCACAATGACAGTCGTTTGACCTGCTAGAAATGCTGGCGAAGGAAGAAGAAATGCTGTCTGCTGTGAAAGAAAGGCAACTAGAGGTTAGCTCACTTGAACGAGTCACGATGAACAAGACCCACGCCCACATGATCGACACTGATTAGGTAAAATATTCAGGAGGGCAACGATGAGTTCTCCAGAGCCGTTCTTGATGAGCGTGCCAAAAAAGCTGAGGCCTGGCACCGCGACTCTGCATCACGGGTGCACCGCACCAAGCCCGCCCAGCCAATCGCATGTGCAACTTTCGCTCAAGATGTTCTGGAAGGGAGGGCCGATATCAAGTCCGGGCACGACCACAAGCACCACCAGCCCATGTTATTTGGGCCAGCGAGTCTCCTGGCTCAAAATCTTTCATCGGAGAGGGAGCAGATGGCTGCCCAGGTCTTCCAACCTAGCCATAGGTGCACATGTTTTGCCCTTCTGTTGCTGTCTGTTGCTGCAGCTTGCAGCACTAGTTGAAGAAGGTAAAATTGAATCTTGTGTTCCAAGGTTGCCAACAATGAGCATTGAGGAAGCTGGACTGTGGGAAATGGAGATGATGAACAAATGGAAGGAGAGAACTGCCAAGCTCATGGAAGAGGCTGATTCGGCCTGGCACAAGGAAAGCCCGCCATCAAAAGCAAGAACAAGAGAGAAAGAAGAAGAAGAAGAAGATGATGATGAATCTGTAAGCAGGGCTAGAGCATGGGACGATTGGAAAGATGAGCACCCTCGAGGTGCTGGCAACAAGAAGCTCACTCCTTGTGGTTGAAAGGGCGAGCCATGTCACCACTTCATCAGAAGGCTAAGGTTATGCTTTTTTGTTCTGTTTTGATCGATGGGTATTGATTTTTCAAGTGTTTGTGAAAATGCTCGGCAACCAAATCATCTCATCATCTTAAAATTTTTCCTTGTTGAGGGTTTATGATTATTTTTTTGTTGTTTGTTCATCTCTGTACTTTATGGATGAGAGCACTCAACATGTGTCCTTGCCTGGCCTAATCTAATTTAGGATTTTATGTAGGACACCCCTCGCGTGCCAATGCTAAGCTTATGGGGTTAAGATTTGAGGTCCTTAGAGCTTCAAAGATGAACGAGAGTCTAAATAAAGTGCTCACATTGCATGAGTACTAGTTATAAGTAGATATAGACACACACACACACACACACACACACACACACACGTCATAATATGTGTGTGTGTGTGTGTACATATATATAATCAAAATTAATTTAATTCAAATCAATTAATTTGATTTAACAATAACATTAAATAATCTGATTCTAATCAGATTAATTATTCTGATTATATACATACATTTACTCTAAATAAATAAATAAAAATTTTTAAAATATTTTATATGACTCTGGATAATGCTATGGAAGGGATCTCGGCTTAAATAAAATACTAGAATATAAATGTAAATTATATTATGTCATAATTTATATTAATTATAATTAAAATTATTCACTTATTAAAAATAATTTGTGTAGCTTATTATAATTTGTGTATAATTAAATATTTATTTAATTAAATTAAATTACTGACATTTTAATTCAATTAATCTCTAATTATTTCTATAAGATTTTTCACCTAACTTATTTAAAATACTAGATTAAAATTCATTTGTATGGCTTATCAATATCAAAGCTTATAAGCTTCCTCAAGGCGACATCATCAATCTTTCTAACGGAACATGAATTTTATCAGTAACTATGAAATACCAATTGATGCATTCTTGTTAATTGGAGTTATAAAATTAATCACTAATATATCCTCTCTTATTGTTTTTCATCAAATATTTGTCTTCTTTTCATATTCACGGTTTACTCGTATTTTAAATGTTTTAAAAATTAAAATGCATTTCCTTTTTTTTTTTTTTTTTTATTCTGATACATCCAATATCTCCTAGAATAATTATCAATGCAAGACACAAGGTACCCTGCATCTCCTGGGGATAAAAATAGTTCTTTTCAAATATTAGAATAACTTGATTTTAAGATAAATCCATTTTTAATTAATTAGAAATATTGAATTTTAATTTGTATCGTTTACTAGCAACATAATACTCACAAAAACATAAATTTGTATCGTTTACACATTAATACTATATACTCAAAATATATTAAAATATCATATTATTTACTTTAGCTAATTGCTTTTTTAAAATCACTCAAACAACGCTATCTATTTTAGCTATCCATTTCTATTAGTTTTAACAAATAGCATCTTCAAGAGACTCAAAAAAATCTTCCTCTTAGTTATTTTAGATAATTTTTCTCTAAAAATTCACTCCAAAAGATTAGTTATCTGGATAGTTATTTCTCATAGTCCTCGTTTGTCTGTCTATTTTCCATAGTCAAATGAGGGCCATGGGAAATAGCCAGCCAAATAGCTAGTCTTTTGGAGTAAATTTTTAGGGAAAAACTATCTAAAATAGCTAAGGAAAGGAGTTTATTGAGCCTCTTTGAGATGCTCTTACACCACCACCAACAAAGTAGACACTTTTTTTTTGTTGTGTATCTCAATTGAACATTTACAATCTCATAGTTGTTTTTTCTGCTTTCCACATCACAAGCCATATCCTTGATTATTTTCGTGATCACATTTCGAACATGAATTTTGTATCCGTAATTATCTAATTGTCACAAAGTTAATACATTTTTCTTTAAGCCTTTCAATGTGTAATATCTATTGGATGACATGCACCACTCTTTCATATATCTATAATTTAATTGGATCAGTACTAATAATTTCTAAAGCATGATCATTTCCTATGACCACATATCTTCTTGAGATAGGCAAGTTTATTAGTTTGAAGCACTAAAATTTACTCATAGTTATTCTTGGCACAACGTGCACTGAGGTGCAAGTGTCTCTTAGGGCTCAATTTACACTTGAAATATGAGTTTTTCAAGTGAGATGTATCGTATATTAGACTTATTTTATGTTCTCCGTGATTGTTATTTCTTATATTTATATGATCTCATAATTTCTTGCTTATTTTAGTTGATATTCTATTTCTTCTCCTCTTCTATAAGGATTATATATTAGTTGCCCTCTAATATGAAGATCATATAGTAGTTGAGAGGGGTAGAGTTTTTTTTTTTTTTTTTTTTTTTTTTTTGAGTTGAAATATAATAGAAATGAGGATGGAAGGGGTGAAATCTCAAAAATATGACAAATGGCCAGAGCGAGGTTATTTTGGCCCTTTTGTGTCCAAAACAACATCATTTTTGTGCGCAATACTTAAAAACAATAAAAAAAAAATTATTATTTGTTATTTGTTTGTTAAATAACAAATAAATAGGGCTAATTGTTATTTTGTTATTTGGGGGTAGAATTGTCATTTGATTTATTAATTCTATATGTGTTTTTGGGCCTTTCTCTTTTCCTAGGTATCTTTTTTTTTTTTTTTTTTTTTTTGTTAGACTTGGTTTTATGTTGAATAGAAAGGTGATGATATTATTTTTCTCACTTTTTTTAATCATGTATAGCAAAATATAACCTTAGACTAGTTCATTAGCCAATAATGTTAATAAAAGATGATCAAATAAAATTTCCAAGTAAACCATATTAGGCCCAATTAAAATATATATTATCCTGCCTATAATAGTAATTTCAAGATGATCAAATTTTTTTTTTCAAATCCCTATTTCGATAATAATTTACTAACATTAATGAAAATTTGTATCACTTAATATTGAAATAAATACAACCTTTCGTCGATACTCCAATTTTAGATAAAAATGATTGTCAACCTCATGTGGAAAATAAAAAAAAAAAACAAAAAAAAAAAACCTCATTTGGAAAGCATATCTAACATTCTCAAACAATGATACTAGATGATTTTCAACACAAACAAAAAAAAAAAAAAAATTATTTGGAAGATAATGTGCACAAACAATGATATTGAAATTATCTTTTAAAATCAATTTTTTTTTTGGAAATTATTATCATCTCCTCATTTATATTTGGGTAAATTATGTTTTTTGTATAACATTTATAGAATTTTTACGAAAAAGGAACTGAAATTTTCATATTTTGTAAAAAATATACTAAAATACAAGATATTTATATTTTGATACACTTCAAAATATAAACCCAATTTTACCATTTACTTGAGCCACATCAACTTCCAAAAATAAAAACTTGAGTTATCACTAGTTATATTCTCCTTCCTGCTATTGGCCAAGACATTAAAACTAATATGACTGAATGAGAGAGAATCCCTCATATAGCTTAGTTTAGTCGGCATATGTATAAGTTAGTCTAAATGGCCATGATCACCAAAAAAAAAAAACTTACAAACTATTATAACTTACATATCGCTCCCACATATTAGTAAAGATAAAGAGAATGATATCTAATAATATGATTCATCTATGCTATCCTATATTCAAATCCTACCTTTTGGATTAAGAACAACATTTTGTCCATGCTTACATAAAAATATAACTAGAGAGAGAAGGTATATCACCATGTGGAATTTAGTCTATATATGTATAAGTTAACCTGACTGCCCACAATTTCAAAAACAAAAATATATAACTTACAAGCTATTATAGCTTACAGATCACTCCCACATTTTAGTTTGGATAACAAGAACAATCACTAAGATTATGATTTATCTATGCTATCCTACATTCGAATCCTACCTCTAAATTAAGAGTAATATTTTAAAAACAAAAATATATAACTTCCAAACTATTATAGCATATATATCACTCCCACATATTATTTTAGATAACAAGAACAATAGCTAAGATTATGAGTTATCTATGCTATCCTATGTTCTAATCCTACCTCTAGATTAAGAGCAATATGTTGTCTATACTTACATAAAAATATAGCCCACAATTTCAAAAACAAAAATATATTTGACTTACAAACTCTAATAGCTTACATATAACTCCCTCATATTAGTTTAGATAACAAGAACATTAGCTAAGATTATGAGTTATCTATTCTATCCTACATTCTAATCCTACCTCTAAATTAAGAGCAATATGTTGTCTATACTTACATAAAAATATAGCCCACAAATTTCAAAAACAAAAATATATTTGACTTAAAAACTCTAATAGCTTACATATAACTCCCACATATTAGTTTAGATAACAAGAACAATAGCTAAGATTATAATTAATCTATGCTATCCTACATTCAAATCCTACCTCTAAATTAAGATCAATATTTTGTCTATACTTACATAACAATATAGCCCACAATTTCAAATAGAAAAATATACAACTTACAAACTATTATTGCTTACAGATCACTCCCACATATTAGTTCAGATAACAAGAATGATCTCTACGATTATGATTTATCTATGCTATTCTACATTAAAATCTTACATCTGGATTAAAAGTAATATTTTGTCTTTGCTTACATAAAAAATATAACTAGGGAGAGAAGGTCTATCTCCATGTTGAATTAATTGATGTATACATAAGTTAGCCACAATGCCCACGATTCCAAAAAAAAAAAAAACATCACTTACAAACTATTATAGCTTACCTATCACTCCCGGATTTTAGTTCAAATAGCATGAACAAGATCTAAGTAAGATTATGATTTATCTTTGCTATCATAGATTTGAATCTTTTCTTTGAATTAGGAGCAATATTTTGTCTATACTTTAATAAAAATATAACCAAATATAAAAAGTCTACATTCACGTGAAATTAGTTGATGTATGCAAAAGTTAGTTTGAATGTCTATAATTTCAAAAAAAAAATTAAAAATTATAACTTACCAACTATTATAGGCACAAATCACTTCAACATATTATTTTAGATCACAAAAATGAGCTCTAAGATTATGATTTATTCATGTTATCCAGATTCAAATGCTGCCTCAAACTTAAGAGTCATGTTATTGTCCATACTTACATGGAAATATAACAAGAGGGAAAAGTTCCATTTCCAAGTAGAATTAGTCGATGTGGGTGTGGGTGTAAGCTATAGCATGGATGCCAATGATTTTTATTTTTATTTTTTTTAAAAAAAGTAAGTTACAAATCAATGGAGTACAAATCATTGTTCTAGAATTTGGTTTTAGTAAAAAAAAATGAGTTGGTAGAAATGATCCCAATCTTGACCCACAATACATTCGGATCCGGGCATGAGGCCTAGCCATGATCACACTTACTACCAACTTGCAGTCGTGCAATCTAAGAAGCTAACTTAAGAAGAAATAAAATACATATTTTAATATATGATCACACTTACTCCCAACTTGAAATCTTTTTATATATGAGAAAAAATACACCTGTCCATAAAAAAATAAAGAGTGTGATTACATGTAAAAAAATTCTAAATCTATCTTACTTGATGAAAGGGCCACGCATTTCACTTGCTAATTGGAGTTGGTAGGCCATTCATTTTTTTGGGTTTGGTTTCTTAGTTTGGGGCTAGGTTTTTTTAATTAAAAGCAATAAAAATAAAAAAACAACAAAAGAAACCTAGAGTTTGTGAGCTATCCCAATCTGTTATCTTAGTAATTGTAAAACCTAGAGTTTGTGAGCGACCTTGTGCACTGTACTAACATAGTGCACATGACAATGTGATGTTCACAGGCACATAATCACATGCGTCGTCATGGTTAAGATCACACACCAATTTTCTACTCTAGTGCGTGAGGAGTGTTAGTTAGAAAATCATATAAGAACTTTTTATCATGCCCACCGGGCTGATATGAGTGAGTACACATGTGATCTAATATTCTCAACCATATGAATATTTAATAGAGATAAAACCCATGAGAAATTAAAGTATTTTGTTATTTTTATTGACCATTATCTTTGATTTATAGTTGTATTTCTCTTTTATTCTAGATCATAATTTTTTTATCTTTCAAATATTTCATAAAATGATAAGAAATCAATTTAATAAAATTATAAAAAATTAAGAAGTGACAATGTATTAAAATATAAGTCATATAATTTCAATACTTATTATATGAATACGAGATCATACACCAAATATGTTGTGCTGACACGCTATCATAGTAATATGATTGTAGAAAGATTAATAAACATTTAATTAAGATATGTCGGATACTCCTAGTTGGTAGGAGTGTTCCAAAATATTTTTTAAGAGTTATGATTCTAACAACAAACTACCTCATCAACCGAAAGTCTTCTTTAGTCTTTTTCTTAGCATGACATTTCAGATCCTACCATCCTAGAGATATATTATCTACCCTTCCTCTCACACCTTTTGAGAGTACTTACTATGTTTATGATGTGATAAATTGACACTCAATACTTGAGATGTACCTTTTTAGGGGTTTTAGCATTCAATATCTAAAAATAGTACAAGTACCTTTTTTCTAGAATCTAGTAGCATATTAGTGAGTGATGATAATATTTTTTTGAGTATGAATTATTTTTTAGTGAGTCTAAAAGTTACACATGGACTCATTATTTTTCTTGTCTCTTGTAGTTGCTCTTAGACATTCAATTAATAAAGAAAGTCATACATCAGCTTCATCTAAATTTATTGGTCTACATTACGATGATACTATTATGAAGTCATATATACCAACAAGTATAAATGATATTATTTCTGAAAAGATTGAGGTTTCCCAAGAGAGAAAATCTCACTCAAAATTAGATGATACCATAATCTATGATTCTACTTTATATCTGACTCATGATGGGCCAAATACTATCAGACTTGACATCGCAAGATTGACAATACTTTCCCTACTAATTTAAGGTCTACCAAGGATGAGTCTAACCAAGCAACCAAAAAAAAATTCATATTAAAATTGTTAGAGATCAAAATTGTTGTTTACCACCATTTCTTTTTGTTTTTAACTTTTTATTATTATTTTATTATTTATTTCATTATTTATGTGAGCGCCTAACATGTGGGCTATCTGATCCATCGAACTATTGTTTAAGGGCTTTGCATGCTCATCAATGATTATTGAGTTTTATTGAGTTTTTATTTATGTTTGGATTATAATTACACATGGTATCAGAGCTAAAACTATAGTGGTGAGAAAATCTTAAGATAATGGAGGAGAGCACCATTGAAGGGATGCCGATTCAATCATCATCCACCACCTTTTACCATCACACAAAATGTGTGCAATGAGGCATCGACACTAGGGAGATGAAATTGAATTCAGATATAATAATTCAATCTCATGCACAGTTCAAGTGGCATCATATTTACAATTTAGGCATGATTTCAAGAAAAAAGAAATTAAATTTGAGAGGAGAAATTTAGACAAAATTCTAACATAATTCTTATTCTAGTGGAGTGTGATTAGGCAGAACCAAAATTTTAGGCAAAACCCCAAATTGGTATTTGGGAAGAACCTTACTTTCTTATATTAAAATATTACTATTATGCTTTTTTTTCGTTTCTTTATCAGTGCATGCAGACAAAGAGGCATCAAGAAGTTGGAAGCTTTTGAAATATCCTCTACTGAAAAAACACATGTACTGAGAGAAATTCACGAATGAAAAAAGGAAAAAAAATGTGGCGACTACTAAAAAAACACCCATTTGAAAAATTATAACAAATCAAAAAAAATTTCTTATATTAAAATTACCCCTCATCGGAAGAATACTAGATAAACACATCTCTTAGTAGAAAATTAAAACAAAAAATTTTCTTCTATTAAAATTGTCCTAAATTAGAAAAAATTTGGTTTATTATAATTTATTTCCATTCCTTTTCTTTTTATCATTTTTATTGTTATTGAATTATTTAAAATCATTATTAATAGGAGCACCCAGTGTGTGATATAGAAATCTATTGGACCATTATGTAAGGATATTGTATGTAGATCATTGATTATTGAGTTTTATTGAGTTTTTCTTGATATTTGAATAATAATTATACATGGTGTGAGAGCCAAAATACTAGTAGGGAGAAAACTCTAGGGTATTACATGATAGTACTCATACATTGTAGCAACACAATTCATTCAATGCGATTGTGTATTGAGTTCATTGTATGGACGTCATTTTAGTCATCATTCATTATCACTTACCATCACATGCTGTGTGTGCAACAACAATGCATCAATGCTAGGGAGAAGAAATTGAATTTGAGCATGATAATCCAATATCATGTGCAGTTCTAGTGGCATGCATAATTCCAATTTGGGAATGATTCTAGGAAGAAAAAATTGATTTTGAGAGAAAAAATGCATTCAAAAATTGTGCATAATTTTGATCACTGTGAAGTTTTATTGGGTAGAACTTGAATTTCAAGCAAAATGTTAAATCGGTGTTGGGTAGTACATGAATTTCAAGAACAACCCAAATTTGATGTTTGTGTAATTTAGCTATAAATCCTAATTAGGAATGAATGGTTGTTCTTTGTGTGGTGAAAGTGTGTCACATTATTGGTAGAATATTCAACTACATTATTTTTTGTACGAGGGAGATGAAAATTATGGTGTCCTAGTCACAATAAAGGTAGAAGAAAGAGAGTCATAGTTCAATGTATACACTATAGGAGGTTGAGGCAATGAGCCTCACCAAAGACTCTTGTTAGATAGTTTTCAAAGAGGAGGCCAAAAGAACTACTTAATATTGAAAGACTTAAATTGACTATCAAAGCAATCCATGTGTCCTCAGAGTATTCTCACAATAACTCCTGCCAAATGAGAATATTATGTATTTTCTCACCAGCAAGACAACAACATGCCTTTTTTGACATCCAAGTACTACAAACACTTGTGACTCATTTCTCCACTTCTCACTTCTAGATATTCACTCACGAGTCAATGCCCATATTATAAATGCCATTTTCTTTTTACTATCTTTTATTCATATTCTTTGAATATTATGATAGATAATAATAATCCTTTAAAAGATATTGGATACAATAATATCCAATTTGGCTTATTATTTTATCCATTTATTTTACTTATTCTTGATTATCATGTAAAATTTATCTATGTGAGTTACTTTTCTAAGCAATTTATTTCTGGCATTTTTTTTCTTCCGATGTTTATTTGTAGGAAAAAAAGATGTTGAGAAGATTTCATATATGATTGAGCATGGTGAACTATTTATCTTATCTCCTATGATAGAATCTGGTGATAGGTATTTGAGTATGATACATCTTTTTCTTGTTCATCCTTAATTTTGTCACCATCATTCGCAAACCTAAGAATACTTAAATCTTATTTTTTAGAGTATTTATATCATAATGTATGAGATATATCAGTTATAAAAACATATAATAGCTTCCTATCTCACTCGTCAATCTAGTGTGCATAAGTACATATTTGATTTGATATTCTTAGACACATGATAATCAAGTAGGGATGCAATCAAAGAGAATTTTAAGTATTTGATTATTTTTATTGATGACTATTCATGGTATATCTAGGTATTTCTTTTTTATATTAGATTACATGTATTTTCTATTTGTCTGATATTTTATAAAATGATAAAAATATTACAAAAATAATATGTGGCAATTCATTAGAATATATGCTAGATAAATTTAACATATATTATATGATCATAAGATTATATATCATATTTCCTATACCGACACACTATTAATGAATAAGATGTTTGAAAAGAAGAATAAACATCTAGTTGAGATAATTTGGACACTACTATTTGGTAGGAGTGTTTCAATAAACCCTTGGGAAGATGTGATTTAAACTATATATTATCTCATCAACTAAATGTCCTTTTATGCCCATTCTCAGTGTGAGCCCTAATTTAGCCTAGCTCTTAAAAATTTTAAGAATACTTACTTTATTCATGATCTTTCCTTAAGATAGGATTAGTTGACACATATGACATAAGTATTTGAGATGAGAATTTCTTGTATTTTCCAATACCCAAAGAGGTTACATTTTTTTCACCAAAACTAATAAGATTTTAGTAAGTGTGGATATTATAACCGTCGGACATAAATATTTTTTTAGAAAACAAATGAAGAGTAATAGACTAAAAAATACATATTATATGGATCATGGTCTTTTATGATTACTCATGGTCTATCTAGGTATTTCTTTTTCATTTCAAACCATATGTATTTTCAATTTTTCAGATATTTTATATAAAGATAAAAAATCAAGTTTATAAAAATATCGAAGAAAAAAATATGTAAAAAGTATTAGAATATATGTAAGATGGATTTAGTACAAAATATATGAAACACGAGATATATACTAGATTTCCTATGCTATCACACTACTACTAAATGATATGACTAAATAAGAATAAACGATTGATTGAGATTACTTAGATATTATTATTTGGGGGAAGTATTTTGAAGTACCCTTGAGGATATGTGGGTTTAAATATGACAAATAATTGAGACAACATGGATACTACTATTTGGAAAGAGTGTTTTGAAGTACCATTGGGGAGATATAGTTTAAATTACAAACTATTTCATCATTATGAAGGAGTTCTAATGATAATGTAATTTCACCCATCATATATGCGGTTGATATTCTGGTAATGAGAGATGAGTTGGGGATCACCCTACTCAAGGAATACTTTTAGTCATATTTATAGATAAAGGACCTTGTGAGACTCATATATAATCTTGACATACAAATGATATATTCTAGTAAAGACACAGTCTTGTCATAGTGGAGACACATACTTGATACCATTATAGGGGTTGGAGTTTTAGGCGATGCTCCAACAGATATGTCTATTGATCCATATGCTAACTTTACTCTCGATACAACTCTTCTATTTAACTCTATTATTTATAGGAAAATCACAGGAAATATTTACTATCTAACTATTACTAGACCATATATAGTATATATAGTCAATATAGTTAGATATTTTTTATATTCTTTAATAAATTCACCTAGATGTAACTATTTACATACTAAAGCATGACAAGAAGTATTTAGGGCTTGAGATGTCTTTCTATAATACTATCACTTAATTAGTTAGATATTCAAATTCGAGTTAGATGCCAGCTTGTATTGACAAGAGATTTATAGTTAATTTGTATAATTTTCTTGGAGATAATATTATCTTATAAAAAGTAAGACATATGTAGTTATTTCGAGATACAATGTAGAGAAAAAATTTGTGGTAATGATAATTATTACATTCGAGATGTTATGACATTGTTACCTATTTGTGAATATTGGGTATTTACTTTTTTTTCACACAATTCTTTATTGTGATAGTCATGTATTGAGGCATATAATTTTTAATTTAGTATTTGACAAATAGATAAAATACATAGAGATAGACTTTTTCTTGTTCAATAAAAAACTTCAAGATGAAATCAATATTATATTATATATTCATATAATAAATCAACCAATAAATATCTTTATGAAGGCCTTGAAGATATATCAACTTAATTTTTTCTCCTCTAAAGTTGATATTTTGGACTTTTACATATCAATTTGATACGAGTTATTGCAATTTATAGCCATTATTTTTTGTTTTTATTTTTTATTTTATTTGTCATTATTGATGAGAGCTCCTAATATATGGGTTGCCCATTCATTTACCCATTATATACGGGCATTAAATGTGTCATTGATTGTTGAGTTTTATTCAGTTTATGTTGATATTTATATTATAATTGTACATAGTTGTTATGGTGTTTATATATGGCTTGGGTTCCTTTGCCCTTTGAGCCATCTTTTGAGGATGAGTTCGACCCAATCTAATTCTTTAACATCTCATTTTTTAAAACACAACTCTCTATCGCTCTCTCTCAAATGGAACACAATGCACTCAACAATGAATGACAAAAAATATCTAGTGGTTTTGGATTGATATTTATCTGCACCTCTTGCATATCCAGTACATGTATAATTTAAAAAGCCTCATTTTTATCTTTTTATGTGCCTTAGATGATTGTTTATCTTGGATTGATGACTTTTTCTTTGAACTTTATTTATTTTATTGTATAGTTTAATACTTACAAATCAATATAGTATTATTGTAGAATGTGTTGTGTTAGATTGTATAGAAGCTATGTGTTTTGTTGAATATTCTATGAGTGTAATGTGTGAATAATCATTTTATTCAACACTGCAATGTACTATTTTGATATGTGAGAAATGATAGAATTTGTAATTTTAGTGTTTGTGTTCACTATGAAAAAGTTTAAGTGCTAAGAAAGTAGTGTGAGCAGTTAGAAGAATCTATGTATTTTGCTCAATGTTTGTGGTAATTCATATTTCTAGAATTTTGACAATTTATTAATTCGGCAAATTTGTGCTATAAGTGTTTTTAGTTAAGTTTTGCATCGTGGATAAAATATTTTTTCATAAAATATTAACTAGGTGGTAATTCTAATTAATTTGGTAACTAGCTTGATTTTTGAACAATAGAAAAACCTAATCTAACACAAATCATGTTCCTCTAAAAACCACCATATCCAAACTTGATTAGTGACATTGGGCTAAGTTTATATTTTGACCAAATATATTCTAATTAATTAATTGTTTGCATGTTGTGGTTGTCTATTTGTTTGCTTGATTGTGTACTTGTTGGGATGAATCTTCATTATGCAAGATTAATATTTATTTGGAATAATTAATTTAAACTCAACCATTATTCCAATCTAGAAGAGGAAGATGTATGTATGGTCTGATTAGAGCTATAGTGAAACTTGAGTGATTGAATGATAATGAATGAGAGATTGTGATATCTAAAGGCGACTGCCGCAACTAGGTAGTGGGTTGATTTGAACATATTACACTATATTTTTTTGGGAGATGAGAGCATATCTTCTATTGAAGAAATTGAAGTCGATGTATGAGAAAAATGTATCAAAAAATAATATATTGATGATTAGACATTTAGTGAATCCGAAGTATCAATGCTAGAGTCACATTGCTAATCGCATGAATCTCTTCCAAGAGATTTGTTGCATTTATAACAATGTCCATCGGGGAGATTTGTTACTCCTCATCTAATTTTCTGGTAATTGAGAAACATTAATTTTGTCTTTGAATACTTTTGTCCCTAATGATGTCATAACCATGAATATGGATATGAAAAACTTATTGAGTGAGGAGATAGTAAATGGAGAAACTTTCATGTTATTCTTATTTTGGAGACAAACATAAAGAGAGATAGGAGCACTCATAGGCACTCAGAGAGACAAAAGGAATTATCTTTCAAGGGCAATGTCAAAGGGTAAGTCAACAATAAGATACTATCACTACAATAAGATAGGATAATTCTAGAGAGTAAAGAGTACTAAAAAAGAGGTGAACCTATTGCTTCATAAGGTGATGTCATTCTTGTTTGCGATGGTAGTTATGCCAACATGAGTCAGAAGAGTAACTTCATGACTAATTCAACCATTTTTTTTTCACGTCATAATAAGTATTAATTGTTTTTCATCAAACATACCCAATAATTATGGCATAATTGTTCAACATTTTATGTACAAACTTTTTTGGGTAATTTGACATGTATTTATTATTATTTTTATATGTATCTCAATATTTATTGGAGAAATTTTATTAAATATATATTATGAAAAAATTTGATGAGTGTTAGTGAAATAGAAATTATTTTAGGTGAAATTGGTAGACTTGGTGGAGTGATGACTTAGAGGAAGAAAAAAAAATAAAGTTTAGATATTTTTCATGTTACAACTTAGTTACATTTTCCACGATTTTATTGAGTAATTGTGATATCCTTTCTTAGTTGTAATTCTATAAAATTAATCATAAGAATGTTTATATATCAATACTCTACCATTGAGTTGACATAATTATTTTACTATGCAACATAATCTTTGTAACCGTGATATTTTTTTGAGTTGTGGTCATACTAACTCTAAAACACACTAATGATTGTGACCTTATTTTCATGTCATGACAGCCAATTACCCCAATGGTATAATTAGTTGTGGAAATTTTTAGTTAGGTGAATTATTCAATACATAGCCAAAATACCAAGTATTTTGAGTTATGACAATATTGTTGACTATAGCTTTTCATTCTAGAGAGTACAAATTCATAGAATTTTTGCCACCGAGACTTTGTGTTTTATAAAAAAAAGTTCAAAGTTATGGTCATTTCTAGTACCACAACTTTATATTTTAGAGAGTAAATGTATCGTTTATGGCTATTCCTAGTGATGCAACATTTTTCTCTTAAGAGAAAAGATAAAAATTGTTGTCATTCTTTGTGCCACAACTTTATTTTCCAAAAAAAAATTATTTTAATCATGATTTTCATAGTGATGTGACACCGTGTTTTACAGAAGAGTTACTTTAGTTGCAATATTAATTGTTAGTATGACTTTTGTAACCTAGAGAAGATCAAACAAGAAAATAAAGTTGTGACCTCAAGCTAGTCTTGTGAATTTTAGCTTAAAGAATCACATGAAATCCAAAGTATAAAAGTAGCACTTAGAGAAATTCATAAAAAAGGAAATAGGAGAATTATATTTTGAGCCAAGAACACCAAATCCTAGATGACATGATTTCTAACCCCCCAATCAGGGAAAACTCCATGGTGAACATGAGTAGTGTTTGTTTGGGATTAGGCTTTGAGACTTAGATTCTCATTTGAGCTTTGATAGGGAAACTTAATTCCATGAGATGTCTTTCAAAATATCTCACACAAATTCTTCTCCAACATCAAACAAAAATGAGATATAGGATTGATTTTCATATATTTGTATTGATGATGTGATGTGGTAATGTTATATTTGTGGTAATGTTGTTTTTGAATGTCAATGAATATGAATGATATATATAACTGAAATTTAAGATTTTCATAATATCATAGATTTATGCATGTTAGACTTGGTAGATGGTGATAGGTATGTCATGGGACATACTCACACGATATAATAAGAAACAAGTGACCACCATTCTAATCTTATTACATGAGATACACATATTATAAAAATCTAGATTGAGGTCAATTTAATTGTAGAGAGTATGATACTTATAAAGCTAACAATAAAAACATATTAAAGATCAATTTATTACTCATATTTTAGAATAACCAACATTCAAGTGATATGAAAGTTAAGTAGAATGTCTAATCTAAGAGTTTCACTATAATATGGGAGTCATGTGTTAGTCATAGTAAATGATGACATATTTGTCATGAGATATATGCAAGTGAAGACTCATATGGTAATGACAGCCTTTTCCTATGAGTCATTTTTTCTTGTATGATTTCTATATGTGATATTCCTATGAAGATGTATATTAATTTTTATGAGTATGATGCTTACGAAGCTAAAAGTACTCATGTATTTAGTACCTCACTATTTCACATATTTATTAAAATGATATAAATAAACACTCAAAGTAGTTGTCAATGATAGTTGACATATTTAATAAAAATAGTAAACATGTAAATGAACCATGGACAAAATACATGTGGTTTTTGTGGTGAGATACTAATGGCACAACTATGGGGAAAAAATTCTTATTAGTTAAAGTCTAAGAATGATAATCACATTGTATATCAAAAGGATATATGAGCATTTTCATACTCATATACTATTCATCCAATAGACAAATACAATATTGTCCAAATACTAAAGAAAATATTATTAAATACAATGAAGTAAGCTAACCCTAGATTATGTCTTTTTGAAAATTCAAATTTATCTACTCAACTTAAGCAACTACAATAATTAGTTTAATGTTGGTTGGTCAGACTTTCTATCTAATCCTTATGGGATCGATATGCAGACTTAAGTACACTTTACTAATTATATGATCTATTTACTTATAAAACTTTATTAGATAAGAGATAAGTTTCTAACAAGTTTTTAAGACTATGTCATAATTGATAGGTTTTAGTATCATAACAAAGTCACAATAAAAATCAAGATAAATTATAATGAAAAATCAAGAATCATAAATATTAAAGAGATATGCCTTGAGAAGGAGATAAGATATTGGTTGGTGCCGAGTGATAGAAAGTTTTAGATATTCTTTTGAACTCGATATCCTCAAGGATGTTTGAATCTATTATTTTTATAATTGTTTTAATTTGTGTTTATTAATTTATTTCTTTTATATGGGAGCACCCAACATATGAGTTGTTATTTAATACTCCAAATACTAAATAATTTTTGTCTTTTGAGGAGTAAATATAGGCATGTTTATGTGTACTTAGTATTTATCAAAGAGATATCATTAAATTTCTATTTTGAAAAAATTTGAAAAATATTAGTAAAATTGTAGGAATTTGGTGAAAATTGCGACTTCATAGAACAAAAGCTAGGAGAAGATAAGAAAGATGAACAATCATATAACATCCATATAATTTTAAGTAGTTATGATATTCTTTCTTGGATATAACTCTGCTAAAATAGTCATATTATTTTTTTATGTTACGACTTTACCATTGAGTTGACACAATCATTTTTTTATATTAAATATTCATCATGGTCATAATATTTTATTGGAGTTACATCCACACTAGATTTAAACTACTTTATGATTATGATATTATTTTCATATCATAATAGCTGAGTATACCACTAGTATAATTAATCATTATACATTCCAAGGCCATGGCATATTCATAGTAGAGCCAAAACATCAAGTGATATTATATGTGTCAAACGGGTTGGCTCTGCCCGGCCCGGCCCGGTAGGAGGCACGACACAATTCAGTCATGCATGGCCTGGCACGATACGCTACAGTATTGTGCTTGGGTCTGTGTCGGGCGCACCCACAACGCGAGTCGTGTCGTGGTAGGCCAAAGTTTTTAACCTGCGTGCGGTGCCATGCACGACATGATAGCCCGTCACAGTGAGTGATGCCTGATGGGTGAGTCTTGACACCCTCGATGGGCGACAGAGGCACGGTAGTGCTTCGTCAAAACCCTAGGGTTTCTAAAAATTAACCGACCCGACAAGACCCGACTCTGCCGAACCAGCTCAACCTTAGTTGGATTTCAGGCCACGGGCCCGCCCTCCCAAGAACCATGCCATGCCAAGCACGGTACACCAGCCCGGTTGGGTCTGGAAAAACTAGGCCGGGCCGGCTCATTTGACACCTCTAAGTGATATGACTTGTGACATCATTTTTTGTTGACTTTTTTTTTATTTTAGAAAACAACTATTTTAGTCATGACTTTTTCCAATGTAACAACTTTATGCCCTAAAGAAAAGATACCAAAGTCGTAACCAGCTTTAACACTGTGACTTTCTGTTACAAAGAGTTTTTTCCTTAGTCATGAAATCTTAGAGCAATGATAATTCATTCACAAAGACATGATAAAAGTCATTGTCAATTCTAGTGTCATGACTTTGTGTTACAAAAAATGTAATCTTAGTCATAAAAATCTTTTTGCCATAACACTCTGCCCACAAAATCAAGACCAAAGCTGTTGCCACTCCTAATGCAATGATTCTGTATTACAAAGAGATAAGTATCCATTATGATTATTCTTAGTATCATAACATTTTGTGCTCTAGAGTAGATCCAAAAAGATGTCAAAGGCATGACTTCAATTATGTGTCATGATTTTCAACTTAAAGTATCACATGGATTTCACAAGTATAAAAGCTACACTTAGTAAAAGGTATGATTTCGGGCCACTTCTAATGCCTCGTGCCGGCCAGGATGGCCCGGCTCGGTTGACACCTCTCATACTGACAGATTCCTTCTTGGTGAAGAGTCATGTAATAGGAGACTCCCGTATCTATGAACCACGTGTCTTTGTCACTAGTGTGATAAATTTTTGTTGCTATGTATAATTTTTTTATGGATTCCCTTGTGTCCCCTAATCCATTTTTTCTCCTATAATCTCTTTTGAAATCCCCATTCTTGTTGTATTTCAAGCATTTCTTTAATTTATAAATGCTTTTTTACCTCTCTTCTTCAGTCCTTCCTCTCATAATGAAAACTTTATTCATAAAGAAAACTTTCTTTGAGAAAATTTTCATGTTCTACTAACTCATATTTTTAGATGAAAGTGTTGAAATAACTATATCATTTAACAATTCTATTGTACCACTACATATGATGATAATCAGATTATCTCATAAGTTAGGCAGTGAATAGATAAGGGTAATAGCTTTATCATCATTATTGATCTCATAGTTGATGGATAATAATTGACTAATCAAAGTGTTGAACTCATGTATATGAGCAAAAAAAGAATATCTATCATCCATGCAATACTTATAAAACTTATTCCTCAAGAATGGTTTATTTACCAATGACATACTTTGATATAGATTTTCTAGCTTCGTCCATAGGTCCCTAGCCCTCTTCTCATCATACATGTTTATCAGAACATTTTCTACAAGACATAACTGAATTAAGCCTTGGGCTTTATGATCAAACTTTTCTTATTCAACAATTTTAACAAATCACATTCTTATTTTTTGATAATTGACTTTTGGTTGTGGATCTTTGATTATGGTCCAAAATTTCTATTGATCTACAAATTTTTTATTTTCAATTTCTAAAAATTTTCAATCTCAATCCTTGACAAATATTAACTCATTAATATTTAATCTGTTCAATAAAGCTTTGATATCAAATATTAGGAACATGATAGAATTTGGTAGTCGGTTATAGGCTTTTTCCTTACTTGTGAGAGAGAGAGAGAGAGAGAGGAAAAAGAAATGAAAACAAAACAAACTTAATAATTTCACACTTTACATTTACACTTCACTATATATATACCATTACAAAAAATAAGTTGTATGAGCCACGACAAGTTTCCATATCACAACACTTGACTCAGTTGTGTTATTATGTTTCCATGTTACAACACTTAGTCTTATTCACAATGTTCCATGTTGTGATACTAGACTCAATCATTACATTATAAAACTATATAATGACATCCATACCAACATGACTCTATGCTTGTTTCCACTAGTAGGTTGGGTGACCGCTTCCTCAACATATAATAAGATCTCACCCAACCACCATGTTTTAATGATAATTATTGTAATTTTGTTACTCTACCTAATTCAATCAATTATGTGACATCTCGAAAGCTTGTTAATGAGGATATCTCATCAACTAAGATTCATAAATACTTGTGTCATACAAGTACTATGATATACTTTCATACAAATATCAGTCACACGAGGATTATATCGTTAGTTTGGTTATTTAATAAAAGACAACCTATTTTCAGTATTATAGATACTCAAATTATAAAGTAGTCCTAGGTTAAAGGCATTTTTATTTAATTTATGTGATGTTTTTACGTCATTCAATATATATTATATTGGGCACTAAATAAAAGTTGAGGTAGTGTGCAATGGCTTTATGCCTTAAAGATATAAAAGGTGGTTGTCACTATTGAGCCCTTCCCAATGGTGGTCATCTCGTAGTTATCTACTTGGTACATTACCACTGAGACAATAATTCATCCCTACGTGATAGTCATTCACAATCTCATACCTTTTTGACAAATTCATCAATTATTCATGATGATTATTTTATATATACACTCTTATTCACTAACCTCTATTATCATAATGACTAATGATTAACATGATTTATAATTGTTTGTACTTTTGGTTTCATAAGTATTATACTCACACAATTAACATATAATTCTTTCAAGTTTTATTAGTAAGAACCATATGAGTAAAAGAAACTCAAAAGGAATGTCACCACCTTGCATGTCATCACACACTCCCACATTTTCTAATGATTTTCTATCACTGTCCTCCTTAATAATGATGTAACGTGCACACTAAATATAATTTTTTTAGAAAAATATTCTATATAATATCTATCTCAATCAAGAATTAGTCCCTCTAAGATGTGTACAATAGATTAACATGTAAAAATATTCGTATTTTTGGCTTCGTGAGATTCAATATATACCATTAATTGAAAGGGCTATCACTACTTTATTATTATATGCACAAGTGAGTTTAAATAGTTTACATGTCACCTTCTAACATAATACCTCTTTGTAACCTGAAAAATTTAGAATATCCATTTTAGTTTTTAGCCCCACTCCTTCAAAGAAGATGTTCGATTTGGAAGAGCTTACATTTAGACACGATTACTTTGAAAATCTCTTCAAGGTATCAAGAATGATATTGATAGAATCCCAATTTTCTTTAGAGAAAATAATTAAATCATCCGCATACATTTGATGGGATATTTTGAAGGGGAAATATCCGGGATGATATGAGAAATGCTCCGAAGCCGTTGCCTTGACTAATAGCCTTGAGAGATATTTCATGCACGGGGCAAAAAGGTAGGGGGAGATTGGGTCTCCTTGCCTAACTTAGACATAATCTCTTTGCAATACAAAATCATGACACCATGAAATGATAGAGACTTCACGGTTTCATCCATTTAGAGTCCATAGAGGGTCATGAGACTATTAGGATGCTGTGAAAATTTCACTTGGATTGCACGTATAAGATGAGTCAATGCTTTTCTTTGAGGACAAAAGTTATGGTCTCGAAAATGATAATATTCAAGTAATATTCTTTATAATATTGAGTGCCACAAAAATTATGGCTTTGAATACTTGTTGTAGTTTTGGCATGAGTACTTTTGGTTCTTTAAATTTTCCATAGCTTAAAAGTTATTACTTTATAAAACTCCTATGACTTTAACTTAAAACTATCAAGCTTATAAAGATAAAATTATGACTCTGTGAAATTGGCTGCAACTTTTGCACTAGTGAGGTAGTTGGTTGCTACGATAGAGAATTAATGTCACAATCATTAATTTTTTTTAGCTGAGCATGGATGTGACTCAATAATAATATCACAACCATTGAGAATATGTTGCAAAATATAAATATTTGCTAATGAATTGGTAGGGCATGACGTACAATGATTATTACCGACCACTTAGGTAATGTTTCAACCAAAAATGAATGTTAAAACTATGAGAGACTTATATATATCTCTCATCTGCTTAACACCTCTAAAAACTCATTAATTTTATGATTAGTCATTAAAATTCTCCAAAACATCAAAAATCATGAAAGCAACACATATTACCTCATATTTTCATGTCTACTCATCATTATCAATCACCAAAATATACAAGAATATTTGATATATTAAACACCAAACAAGCTCTCACACTAAAATAATTAATCATCATCAAACACAAATTTCCCTATCTAAAAATATACATGTATGATCACGATGAATTGCTATGACTAAGTTCGTATTATATGATCTATATATAGTGGAGCACCTTCAGCTAGACATATTGATAGTCATGGAGCAGTTTGAGTTCCAAGACTATACTTGTGGGTCATTGAGTATGTGTATTTATTGCATCACACATATATAAAAAAAAAGTTTTTTGATTATTTCACAAGCATCATTATATTTAAAATATCTAGCTAGATCATCAAAGTCTCTTTAATTGTATCGGAAATATCTGATATCCATGCAATCTTTTTAGTATGTCGTGTTACTTCTTTCTTGTTGATCTCTTCATTTAGCCTTTCTCTGGCTACACTTGTCTCAGATATTGTTTTTTCATTTGATTATGTGACTGTAGTGAATGACGCGACTCTTTCTCTAATTCAGCTTATTTCATTTTGGATCTTCAAAGTCGCGGCACTGAGTACTATTGTTCCTTTGCTTTTGAGCTTATTTTATTTTCTTTTTTGTAGTTCCAAAATCATAGTATTATGCATAGTTATGACTTTGTCTTGTACCTTATCCTTGTCATTTTCTTTCTATAACTCTAGAGTCATGATGTTGTGTATTGTCATGACTTTGTCTTTAAGCTTATGATGAAAAAATCCATTTTGTATGACCAAAGTCGTAGTACTAGGAATAACTATGACCTTATATTTTATCTTTTTTTTGGTCAATTTCATTCCATATCACTAGATTTATGGTATTAGGCACATTCGTAACTTTATCTTCTATTTTTTCTTGACCATTTTTATTTTAGAACCCTAGAGTTATGGCGCTAGACACAACCACAGTTTTAATTTGCCCATTCATCTTGAATTTCTTTTTCATTTCAACTTCATTGTGAGAGCCCCATAAGGTATAACTAGTGTTATTTCTTATTTTGAATGGACTGCTCTATCTTGATTATTTTATTGTGATATATTTGGATTATATATTATAATTTAAATTTTATATTATTAATAATTTTGGCAAATATTATGAGAAGAAATTTTGAATATATCAAAAAACAATTATTTTTTTTGTTTAAAGTTTAATGCACTAAATTCCATATTCCAAATCTAAAAATCTGGGGTTGGTTTTTCAATTATTTTCAATTACTGTAATATTTTATTCATTATATATTCATAACGTTGCCAATATTATTAATTATATATTAATTTCCAGCCTTAATTACTCATTAAGCATCACTCTCAACATCATATGGGATATTACCCAATTATCACAGAACTGAAAAAAAAAACCCTAATCTTCTCTGGTACAGAGAGGCATCAACCTCGGGGCTTCTCCCAGACGATTTCCGCTGCGCTGCGTCGCGTTTTTCGGTCTCGAAACTTGGCCCGAGCAGATTGCGTAGTGGTCATGTAGCTGGGAAGCGGAATTGAGGGCGGCGATTTGGACGTTAAGGAGGTTGTCATCGTCGTCGGCGAGGGAGGATGGATGCTGTCGATTTCTAGGGTTTTACAGGGGATGTCAATGTTATCAGCGGGGGTAATGGCGGTCGTCGGCGTTGGATAGGAGCTTTGTTTTACTTCCGTACGCGATGGATGTATTCGACATTGCGACATCATCCATTGTTCCTGCCTGTTCATGTCCATCTCGCGCTTCTCGAAGATGGCATTGCTAGTAGGTGTGCATTTCGCTTCTGGATTCAGTAGAATCCTAGAATTCGTTTCTTCCACAAATCGCCCTTCTTCTCCTTTCTCAGCGTTAATTGATAGGATTCTGTGCTCTCTTGCTCTAGTCTGAACTCTTACCAGCGATTGCATGCATCGCATTGCATTGTCTGCTTGTTTACGAGCATTGTTGCCTCTCACCAACGCTTGAAGTTTCACTAATCCCTTCAATGCATGCAGCGCCCGCCTAGCCTGCAGATTTTGGTTGCGATGATCCCACCGTTGTCAACTTTTACTGACACTCGATAGAATCATGGGCGACCACCGTGGATCAAGGTTGTGATGGAACCACCATGGGCGACCACCGTGGATCAAGGTTGTGATGGAACCACCATGGGCGACCACCGTGGATCAAGGTTGTGATGGAACCACCATGGGCGACCACCGTGGATCAAGGTTGTGATGGAACCACCATGGGCGACCACCGTGGATCAAGGTTGTGATGGAACCACCATGGGCGACCACCGTGGATCAAGGTTGTGATGGAACCACCATGGGCGACCACCGTGGATCAAGGTTGTGATGGAACCACCATGGGCGACCAACCGTGGATCAAGGTTGTGATGGAACCACCATGGGCGACCACCGTGGATCAAGGTTGTGATGGAACCACCATGGGCGACCACCGTGGATCAAGGTTGTGATGGAACCACCATGGGCGACCACCGTGGATCAAGGTTGTGATGGAACCACCGTGGATCAAGGTTGTGATGGAACCACCGTGGATCAAGGTTGTGATGGAACCACCGTGGATCAAGGTTGTGATGGAACCACCGTGGATCAAGGTTGTGATGGAACCACCGTGGATCAAGGTTGTGATGGAACCACCATGGGCGACCACCGTGGATCAAGGTTGTGATGGAACCACCATGGACGACCACCGTGGATCAACGTTGTGATGCCCCCACCATGGACGATCACCGCGGATCAATGTTACGATGACCCCACCACGGACGAACGCCGCTGAACCATGTGGCGACGACGGATGTCGCCCGTCATGGACGGACGATCGCCGCGGATCAATGTTGTGGTGACCCAATCATGGACGGACGATCGCCGCGGATCAATGTTGTGGTGACCCAATCATGGACGATCATCGCTGAACAAAAGTGGCGATGACGGATGACCCCATCATGGACCATCACTCACAATCTCAATCGCTACTTAGCAATTTAAATCGAGTCTAAGGTTTTTGAGGAACAATCCGCTGGGGCTGACGTCCCAGATCCTTGTTACTTTCCATTGTGATGGATGATGGGGGAAATCATGAATCAAAATCTAGAGTACAACCAGTCAATGTCGATCGCATATCGAGATAATTGGTAAGGATTAATGATCTGATGATCGTCGCTTACAAGGTAACCTCTATAGCGCGACTGGATGACAATAGCTGCTTGTTCTTCCTTGTATAGTTGTCCAAAACTAGCCAATTGAACAGCCTTAACGGCCGCGGCGACGGCGGCGGCGGCGGCTGCAGCCTCCGCCGCCGCGGCAGATGCCACTGCCACCGAAATTGCGCGATTTCTGTCACCCAATGTTGCCGTCGTCGTTGCGGATGCGGCGGTGCCACTACCATCATCTGTAAATTCCAGAGACCGCTGCCCCAGAAAATGTTCGACAGGCATGGCTTCCTTTCTTCCCACTTCATGGCGCCACGTACCTTTCCTGCAACTCTGTTGCACCAAAACAAATCGCGGAAATATTACAACTCTTGATATTAAAACATGCTTGTTTGCTCGCAGAAAAATTATTATAATATAATTATTATGAGAAACAAAGTGGTGGTGAGAATAAAAATGTGATAAATTTTATGAGAATAAAATAAACACGACTAATTTAAGTTATCTGAGAATTGTGAGACACAGTTTTGCATAATTAACTATTTACTTGGTTGCTGAAAATTAAAAGGAATATTATATTCCATTCAAAAATAATATGCAGAATAAATAAATAATAATAATGCTAATGATAATTTCAAAATAATACTTATATTAATCCACAATATATAATTGTAGTCGCATGATTTTTGGAGGAATTTATCCCTATTATTAATTTTCGATCATGTCACTATGTGTGTGTGTGTGTGTGTCAAACTTGTAGATTTTGATCAAATGTGTTGGCTGTTTAGATCAAATTGACATGTACGCATACATATTTGGGTGGATGGGTGTGTGCGCGTATGATATTCATATATTGGAAGTAGTACATACACACCCACTTTTTTGTGTATATACACACCGGCACAAAACTCTAGGCTATTTGGGTACTACTAAATCTTTATTGGAGCCGAGAATCTTTTTGGAGAGAGAGAGATGGAGAGATGGAGAGAGTTAGAGAGAGATGAAATGAGAGTTAGAGAGAGATGGAGAGAGTTAGAGAGAGAGAGAGAGAGTTAGAGAGAGAGAGTTAGAGAGAGATGGAGAGATAGATAGAGTTAGAGAGAGATGGAGAGATGATAGAGTTAGAGAGAGATGGAGAGATAGAATTAGAGAGAGATGGAGAGATAGAATTAGAGAGAGATGGAGAGATAGATAGAGTTAGAGATTGATGGAGAGATAGATAGAGTTAGAGAGAGATGGAGAGATAGATAGAGTTAGAGAGAGATGGAGAGATAGATAGAGAGCGATGGAGAGAGAGTTAGAGAGAGATGGAGAGTGAGTTAGAGAGAGATGGAGAGGGATGGAGAGAGAGTTAGAGAGAGCTGGAGAGAGAGTTGGAGAGAGAGATGAAGAGAGAGATGGAGAGAGAGTTGGAGAGAGATGGAGAGAGAGATGAAGAGAGAGTTGGAGAGAGTTGGAGAGAGATGGAGAGAGAGTTAGAGAGAGATGGAGAGAGAGTTGGAGAGAGATGGAGAGAGAGATGAAGAGAGAGATGGAGAGAGAGATGGAGAGAGAGATGAAGAGAGAGATGGAGAGAGAGTTAGAGAGAGATGGAGAGAGAGTTAGAGAGAGATGGAGAGAGAGTTAGAGAGCGATGGAGAGAAATGGAGAGAGATGGAGAGAGAGAGATAGAGAGATGGAGAGAGAGTTAGAGAGAGAGTTAGAGAGAGATGGAGAGAGAGTTAGAGAGCGATGGAGAGAGAGTTAGAGAGAGATGGAGAGAGAGTTAGAGAGATGGAGAGAGAGTTAGAGAGAGATGGAGAGAGAGAGAGAGAGAGAGGCAGAGAACCATGGCTCACGACCGTGGGGTTGTTGCAGGGTTCCATGAAAAACAAAATCACAACGAGCACAAGACCTTTTTGGGAGGCAATTCTCTAGGAGAAGAAGATCCGAAAACTTTCTTTGCGGAATAGAACCAGCTTTCTTTCTTCCCCATTGCCTGAAACAGAGAACAACACCAAATGTCGAGGGAGAAGAGGGCCACTTTGAGTGAATTAAATAGACGTGTTCTTTGTTGAGACTTGAGAGCCAGTGGTGCTATTGATGAGTATTAACTATTAAGCGCGGAGGAATGGATATGGAGTAAGCATTTATAGGAACCACGGATCGATAGATGGATATTCAGATCGCTCGATGGGTGAGACGTCGTCGCCTGAGAGCTACAAAAGGCAAGCATGCCTTCTTCGCACGGTGCTGGCAGATCACGGAGGATGCCTTTTTTTGGAAGATAGCCGTAGAAATTAAGAAAACCCACTTTGAAAACTTACCCTCACTCCCATAATTCAATTTGTTCATAATTTTTTTTAAATTAATAAAAAAACAATAAATTTATATTCCGCTGAAACAAATGGCATCAACAATAATATTATGATAATCCTATTAGCAAATGAGTAATATAGCTCGACCTTGAGGATACAAGTCGATCCCTAGGGATGTCGAATATGTGACCTGTGATTTCTGTCACATATTTTGCTCATATTACTAGGATGAGGGTTTTATTGTCCAATATTTCTTTGTTAAATATTGAGCACGAGCTATGTGTTTGAGATTATATGATACTATCTTTAACTTCAAATTGAGAAACATCAGGAAGAGAGTAATTATTTTGTATTTTACAGAAGAATTATCTTGATTATAATCATTCTTACTTCCACAACTTTATATTCTAGAGTGTAATTATCTTAGTTTTGACATTTTTGCTGCCATAACCATGTTCTTCAGAGGAATTTTCTCAGTCATAATCATTCTGGTCACTGCCACTTTGTGTTCTAGATAGGAATTATCTTAATCATGATACTCTTGGCACTATGACTATGTGTTCGAGAGAAAAATTATCTTTATCTTAGCATTCTTTTGATACAATGACTTTGTGCTTCATAAGAGAATCAAAGAACATCCATAGTAGTGACATCAACCTTAAGTCATGATTTTGAACTTGAGATTCACATAGAAACTCAATGAACTCCAATGATATAAAAGGAAGACTTGGGGGTTTTCAAAGAAAGAACTAGAAAATCATATTTCAATGCTAAGAACATGTCAAACTTGACCATTCATGAATTTTGACCCTTTATTAAGTCCAAAATCAGGCAGAATACAAGCAGGGATATATTGGGAGTCGGATTTGACATGTGGATGGATGCTCATGTTGACTATCATTGAGAAGTCTTGATTCAATGAGATAATGCTTCAATCCTCTCAAATGAAATATTTGTCAATATCAAGCTAATTATGTATATATGATTTGTTTATGTGTATGTGTATGATGATGATGATGATTTATAATATTTAATTATGGTATTATTATATTTTTAATATTGATGGATATGAAAATTATTTAAAATAGAGATTTAAGATTTTAAACCAAATAGATTTATATGTATTGATCATTGCAGTCAGTGATTAATAAGTCATATGATACACTAATGAGGTTAGATACAAAGTGACAACCTTTCTATTTTTATCTCTTGAGATAAACTTACATGTGAAAACCCATGAGTTTTATCATGATATGTGAGTCATTTGTTGGTTGTGATGAACGGTGATAGGTAAGTCAAAGAATACATGCAAGGGGATGTGTATCATAAGATGGTGATAACTCTACAATTATTTCTTCTTATATGGCTTTCATAAATGAAATTTATTAGGAAGATATATATTAATTATTCTGAGTGTGATGCTTACAAAATTAAAAATTCAAACCTAATTATTATCACATCAATTCATGTTTTTTAAGACAACCAAGGTTAGAGAATAAAAATACATACAAGAAGAAAATATCAAAGTTAGTTGATGTATTGCTTAGAATGAGTAAAAGTGTGGATGAGACATGAATAGAGTAAGTTTTAGTTTGGTAATAAAATATTAAAGGCATAACTATGAGGGAACCATTTTTAGTAGTGATAGTCCAAGATTAATTCGTGTTGTTAATTCAATATTAGTTGGCAACTACTCATACAAATCTTGGGAGATTAATATCTAGACTTGTATTCACTTTATTACTTGTATGACTCATATACTTATGGATTTCAATTGGACATATTTAAAAGCGTTCGATGAATCTTTGGTGTTAGACTAAAAATTATGAGTTTTGTCACTATAACAAAGTTACAACAAGTTTTTGATACTATTGTTGGGGATTATTTTTTTTGATTAATCAATTCGAGTTAGCATTGCTATCTTTACAAAAATATAGTTATGTTTCTAGTTGAATAGATAACAATTTTTGTTTAATGTTAATTTTGTGTTTATATTTTGTTTTGTTTTTTTTTTCTCTTTTGTTTTTTTTTTATTGTAGCAATGAAATTTATGAACCAAAGATATGAGATTGAGCCAATAATTCTAGACCTAGAAATTGAGAGAACTAGAAGAAATACATTGAGATAAAGAATAGAGAGAGCAAACATTAAGGATAATGACATGAATGAGAATAACCAAGGAGGTATAGAACAAGTTGTTCAATAACTTATTTCTCATCGATCCTTAGGAGATTATTAGATTCTAATATTGATGGATGACTACTTTGTGATTCGGATGCAACCAATAAATATAAACCAATTTGAGTCAAATCCTAGCCTTATAACTATAGTGCAACAGAATTAGTATGGTGGACAATTTGTATAAAACTCGAATAGTCAAATCACAACTTTCGTGTAGTTTTGTAATATCATGAAAATGAATGAAGCTAGCCCATATACGATAAAGTTGAGACTTTAACCATTTTATTTAAGTGACAAGGCAAGAAGATTGTTCTAGTACATGTCTAGAGAATTAATTGAGAGTTGGGATGAACTTGTATAAGCTTTTTAAACTAATTTTTTATCACCTCAAATTACAACATAATTGAAGAGACTGGTAATCCAAATTTGATAAGATGAGTATAAGATGTTATATGATGCTTGAAACTTATTCAAAGATCTACTAAGGAAATACCTACAATATAGATTTGAATGATGGTTCCAAACTTAAATATTCTACAATTATTTGAACTACATGGTGAGATATACAGTTGATGCATCCCTGAGGAGTTCTATCATAAATAAGTCACCCGATGAGACTTATTTTCTTTTTTAAGATCTAGCCAAAATAACTATCAAGCTCTGAACAAAAGAATAAATTGAAGAAAATATGATGAAGTATTATAGTTAGATAGACTAATGGCAATGATTCTCAAAATATTTTTATAGTAAATTTGGAGCCCAATATGACAAAAGACATAATGTTAGAAAAATAGTCATTTTCAACAGCAAAAAGTTGCTAATTTTGACCTAATTTATTAAGCGGAGGAAATTAATATTTTTCCGAATAGAGGATATGTGTTCATGCCCAACAATAATGTTCCTAGATAGTATCATTTAAACATAAGAAATCATGAAAGTTTAACACATGGAAGGTATGAGAATGTGCAACATGATATGATATAATATTAAAGGAACTTTGGAAACAACTCAATGGAATACCAAATACAAGTAGCTTCAAATCGAATTATAATAACCCGAATAGAGCAAAATAGTCATCATTTGAAGAAAGCATTATTGCACTACTCATGAGATAAAAAGAATGACTAATGCACAACAAAACTAAATAAAATAGATGGAAATAAGATTAGATAATATAATGTCATGATGAAGACAGATGAGAATTAAAATTGGTCAACTAGCACTAATGATGAATTACAAAAGATGCTGAGCCGAATCCAAAGTGATATATATTAATAACACTCGAAAATATCATCCAATGCTGTGACATTTTCTATAGTAATGGCACTGTCAAATCTCACTACCCAAACTATGCCATCAGTTATAACACATAAAGAAGTGAAAGTGAAGGAGGAGATATAAATGAACCAAAGCAACAAACATAAAGATGACATATCAAATAATAATTATGCAAATGGTAAACAAATGCACCAACCTAATCTTCCTTTTTTGCATTGATTTAGAAAGGAGAATCTGAATGAGCAATTTCCTCAATATCTACAAAAAGTTAAAAGCCAACATATCTTTTGCTGAAGTATTATCACAGATGCTCTGTTATATAAAGTTTATGAATAATGTTATGATAGCAAGAAGAAATTGGAGATGTATAAAATGATGAGCATGACCAATAAGCACAATATAATCATTCAACATAAATTCTCAAGAAAGTTCAAAGATATATGGAGTTTTATAATTTTATCACTAATGAGGAGCATACCTTTCATAAAATATTATGTGACTTGGGAGTAAATATCAACTTGATGCTATTGTTTATAGAGTGGATGTTGATTCTTGATGAGATTACTCCGACTTTTCTCTCGAAATCAATGATAGACTAATTAATCAAGTTTTTGAGGGAGATTATCAAAGATATATTAGTAAAAGTTAAAAAGTTTATTTTTTCTGGTTGATGTGAGGTATTGGACATGGAGAAAGATTAATATGCCCAATTAATCTTCAGACAACTATTCTTAGAGACTGGACATTGATTGATTAATATGAAGAAATAAGGATTTATACTTTATTTGGCAGAAGAATAAGTAAAAATTAATTAATCTCTATAAAAGTCTACAAATTCTAGATGATGATGAGAAAAACTATTGGATAATAAATAATCTCGTGCACACAGCAAAAGATAACACATATTTTAAATGGAAGAATTTTCTAAATGAGTATTAGCCCTATGAAGAAGATGGAGATGATGAATTAGAAGGTCTAGAAAAAGTGGATGTAGAAAATTATTTTGAAGTAATAATGTTTCTCAAAGTCATGATAGAAGTAGAGGTGTCAAACGGGCCGGCCCGGCACGGCACGACCCATTTTTTTCCAGCACGATCGTGCTACCGTGCCGTGCCGGGCACGGAACGGTTTGAATATAGGTGGGCCCGGCCTGGCCATACAGGCCAGGGGCCAGCCGCCAGGGCATACCGGCTAACCGGCATAGCCGCATAGGCTGAGTCGCTGAGAGTGAGAGAGAGGCAGGGCTGGGCAGGCGGGTGCAGGACCGGGAAGGGACGGGTCACGGGAGGCTAGGCAGAAATCTGAATTCTGAAATCAGAATATTGTTTTTTTTAATTTATATATTGTAAATTATATTTCTTAAGGTTAAGTTAAGTGAAGTGACTCTGACTGTAGTCTACTGTCTACACTTTGTAGTGTAGAGTATTAATTATTAAATATAATTTTTTTAAAAAATGTTAAAAATTAAAATTAAAAAAAACAAATTTTAGAAAATTATTTTTTTTATCAAATTCAACTAAGTATAGCTTTATTTATATTTATAATTTATTAATTATAAATTAAAGTTATTAATTTTTAAAATAAAATTTAAATCGTAAAAAAAATAAATCAATACATTATGTTAGTAAAAATTAAAATTAAAAAAAAAATTAAACTACACAAATGAAAAATTACCAATCATGCATTTGAAACCGATGGTATGAACAAAACAAGTATAAGTTTCAACACAATGTACAAACAAAGTGTATAAATACAATGAAAAAAAAAACATCGAAAAAAAACAGCAGATCAGCATCAATCATCAAGCGGCATATCATGAGAATTATCAGCCGCAACATCAAGATCAGTATCATATGGATCATCATCATCGGCAATCAGCTCCTCCGCCATCGTAGTGGATGTGGATGCGACTGCAGTGTCTGTCATAGTCCCAGCTTCAGCACGATCATGGATGCTAAACCTCGATTCCTCCCAATCCTTCAAACATGCCAAGGCCTCAACCATATCTGGACATAATCTCGATCTCCTATCCGAAATCACGTTCACTGCAACAAAAAAAGCAGACTCCGATGCTACGCTCGACACCGGAGGAGTCAGTAGATCCCGTGCCGTCCTAGATAGCACGGGATAGGTGGACTCATATGATTTCCACCACAGTAATAAATCAAGATTCTTATTATCAGAATGTGATAGGATTGAGCAGTATTCGGTATCTAAGTACTGAGACAGCTCACTCCTATGTGATGGTCCACCCCTACGTTTCCCCCTCGCTAGGTTAATGGAATAATCGTCATCTACGAACAATGTATCAATGTCCGTAATCACAATCTCACCACCACTACTACCATACCTAGTATCGTAGTATGTGAATAGGTCTGTCAACTTCTCGTAAATGGACCCTTCAGGTGGCTCTTCCAGGTTCATGCACGAGGAAATGAAAGTCATGGTGTTTTCTACCCCTTCCACCTTAGCCCTAGGGTCCATGCATGCAGTGAGGCAATAAAGAGATGGAATGGTGGACCAGTACTTCAAGTACTTGGTCTCCATCTCTGCAACCATATGGCTAAGCGTCGGGTCAGCTCGATACTTCCTAAAAATGCTACTAATGTTGCATATGCACCGGAGTGCAATGCAAGTGGTGGGCGTATAAACCGACGAACACATGTTCGTCGTGTCATAAAATATCTTCAGGAATTTCATTTATGAAATTCCTGAAGATATAGTCAGTGTCGTCAATAATAAGTTCGTCACTCTTACTATTGACGTAGTCGGATATCACGTGTTCGTATCCAACACATGATTCCAACATCAGGTACGTGTAATTCCAACGATGTCTCACATCCAATTGGAATTTCTTCTTCTTAAGATTCGCAGACAAACAGAGATTACCAAACTCTTGTAGTCTGTGATGAGTGCGAATATACTTGAGTGCATTGCATATATTTTCCAATGCGGGGGAACACACCTTTATACCCGCTTGAACTATCAGGTTAATCACATGACACATGCATCTGACATGAAAGATCTCTCCTAATGGTGCGTCTCTAATATTCTTAACAAACATGTTGATCGCTACTCCATTATTAGAAACGTTATCGAATGTGACACTAAAAATTTTATTTTGAATTTTATATTCCCTAAAGATTTTCATCATACACTCAAAAATGGCCGGGCCATCATGAGGATGAAGAATCTCAGTGAATCCTAATATTTTTTTATTGATTGTCCAGTTAGAATCTACATAGTGACTCGTGAGACATGCATAAGAAGAATCATCGTGACATGTCCATATATTGGACCTCACGGACACCACTCCACTATATGCCATAAATTCCTTAATATTTTTTTTGTTTTTCTAACTTATATATCTTTAGTATGTCACTCCTAGATGTGGACCTAGGAATCCTACGATAGGAATGCTGAAAATAAGTCTGCATGATGTGCACTACCCTCGGATCTTCCGAAAATCTGATCGGAAGACCCATCAATGTGATGAGTCTGGCCATGCCGTCCCTACCCAACTCGCTGGAGTATACGAAGGGAGTAAACTTTGAGGCTGAACTCGATCCAGTCTCAAAAAATGTAGTGCCAAGTTGGGTTTACCTAGGATCTAAGGGTCCATGTTTTTTGGTGCATAATTCGGCATGCCTCTTAAGGTGCCCAGTCCCACATGAACTCTTGCATGTTAAAAGTCTCATACAATATTTGTACTGTGCCATTTCAAGTTCCTCACCCCTAACATTTACTTGAGTTATGATTTTAAAATGAGTCCAAACTACAGAAGTCCTCCTAGTTTTTTGTTTTTTAGAACTCTGGGTTGAGACGACTGGAGAAACCAAAGTTTCAGCAGCCATAGACGTCTGTGTAACACTAACATTTTCATTTTCCAAATTTAAATACGTGTCAGGTATATTTGTCATTTTTTATGCTTTTTTTCCTATGTTTTTCTAGAGAGAGAAGCTTTAGAGAGAGAAAGTAAATAAAAACGTAAAATAAATTACCCAGTAAAAGCAATGAGGTTAGTCACGTGCAAGGTGCACCACAGGAAGCTCTGATGTTCAAAGCTTAGGTAGAGTTTCACGAAAATCCAAGCCGAAATCAAAATCCTGATGCCCGAGATAGAGATGCACGGTTTATGTGAGAGAGAGAAAGTTTTAAGAGGAGATATGTTTTTAAAAAACATAAATGTTATAGGGAGGGGGGTAGAATTTATAGGCTAAAGAAATTAATTTTTTATAAAAAAAGAAATTTTTTTATTATTTTTTTGAATTTTTAATATATTTTTAAGTGGCAGAATCACGATGACCGTTGGATTCTGCCCCCTAGCCGTTGGAGGCAAATCCAACGGCTGAAAATCTGTAATATTTGAATTTTTTTTTGGCCGTTGGGATTTGTCGGGTCTAAGCCCGTCGGGGCTCGGCAGTCGGGACCGCGGGTCGTGTCCAATCAGACCTGACTCGCGGTCTTTTTACGTGTGGGGGGGGGGGGGGGGGGGCAGGGGACTGGGGATGGGTCATGCTCACGCCCACGCCCCACGCGTGCTTGCGTGAACCAGCACGGGACGAACCCGTGCCGGCGTGTCGTGCCACGGCACGAGCATTTCCTAACCCGGGCACGGTTTAAAAATGTGACGGGCCGGCCCGACACGTTTGACACCTTTAGATAGAAAGATAATGAAAGACAAGCTACTTCAAAGTAATGAAAGAAATGGATGATACCATGAAACTCTCATGTGTAGAATATGAAGAAACTATTGAGGGGACTCTCGAGACTATATAAAAAGTAAAAGAGGAAGAAAATCAACAGTTGATTGATGATGTACTAGGTCAGAATAATGGAACACATACCACTAATAAAGATGAACAAAAGGAAAGGGAGATTAAAATTATTGTGTAAAAGGAAGTCATGACTTTTGATAAAGTCATGACTATACAAGTAAGGTCTATGAAGAAAGATGTCACGTTAGGAGAAAAGACATGACTTTGATGAAATACAAACTACAAGAGGGTGCCACAATACATTCCAACATCACGACACAATTACTCTAGAGAGTAAAAGTCATGACATCTACCAAATAACTTTCCAAAGGAATGAACTTGATAGATGGCACAATATTGAAGGAGAAGTTTAGAAGATATACAATGAAGAAAAATTATACAGAGAAAATAGCATAGACCATGGAAGTTACTGATCAAGAATGATGATTTTAAAATTGATCTAGCTAGATACATTAAACAGAGAGCTTCTTAGGAGGCAACCCAAGTAGTTATTTTCAACTTTTGGTGAAGAAATAAACTCATAACATCTCATTGATTCATAAAAAAAATTCAAAGATTTGCTAACCCTTGTCCAATGATAGATGTTGCAATACCCAAAATCAATCATGATATTGCTTGTTTTTTGTTGATTATTTTATTGTTCATCCTTGTTGTTCTAGACAACGCTTAATAGAGAGAGAGAGAGAGAGAGAGAGAGAGCCTTTTTACTTGAGGATGAACAATTATTTTAGTATAAGAATTTGTTTGACACTAAAATATTGAACTTGTATGACTATTTTATATTGTTTTCATGATGTGGATGTACTAAATCTAGGCTTTAAATGCAAAAATTTTGTAGTGATAATTTTTTATGGAATTGAAAGAATAGTGAATTCATACATAAATTAGATATACATGGTAGATTCGGTAGAAAGCTAAAATAGAGAGTAGAACAATAATAGAAAGTCATGATATTTTTAATTTCATGACTTATTTATACCAGCACATGTCTGTTGAGAACTAGTGACAATATATCTTGGAAATGACTCTACAAATAAGTCAAAACAATCTTTCTACATTGTAGCTCTACAATTAGTTGTCACCATCTTTAGTTGTATGATTTTTAAAATACAAATTTGATTGTTATATTATTTTCACATCATAGATATTATGATTTTATTATTTTGTCTAATATATTCAGTTAAGTGATATTCTAAAAGCTCATTAATGAGAGAATCTCATAAACTAAAATTCGGAAGTGCACTAGTTATACAGATAATATAACATAACTTTCATTTAGATATCAATCACATAGAGATTATATCAACAATTTGGCTAATCAATAAGTGATAACTCATTTTTAATATAATAGATACTCAAATTATTAAATAATCTTAGGTCAAAGATTCATTTATCTAATTTATGTGACAATGTTAATCCATTATATATATATATATATATAATGTTGGACATGAAATGAGTGTTGGGGTATAGTACAATGATCATTTGCCCTAATGATGTACATAATGATTATCACTATTGAGTCATTCTCAATGATAATCCCCTCATAGTTATTCAACAAATTTTATTCCTTCGATGATTATTTCATATGCACAATCTTATTTATCACCTTTATTATTTTAATAACAAATGATTGGCATGATTTATAAGCATTTACATTTTCATCTTCATAAGTATCATACTTATATAATTAATGTATGTTTCCTCTGAGTTTCAGTAGTAGGAACTATATGAGCAAAATGAACTCACTAAGGTTGTCACCACCTTGTGAGTCACCACACACTCACATATGTCCTGAAAATTATCTATCATCATTCTCCTTGATAATGATATGACTCTCATACTAAAGGTGAATCCATTGGGAGAATATTCTATATAAAAATCTATTCCAATCAAGAACTAGTCCCTCAAGGATATATAATGTATTAATATGTAAAATTATGCATACTTTAATTTTATAAGTATCATACTTACGATGATTAACATACTCAAACTTCAAGATTTGACCTATAAGTTCATCTCGTACACAACAATTGAAAGGGATGTCACCACATTTCTATCATATTCATATACATGAGTGAGTCTAATAGCTTACCTGTCATCATCCACCATCACAATCTTGCAATTACCTACGATTAGTTGAAACCCTAATTTAAATTCTATTTAGTCAACATCAATCAAAATCCATAACATAAAATATAATCAAATCATAATTTCATCAATTATCCAAACTAATTATATCACACAATCTAAATAAGAGATTAGTATTAGTTGTGCATCCTTTTCTTGCTGTTAGAACTTTTAGGGAGTGTAAAATTCACTCATTGGAATTATAGTTGTCATGACATTTGCTTGTTTCATGAGGGAAAATGAGAAGAAATGAGAGATTTTTTGAAAAAATTCTTTAGTTTGAGGTCGCTACTCTAGAAAATGACCTTGACTCTTCAACATCTTGACCTCTCTAAAACACAAAATTGTGGCATGTGCATTAACTATGACTTGGGTTTAATCTCTCTCTAACACAAAGTTGTGACACTATGAAATAGTCACAACTCCATGCATTTATCATTTGTAGTGCATAGATGATCATGACATTGTGAAGTAGGTGTGAGGTGGATATGACTTCCAATATTGTTATGTAGATGTGGATATGACTTCTAGCATTATTATATAGATGTGGTATTATGTGGGGGTCACATTATTGGCTATTTGTCTTTCTTGATATATATATTGCTGTGGCATTGGGAATTGGATGTGGTGTTTTCAATTAGCTTGTGTGTACAAGTCATATATAGTTATGCATTCATATGAGAATAAGAGTCATGATATTGGAAATGAGCATATTTGAGTAATATTCTCTATAATATTTAATGATTAAAAACTCACGACTTTAAATAATTATCATGACTTTGGCTTGAGAACTTATGACTTTATAATTTTTGGTAGCTCATAAGTCACAATTTTATTAAAAAGTTATGGCTATGACTTGAGACTACCGAGATATATAAATAAAGTCACGACTCTATGAAATTAACTATAATTTTCAACACTAATAGGGTATTTTCTTGCTATGATGAAAAATCAATATTGTAACAGTTATAATTTTAGAAGCTAAGTATGATTGTGATATTATTTTATCTATGACTCCATAATAATATTGTAGCCATTGAGAATATGTTACACAATAGAAAAATTATACTAAAGAGAGAGTAAGATCATGATATACTAGATTTTTCTTATAACCATTTAGATAGAGTTTCAATTAAGAATTGACATCAATATTACGAAAGACTTATAGATTTACTACATCTATTAAATACCTTCAAAAACTCATTGATTTCAAAATTATTCCCCAAAATTCTTAAAAAAACTAAAATTTGTGAAATCAATACATATTCATCCCTTTTCAGATATACACATCATTCTCAACCATCAAAATATACTAAAAATGTTCAGTAAATTGAATACTGAATAAGCTTTCATATTAAAACGATTGTTTATCCTTGAGCAATGACTTCCTCCACCAAAAAAATAAATATGCATCATCAAAACAAATTCCTATAACTAGGTTTGAGTGCCATATGATTGATTTATAATTAGTGTAGTAACTTCAAGCGAACATATCTATAGTTGTAGAGAAGTTTGAGTTTTGTGACTATACTTGTGAGTCATTGGGCTTATGTATTTATTTATGTTGTAGATATATGTATTTATTACATCACACATACATGAAAAAAAAAATTCTTGGGTTACCTCACAACTATCACTATGTTTAACGTTCATAGCTAGACTATCAAAATTTTTTTAACTTCATCATAGATCTCTAAAGTTTATGTAAATTTTTCAATATATTATTTCATTTCCTTCTTATTGGCCTCTTATTTCAACTTTCTTCCGCTACATTCATCTCTAAGGTTGTCTTCTCATATAATGCCGCAACTTTGCTAAATTTTTTGGCTTCTTCTCCGCTTCATTATTTATTTATTTTTAGACCCTCAATGTCATGAAGCTGAGTATTACCGCGGCTTTGTCTTTGAGCTTGTCTTTTTCTTTTTCTTTTTGTAATGACACTGTGAATAGTCAAGGTTTTGTCTTGAACATTTTTCTTGCCCTTATTTTTCTGTACCTCCAAAGTCACAACAATGTGCATTTCCACGGCTTTATCTTTAAGCTATGATAAACTAATTCTTTTTGTATCCCCAAAGCCACGACAATGTACATAACAACTTTATCTTTTATCCTTCCTTAGACATTTTTATTATGTATCACAAAAGTCATAACATTGGATATAACTATGACTTTATCTTTTATCTTTCATCTTTCATTGGCTATTTTCATTCTAGAACCCTTAAGTAATAGTGTTGGGCACAATCACAACTTTGTCTTTGATTTTCTCTTTATGAATTCTATCTCAGTCTTATATTTTTCATTAGATATCTCTTTTTTCTTAGAGTTATCATCATAAGATTCCTCAGATGCGATTTTAAAGAATATCACGATCTCATAGTATTCATCTTCTATTTTCTCATTTTTGCATCTCTAATATAATTTGTCTTCTTCATTTTAATTGCTATCACATATCCATAGTTGTTCCTCCATTTCGTAAATTACATCGTACTCACAATTCCAAAGTTATTCTATTCCATAAATTTTGTTGCTCTCACAACTCCAAAGTTTTTTTTATGGTCCATATATTTCATATTCATTTGGCCATAAGTCTCCTACAAAGTCCTTCAATCATAAATTTATTTTTTGGTGCATTATATTATGAAGTAGATTATCAATCATCCAACACTCTATTTCATAGTCATCTAGATCATGTAAACTATTATAAAAATTAAACTTTATTTATTCTTCACCTATGCGAAGAGTGAATTCCCTCTTCTTAACATTGATGAGAGCTTGTCCCATGACTAAAAATGGACTTCCCAAAATTAATGGTATATATTATTATTCTTACATATCCAAAATGATAAAATCTACTAGAAGAATAAAAATATCAATCTTAACCAATGCATCTCTAACTATTCCATCCATTCACTTGATTGTCTGATTCACTATTTGGAATGAGAGAGATGTTAAATTATTTTTGTAGAGATTTAATCTTCAAGCAATGGATAGAGACATCAAGTTGAAACTTGATCATAAGTCATATAATATTTTTTGAAATGTATGATCTATAATAGTACAAGGTATAGTAAAACTCTTAAGATCTTTCAACTTCCTTGATAGTTTTCTTTGAATAATGATACTATAGTTTTCGGACATGTTCATAGTTCTGTATGTCTTCGACCTCTTCTTACTAATTATATCTTTTATAAATTTCATATAATTCTACATATGGGCTAGAGTTTTGTTAAATAGTATATTCACTTCTAATTTCCTAAATATATTCAGAAAATTTTAAAAGTTTTTATCAAATTTCTCCTTCCTAAATTTTTGTGGAAATAAAAGATCTACCAAAAACTTACTTTTTGCTTCTTTCTAATCTATTTTTCTCTCCATGGTTTCGGGTAGGTTCCAATTACTCTGGCTTTACATCTCTTCTTTTCTCCTCTGAGTGAAACTTAGTTTTGGTCTTCTTTGAGAGTCATCTTGGTACATGTCACAACTTCATAGTTTTTTTTTCTCTAGTATTTTTTAGTTAGGGTTGTTGCTTCTCTAGTATTTTTTCTCTAGTATTTTTTGTTGCCCCTCAAAAGCTCAAGAATCTTCTTGTTCAAAGTCATCTTGTACCTCCCCGGAGTCATGACTGTGGAAAGAATCATGACATTTCTACCCTCAAATTATCCATAATAATTTTATCAATATTGTCTTTGTAGCTCCTTCGTACTTCTAAGTAATATTAATAAATAATTTCTTAGATTTATCTCCATATCACTTGATAATTCATTCACTCTTTTTTCCTTTATTGATAATGTCAACTGACCAGTATGATATTCAATGTTCCTCATCACTAAATTAGTTTCATTCATATTAGCTTCAAGTACTCTCATTCACTTCTCTTGATCATTATTCTTCTTCATAAGTTCTATTATAATGATTTGCATACTATCTTTCAAAAATGGTTTTTCTTCTCTTCATGATGGTTCATAATTAAAAATAAATCTCTCTTGATTGGTGTAGTTCACTATATTATTCCATATATTTCTCAATGATTGCTCGATATGTTACATCTCATCCCATAGTTTTCATAAATTTTTTTTTTGTGATTTCTCACATCCGAATGATAATATATTGGGACATTGGTATTAGGTCGAAATACATACCTCTTGTTTTATATTTAATTTGTCTCTTCTATATTGATAAATTAGCTTTGATTCCACTAATTCATACAAATATAAAGTGGTGATCTCTCTCAATATTCTTCTCTTTTCTTCTTGGGCATTAAACTTTCTCAATATGGGTTCTATCTTTGCTTCAATGATAGTGAACATATTTAACTCTAATACTTTAACTTTTCTTCCCAGATGAGAGATCCATTGAAGATTGGTAGTTATCTTTTATTAGCTTCTCAAACAAATAATATGCTTCATGTGATAATTTATTCATAATAGATCCTCCGGTGACTTCATCAACCATACATCTTATCATGTAGTTTAACCTATTATATAAGGTTTGGGTTTGAAACTACAACTCTAAATTATGTCGACGGTATCTCTTCAATAACTTCTTAAAACAATCTCAAACATCATATCAGTTTTTGTGCTCTTCTTGCTAGAATTAATTTATCTTGCTCTAAAATTGAAAAGTTGTTAGAATTTTGTATATATATATATATATATAGTGATTATGTTGAATATAATATCAATGGATTATGTAGAACATAAAACAACATCACAAGGAATAAGAAGAACATAATCAAAATCACAACATACACTAGTTTTAAAGTGTTTCACTAGTTGTTCAATATGACTAGCTACGTCCACCAAAAAAGAATGTAGCGCTTGTATATTTTTAAACTCAAAATATTTCAGTACATAATTAGAGAAAGAAAGAAGAAGAACATAGCACACATTTGTGATTATGAATACAATATATATATATATATATATATAATATAACAATTAGGGTTCTACATAAAATAGAAATGAGTCACATCTTCTGAGTGGATCAGGTCATGCTCCAAATATTCCTCCGTCTCGCTGACTAGCCAGCGGGACTCCCATTATTCTCTTAATACCACATATCCAATCTCTCAACATATTAATAAATATACCTATGAATAAAATACAGAAACAAAACATAGGATTAAGGAAACAAATAATAAAACAAAGTATATACTACAGAAATAATTTGTGGTGAGAAAAATTTAGTGAGAAAAGCTCTCACCAATTTATCATAGCTCTCAATGGAGCCTCATGATAAATATTAAAACCAACTTCATACTTTACCACTTAATAAAATGAAAATAATCGTAATCTTATTTCGTCTAGGCCAACTCAATTCATCTTCAGTGTATCGCATAGCTCCAAAATTAGTGCGACATGTCTATTAGGATCTTTTGATACCTTTCTACTATATTGCTGCTGCTGAACCATAATAATATGACTCGGCTTCAATTTAAAATAATTAACTTCAATTAGTTGCAAGTGGATGGACAATCAAATAAAATAGTTTTCCCATCACATCCTTAGATCTCTCTATTACTTCCGGTACCCTCCATAATACCCTTATCAGCTCTCTGTTCGAGAAGAATTCTTCTAGTTTTTTAGATTTCTAGGTTTGGAGAGTTTAACTCTATTCCAAAGCTTTATCTCATCAATGGCGGATAAAATAAGAGAAACAAAAGAAAAAAGAGTGCAAAAATAAAAAAACAATTCCAAATATAACTAGAGGTGTCAATGGGTCATGTCGTGCCAGCATGACCCATTATAGTGTGGCATGGTCGTACCATCATGCTGTCTAGGGTACGATACAGGAGGCTTACCGTGCTTGAGTATGTCACCCCATGATGGTATCACATTAATGCACATAGATATGGTAAGATTATTGTGAGAAGAAGTGATGTGAAAGAAAAAAAAAGAAAATTTTCTTAGAATCATTATTTGTGAGAGGTGGTAGGAGCACCACTATGCACACACTTGGTGATGAAAGAACTCCATCCTTCCAAAGACAAGTTGAGAAATAGAAAGGCACTAAAATGCTATCATTGTGATAAGTTAGGAAATATTAAGAAAGATTGTTATGCCTGGAAGTGACTCCAATAGAAACATACAAGAGTAGATAAGCCCAAAAGAGATGCCTCACCATTGCCATAGAAGGCGATATCATCTTGGTTAGCGATACTAATTCTGCTAAATTGATAGGTCATAAGTGTGATTAGATGATTGATTTAATTGTATCATTTCATATTATACTTTATATTGACTACTTTAGCATACAACACACATTATGATAATGACATACTTACAGATCTTTAATTATAGTAAAGTTTAAGTTATTTAGATTACCTTGATATTTATTTTCCCACCTAGGGCATATTAGGAGTGTTATTGGGTCTTTCTTATGGTGAAATATATCTCTTGTTTTCTCTCTCTCATTTATATCATATATATATATATATATATTTTGATATCATATTTTATTCAGATCAAAAAATAAGATCTTGATGATATGACTTCTCTACACCTCTCACATGTATTTATAGTGGATTCTATTGGTTGTCTTTATTTATTCTTTTATTCTAACTAACACACAAGGCATGTTTGTTAGAAGTTTATTTATACTGAAAGTCATTTGAGTGTAATGGATTTTTATTTAATGTATTTTATTATTTCAAATATGTGGGAATTTATAATGAGCTAATTGGGCATTTAAATACATAATGTACATGTGTTTTGTATTCTACGTAGTAGAGGATTTGCTACACAGAGCTTGGCTTACACACAGAATATCAAATCACCAATTCTTATAAAAAATAAACTTTATGTTCACAATCTAAATGAAATTTGATATACCATTGGCAAGATCGTAGTACAAGATTTTTATAAATCTGTCCTGATTATGAAGAATGATAAATTACTAACTTTTTATAAGAGTACAATTGAGTGTATTGAATAGGATCGAGTTGGGGTGGTTGTTTTATACTGATACATAAAATATTCAACACCTCATGCTTATTTTGAATACTATTATTCTTAATCTTGAAATAATTAATAATCACTTGTATTTGTTATTAATTATTTTGATTCACATATAGTGAGATCTATAAATAGATTTGAGTGCTCAGTAAATTGGCTATATCAATTTTACGGTGAATATTAATTATCTATAGAATTCATGTCCTATTAAAAGGATTGATGGTGTGCCCCCTTAAAGATACTTATATCAAGTATTTTTAAAATAAAAAATTAAGTTTATTTTTAAAATAAAAATGATGCCTATTTAATAAAGTGTTTTTTTAGTCTCACATGTCAATGGGCCTAGAGATATCTCACTTATCAAAGGAGAGATAAAGTCTTTTTTTTATTCACATATTTCTATTTTCATGATTTATACTCTATCCAAACATAGTCATTATTATATGGATATAAATGACTTTGGGTTGTGCCAGAATATAAAGTTTTTCATATAGAGATATAGATTATAACATATGGTTTGATGACTAAAAATACCACTATAAGGAGAATAGTTATGACATCTCATTCATATAGTAGTAGCCCTACTGTGGGTTGGTCCAGCGCACTATTTTCCAACATCTATCTACAAGTTCACTTAACATCACTTAATTGTGATTAGTAAAACATAATCATCAGGTAAACATCATATTTGCCTTAATTCATTGTTGTTTTACCAATAATGATGTTTTTTATTATCAAGTCACATCACACACTTGAAGAGCCATTCAATGGTCGTCGATATTTTCAAAAAAATAATTTTTTTTTATTATTTTTCAAATGTACCAAAATGCACGAGCATAGTTTTAATAGAAGATGAGTGCAAAATCTTGTGGGTGGTTTTGTGAATCTAGTCTAGATGGTAACCATTGCATAACCATGGTTTAATGTAACATGGTTTATTGACATTCATCCAAACTCAAAGAGAGCCATTGCTCGTAAAAATTTCAAAAAAAAAAAAAAATTAATAATTATTTTAACCTAATCGAACTTTAAAACAATTTTAAGATCATAAATTAATCAAAAAAAAAAACCTAATTTCGTTTATATAATGACCGCTTTATATATAATTAACAAACATGCACGTCATCCAACGTCACACTCCACTAATTATATACCATTTATTTATACAAAATTATAATATTAATAGATAATACACGCCACTTTTATTTGAGATTTATATTTAGATAATTAATTTTACCAATTTTGTACCTCTGACGCGATAAAATCCCATTTTAATCATTAAATAAAAATAAAAATATTTTAAAAATTCTATGCCGCACGATTACATTTTATATTTCATTTCCTATTTATAGTTTTTTATTTCCATAAAAAAAAATTCGTTAATTAAAGTAGATGTGGAATACAAAAAAAAAAAAAAAACTGCAATAATTGATTTCACGATTCTGAAATAAACTAACAAGTAGGAATGCTAAAAATGAGCTAATAATAATAATAATAATATTATTATTATTAAAATCTAATAATAAAACTAATAATAATAATAATAATAAGAGGCTCTCATGGTTTGCACACGTGCCATATTATTTGCTCCTCCAAGAAGATGAATTTAGAGGCTGACGCGGAGACTGATAGAGCCCATAATCCAGATTCTGCCCAGAAAATGCACTAACTCAATACATGTTGAATCAATAAGCTATATTATTATTATATATATTATTATTATATATTTATTATTATATATATTATTATATATTTATTATTATATATATTATTAATATATATATTATTATTATATATTTCATTTTTAAGAATTATGGCTTCGTTCTATCATCACCACCACGCCACAAACACCAATACATGCTGAATCAATGGAGATCACGCCCAGTGCACAGGCCTCACTCAGCTCACAAACCCTAGGGGAATGATACATACGATAAGCTTCCACACTGGCCAGTCATCTCGGTGGTGATCACGAACAAGCACATTTGGCCTTGAAATTCTTATGAAATTCAGCACAATAGTGATGATATAAACGCACCTAAGCGCATGTGAATGGCTAGCATATATCATCACACCAAGACATGATCTCTACTAATATGTGAGTGAGATAAAGCAATTTCATTAGTTTTTTTTTTTTTTTTTTTTTTTTTTTTTTTGAGTTTATTTTGCAGACAGAGAATGCACAAGCAACTGAAATTTAGAGCCCGTGAGTTTTTTTTTTTTTTTTTAATTTGGTTTTAATTCTATTCCGTGCGGAAGTTCGCTTTATGATGATCTGATCTAGAACATTTTATTTGTGTGACATTACAACCAAATGGGAAAGATGTGAGAGATTAAATGACCAAAATGGGATGACTATGTGGTTGGTGTGTGTTCTTGGATGTGAAAGACGAGGGCGTACTCGTAAAAGGCCTTGGATGCTGCACTATGAATCACAGTGAATTTTTTATGATTTAGAGATTATGATTTCATCATCCATGAAATTGAGTTTTAATTATTTTATAAAAATTACTAAAATACTTAAAAAAAATAATAAAATAATAAATTTATGACATTCCTACAATTAAACTTTTAAATTTCATGGATGTAATGATATATATATATATATATATATATAATGGATGAGAACACTCAATATTTGAGATATTCCAACTCAATATTAGTACTATATATTTATTGTATACTCACATTTTACCAATTTGAATTTTAAAAGTTTGACTTTAATTTTTTACATGATATCAGAGTCAAATACTAAGCATATAAATCAAGCCTTATGCAAGCAAGAGAGAGAGAGAGAGAGAGATAGATGGACTTGTAGTGCAGCTTTAACTTTTTTTTTTTACAACTTTATTTTTATATATTATTTAAATAATTTACATAATTAAAAAAAAATATAATATATTGAATTTAATGAAAATGAGTATCAAATTGACATATAGATAACAATGATAATCCTATCAAAAAGTTTGAAGTGAAAACTATGTTTTGTCCAACGACCTCAAATCAAATTCATGTCACTTAAAAAATAAAAAACTAGACGAATATCAATAGTATGGATGCACTTTAAGATAATAAAAACTAAAAATTCTAGGAATATCAATAAAGAATTGACATAATATATGTAATAAGAAAAAAAAAACTATACATGTAGAAGTGCATGTGGGACTATGCACCTAAAGAGATATACTGATTAAAACACACTAAAAAACACAATACATTAGATCTGAGGCAAACACAACTTCATAGTGTGGTCTTTCAAGTTGAATCTAATTCAACTTTGTTGACCCCTTTCATATATTACAATGATACGAGAAAAGACATGACCAAACTAATTATCTCCCCAATTAGATTTTCAAAAATTCTAGGATAGTCAGTATTATACAAACTTACTTCCAGCCTGTTTATTGTAGGACCCTTAGGCCTAGTCATTATATCTGGATAAATCACAATGATATATTATTCACATCTCTCGCCGCTCACTGCATATACGGACAAATCCACATATGTAGGAATTACATAATAAAATTATATAAATTAAAAAAAACAAATTAACAAATTTAAAAAATTTAGTTAAGTAGTGTCTGCGATGTCAAATATATGAATTAGTCATAATGATATATCATTTACTTTGCATGTCTCGCCACCTAAAATATAAACTCTAAATAAAAATTTAATAAAACAATATTGAGATTTCCTAAGATTCTTCATTCACAGGATGATTCTGTCATATACGAGTGTATGAAATAAATTTTTAAGAAATATGGCATTTAAAAATAAATATTTAACATAACTTTTAATAATACTTCTAATAATGAAGTAACTATTAGTATATTTGTTATAACTATTAAATATTGACTGTAATATGAGATATTTCATGTTAGATGCATATGTTACGTGATTAACCTCGTAGTACAGGCAGAAATAAAAATTATATATCCCACACTAAAAAAAATAAGAAATTCAATAAAATACATTATAATACCTAGCTGACAACAAAGGTTAGCAGTTTATATTTGTATGTGAGATTCAAAAAAAATATCCAAACGAATACGAGAGACCATTGAAATTACATATACTTAATATTAGAGATATGTGTTTGCTACCAACACATAATATTCTACAATGTCAATAATAAGAATGACGAGAGTATTATTGACGATCCTGACTGAGATATAAAAAATATATTTATGAAACTCCTAAAAATTTTTTAGGATACGACAGACATATGTTCATCTATGTATATTCTCACAATTTACATTGCACTTAGATGCATATATAATATTAATAATATGTTTAGCAAGTACATGGGTCACCTCGCATTAGTGTTATGGCTGTTGAGATAAAAAATAAATATTTAATATAGTGATCTTTCATTCTAACTCTGTATTATTTGATTGACTATAGAATTCTAGGGTTAAGATGCAAAAGGTAAAATATATTTTGACATACATAATCACATGCATGAACCAGAAACACTAAATTGAATGATTCAATTATAAAAAATTAATTGATTTATTTTTATATTATGACACTGAGTATGATAATTGATAATAGGTATTTCTTTATCGTATTATAAGTTATGTAACTCATCTTCCTATTTCAATCTCTAAGATAATCAATTCAAGAGGCAACAATTATATTATAAATAATTATTTTTTTATTATTTTTTTATCTTATTTACTAACTATTACAATAACTAGTGACATGTCATCAAAAGTTATTGATTATGATAATATATAATTTTATTCTTTATTTCTTTTATGTATTCTATTTATTCTTGATTGCTCAATTAATTTTCTTTCCGTGAATTATTTATATATTATCATAATTTTGAATTCATTTTCTCTCTCTTTAATATTTATTTACAAGCTTTAAAAAATTGTATGACAATTTATTTTAGACTTTGCAATATTTTACTAAAAATTTAAGTGTTATTTATTTATTACTTATTCTTCTCAGCTTGGGCACCAATCAATAGTCATACTAAGAATCTTGGAATACAATGTTAAAGATATCTCTAGGGTAGAATAGGAAAACATGCTAGTTCTTATTATGCATGTCAAACTTGTTTATGCAAGCAACTAAGGATCCATTTGATATGATACACTCAAATTTATAAGGAGCATGTGAAAAAAATCAACTTTAGATGCATTTACATATCTTATTATATTTATTAATGATTATCCGTATTTTATTTGGTTAATTCTTTTTTTTAGAATATAATTTTTTTCGTATTTTTAGTATTTTTATAAAAAATATATAAAAGAAATTTAATAAATACATAAAAAATAATAGAAATGATAATACATTAAAACATATGTTAAATAGCTTCCATATTTATTGTGTTAATCACGAGAACATATACCTGCCTTTTAATGCAAGAACATACTCACAGAATGAGAATATAGAAAAGAAAAATTTACAATTTGTCGAAAGTTAATTTTGGAGAATGATTTTTTCTCCAGATCGAATCTCTCTGAAGTCCAAGCAATCTAGTAATCCATGAATCTACACTAGTTCCGACTCGAGATGCGCTAGAGATTGAATAACTTGACCACCCATGAGTTCGTTTATACTATGAGAAAGAGGCACACACAACTAGTTCATAGTAAATGAGAGATTCCTAAGAAGAGAGATGATCCTACAAACGACTAGCCTATATAAAAAGGTAGACTGCCTTAACATGAAATTTATTATAATCATTCATTTAGATATTTGGTAATGATTAGAAGTATATTTTCTCTCTAATAACCAAGATGGTATCAATATAGATTCTTATATCACAATGAGACGTGAGTGTTATATTTTCAAAACTATTTTTTGGTAACTAATAAAATTCTTTCTCTTTACCCTTCTCTTCTCTCCCCCTCTTCTCTCCCCCATTCCTAATTTCCACAGTGGCCAAAACCCTAATCAGCCAAATGATTAATCACCCAAAGATAGAGTATGATAAAAACTAAAAAAATTGAATACATGAAATATAAGATGAGTCTGTGGCTAGCTTGGAGAGAAGTATGTCATGCTTCTCCCTAGATATCATAACTACGTCAAAAAAAAATTGAGCAAACTATGATATTTATATATGGTTCGGATTCCCTCTCTTAGAGTTAGCTTTTGGGGGTGAATTCGGCTCTAGCAAACTCATTTTCTAACATGGTATCAGAGCCTTTATGAGTCCACCCACAAATGTTCAATCTTGCAAAAACTTCATGCTCTAGATGTCCAACCCTAGGCATGAGACATGAGGAGAGTGTGTTATTAAGTATCCCAAATCAAAAAATTCAAATAAATTATAGTGTTAATATATGGTTTGGGTTCCCTCCCCTAGAGCTAGCTCTTAGGGATGAGTAGAGCTCAGACCCATTTTCTAACATGGTATCATAGCCTTCATGGGTCCACTGGCATGTGTTCATTTATGGAAAAACTTTCGGCTCCAGATGTCTAACCTTAGGAATGAGCTATCTTAGGGATGGGCCCATTTTCAAACATGATGTTGAAGTTCGTATGAGTTCACTCATAAATGTTCAATCCTACAAAAACTTCACTCTCAAGATGTTCATCCATGGGCATAAGGCCTTATGAGGGCGTGTTAAAAGTATCACACATCAAAAAATTCCAAATAAATTATAATGTTTATATATGATGTAAGTTTCCCCTCTTAGAGCTAACTTTTGGGGATGAATTGGGATTTAGGTTCAATCCCATTAACAATAGCATTAAAATAAATAATTTATCTTATCTTAGTCATAAAACTCATTATCGAGATTAAATACTTATGAAGAATATATCTCATCTCTCAACTTTCATTACATATTACTATAAAAATCAATATGAAACTTAGAGCCATGAAATCCCTAAAAAAAATAGCATTAGATCTCATTGCCTCGGCAGTAATATCACATTAAGAGAAAAACAAAATTTATGACAATAAAAGATTACACAATGGCACCTCAAGATAAATAAATATTTAAAATGGCAGGAACAACTATTCCCCATTTATATGACTTTTACCTATTCTAAAATATACGTACAAAAAATAGAAAATAAAAATATAATATATTATAATCACAATATATGTGATTACACAAATAATAACATATTGAATTTCATAAGAACTCCAAAATTAATGTGTTTGATCAAAAATATTACTATGATGACTAATCACTTAGTAAATTCTTATTTTACATGTATCTGTTGAAGGTTATGCCTTGATATGATAATATTCTTTGTCAAAGAGGAATAGAACTTTAGTTCTAGACTCACCAGATACAGTCTCTCTAAATTTTAGAAATAAGATTTTCAGCATAGTAACCTCTTCTAGACCCATAGTTGTGAATGACATGCTTAAGGCGTGCTTAAGGCGTGCCTAGGCTCAAGGCACAATCTCTCCCTAGCTATAGCGTCTTGCCTTCCAAGGCACACGCCTTACTGAAGAGGCACATCTTATATACTATAGTTTTTTTAAAAAATATATATTTATTCTCAAAATTTATAAATATATATTAAAATTTATATAATTTCATTCATTTTTTTCATCAAAATCTATTTAAATATTAGGAATATTTATTTATTTTTCAAAAGAATCATATTTAATAAAAATTATGTGCATCCAAAGTCACATTTCACTTCTCAAAAGCCCATGCCTTAGGTGCGCCTTACATCTCAAGGCTCCAAGAGACCTTTGTGCCTAGGCGCGCCATGGTGCGCCATGACGCACCTTTTAAAACTATGTCAGACCTTGTGCTAAAATGAGAATCTTGTACGCTGTGTATAATCTCCATCTCCATCTCCACATTCTAATCACAATAATCATGATGAGCTAATTCAATCAAGCAATAATCTCATATCGACCAAATGAATACAATAATAGAGAAACCTAGATCTTTTTGAATTAAATTTTAATTCCAAAGTTAGAATCTCACCGTCAATAAGTTATCATTTTCATAGTAAGTTTTAGTCATTTTACCACTAGAATGTAACCGAAATTATAATTAATTTTATTTCCAAAGAGATTTTCTAGTAGATAGATCTTAACTAGAGATGAACATCTGTGATAATTTTCTTTAATTTGTGAAAATAGAAGATGACCTTGTGATTGTTATTTGTTGTGGCTTATGATATCAAAGTCGAGACCTTGAGGAGGATGCATAACTGAGGATTTAAAAAAAAATGAAATTTGGCACTAAAGATCCCATTTTTATGTTCTACATGCTCCCTTCCCAGATACCATGTTTCCATCTTATGTTGGTGTAAATATGAGACGGAAGTTGGCACTGAAATACAAGCCTAGTAATAATAAGCACGTGAAGTGAAGATAGCTATGATGGAAGGAAAGAGTTGATTACCTGAGATGCATGCGACGAGGTTTCAGCTAAGAACCTAACAAACTCTTCCTTCTTTTTCTCATAGTTGTGTTTTGCAGAATCCAGGAGTGCACATTCTCTCTTCATGTCCTCCATCACCTTTTCCTTTGTCCATCTCATCTCGTTGAGCTGTTTCTCAGTTTCCATATAATTTTCAGGCAGGCTCGATGTAGAAAATGATGTGGGGAATCTGATTTCCACATTATTTCTGGAGATCATACATGTTATTGCAAGAAAGAACAACAAAAATCAAAAAGATGTAAAACCCAACTCAATTTACTCAAATATCACACACACACACACACACACACATATAAATATAGTAGTTATTGTATTTTCATACATATATTTTTTCTTAATAATTTTTTTTCATCTCTCTCTCTATCTCTCTCTATCACACACACACACACACACACACACACACACACACACCTTTATTGTGCTCAAGTGCACCACTGCATGCTTATGCATGCACAAATTAAAGATATGGACTTGTGAACAAGCGTACACACCACTGCACGAACAACATTGTGAGTGCGTGCCTATACACAACATTGTGCACACAACTCTTTTTATTAGTGTTTTTGTTTTTTTTAATGTTTTTCTATTGCATTTTTGAGTGACAATTCACACAGAAGCAAATCTAGAGAAGTTCAATAACATGAATGAGAGTGTTTGAATGGGAGTGTTGAAATTTGTTTATTTTTTTTTTTGTTTTTTTTTTCTTTTTATTGTTTGAGAGCACCCGATATGTGAGCTGCCACAAAATTTTTACCTTTTCATCCATTATAAAATAATACAAAAAAATAAAATATACTAATGTCCAATAATAAAATCATATAAGCATACTCTTATAAAATGAACAAAAGGATTGGAGCAACCAAGAGATTGGAAGATCCCACCAGGGGCATAAAATAAAATAAAAAAATAAACAACCAACAGCAATCTCTGCAAGCTAATGCATACATATCCAAAACATTGAGTTCTAAGAAGAAAAAAAGATGAGTTGATTTCTCTTCAAGAACTTTATGAAAAGTTAGCTGCTCGATTACCTAAATATATAGTATAACAATGATCTCATCATGAATTTTATTCCTAAGAAAGAATTAATATATATTTATATATTTTATTTGCTCATGAAATACTTAATTTTAGCTTATATATTTTATTATCTGACTGTCACAATAAAAAAATAATGAGAGAGAAAAAAGAATACATGATCTCCCAATGTAAGTGATGCATGTAATATATCTCACAAATAATTATCATCATATCTATAAACTCTACTTATATATTGAATCTCAAAATAACTATATATCTCTTACTTTTCTATAAGATAAAATTGCCTCCGAAAAAATTATAAAACTCTACCATTGATCTTCTCTCAATATATGATAATGTCCAAATTATATCTGAATACCTGACCAAATGCATGTATCAATTATCCTTGTCAAAGATCCCAAATCCTAGAGACTTCTCTATGTACTTTAGCATGCGAAGAGTTACATCAAAATGAATTTATTGAGGAAAATCAAAGATTCGAATACATATATTGACTGCATATAATATATCTAGTATAGTCATAATCAAATAATTAATTTTTTTATAATTCTCATATAAATTATAAAGTCAACTGGAGGAATGATATCAAATGTAAAATCAATACTTGGATCTATAAAAATATCTACTATAACACAATTCAAAAAAATAACCTCTACAAGTATAAAAAAATATATCTCCTCCATGACAAAATAATATCTCTCATAGAATAAACAACATCTATGTTATGAAAGTTTAAGTCTCAAAATATTTCATGTGAAACTATGTCTAAAAGAACTCCTCTAATTAGGTGATCGTCAATTAATCAACTCACATAATTAAAATATTATCCACGTATACAATCATCGAAATCACTCTTTCATCAGTGCCCCTCCAAAAAAATAATGAAAAATCAATAACACACTTGTACAGCCCAAAAGAGATGATTGTTTGAGAAAATATCACAAACTAGGCTCAAAGATTAATTCATTTCATATAATATTTTTAAAATCTATAAACTATATATAACTAAATTGCTCAATATATATATCATCCTCATAATGATAAGGAAGAAATATTTACTTCAAGTGTAATTGATATTTCCATCAACTAAGAGATGTTATAAGAAATATAAGTATCCATATTAAAATCATCTTAGCTAATAGAGAAAAAATATCATGATAGTTCACACCAATTATCTACATAATTTTCCTAGTCATATGTCTCATTTTATAATAATTTTTTTTATCTAGATATGTTTTCATAGTAAATACTGTTATGTAACTAATAATAAATATTTTTGAAGATCGTGATAATAGTTCTCAAGCCGATTAAAATGGAAGACAAGTATCTCTTTCATCATAATCATTCACCATCTTGAATGAGACAATATCTTAGAAAGAAACTTGTATATACTAATACCATCAAAAAAATAATTAAAAAACAAAAAAATATATAATAAAAACTATGAAATTAGACACTCAATATAACTTATTTATTCCTTTTAAAGAGCAATCAGAAAATAAAGATCAAAGGGATTGTCTACAAACTAATGTAGTTCATTGATAAGTTCCTTTCTAATCTAAGTAGGTTGAGTACATCTCTCTTTCCTGGCATAGACTCAAAGTTATGAGTAGTTAAATCTCTTAATTATTGACTCATTATGAGTCTATACTTGTGTGAAGACTCGTAGACTATATCATTATCTAAACCTAAAGAAGATCTTTTTAGTACAAAAATCTCATTATTTTCAGACTCAACATGATCTAAAAATCTCTTTCCTAGTACAAAAAATATAATAAAGACTCAATATAAGAGAAAAAATAATAAATTCAGATGCAATATATAAACTCACATTCTTCTTAAGCTAACTAAAAAATATCTACTCTCTTTAAAATTCTGCTAATCTCTGATAAACAATATTTATACCCTAATTGAATACCAAAATATCCAAGGAAGATACATCTCAAGATCCTAAATATAAATTTATCTCATCTTAAAGAGTAATCAATAGCAAAATAAATGAATCAAAAACTTTAAGAAACAAATTAAATAATTTTTCTCCAATATATAAGATGTAGATAGGCATATGCAATAAATAATTGACAAAAACATCTAATTAATAAGGTAGACATATGCTAAAAGCAAATATATTTCTGAATACTTTTCTAAGTAGAAGTGTCGAAGTATCTTAATCAGATATTTATTTTTTCTTTTAACAATTTCATTCTGTTTCGATGCACAAACACAAGAAATCTAATATATAATCTCATGATTCATATAGTAAGTAATGAATTAGTCTGACATATAGTTTAATCATAGTTATGAAAGGCGCGGCTAAAGCTCAGGCGCCACCACTCATGGGAAAAACGCCTAGCTTTAGGCGAGGCATAAGCGGGTGAGGCACAGCAGACAAGGAAGCACGAACACGACATGGATACGTGTCTGACACGCCACGTAGCGATATCGGACGGTTGCATATCGGACGTCCAGTGGGGAGCAGATGGTAGAGGGCAGGCATGATTTGAGGGGGGGAGGGAGGGGGGGAGGGAGGCAAGGGGCGAGCATGAATTGAGGGGAGAGGCAAGGGGCGGACACGAATTGATAAACCCGTATCCGATACGCCACGTGGCATATCAGACGGTGGCGTATCAGACGTCCAGTGGGGAGCAGAGGGTAGAGGGCAGGCATGATTTGAGGGGGGGAGGGAGGCAAGGGGCGAGCATGAATTGAGGGGAGAGGCAAGGGGCGGGCACGAATTGAGGGGGAGGCAGGGGGCGGGAATTGAGGGGGAAGCAGGCGGGCGGGATTTGAGGAGGAGGCAGGCGGGCGAGAATTGAGGGGGAGGCAGGCGGGCGGCAATTGAGGGGGAGACAAGCAGGCGGGAATTGAGGGGGAGGCAGGCGGGCGGGAATTGAGGGGGAAGAGGCAGGGGGCGGTAAAATAAAATAAAATATTTTAATAAAATAAAATATTTTTATTTTATAAAATAAAAAAATATATTTTTGAATAATATAAGATAATTTTAAAATATTATTTCATAAAATAAAATAATTATAAATATTATCTTATAAAATAAAATAAAATATTTTTATTTTATAAAATAAAAATATATTTATTTATTTTATAAACTAAAATATTTTAATTTAATTTAATTTATTTTATAAAATACCTAATATTTATAAAGAAAATAATTTTTATTTTTAATTTTATTTTTTTATCATGACGTATCCTAACCGTATTCATATCCTAGTTGTTTAGAATTTGTCGTGTCCCTGTATCCTGCCATATCGTATCCCCGTGTCCGTGTCCGTGCTAAACCAAGCAAAACACAAACATCAACACCAAAACCAAAGTCAAGACCATTTAGCTCTAAACATACTCATACTCTTACTTTGATTGATAAAGATGAAGAGATGATATATTCATCGGGAGAGAAATATAAAAAAGATGGAGAGTAAAAGATTGATGATGAGGATGATATTGATGAAGACTTTCTTGATTTAGATTTAGATATAGATACATGAGTATTTATTTTATTTTAGAACTTTGAATATTTATTATTTTATTTTGAAACTTTGAATATTTGGATGATGGAAGCACTATTAATATTTAATTTTTATCATTGATGTTCTTTAGTTTATTATTAGATGAAAATTAAAGACTATATTTAGTAAAATATATAATTTTTATATGTATTAGGCTGGGTACGCCTCAAATAAAAAAGCTCGTGCCTCAAGTGCGTCTTGCGCCTTAAGGTCCCAAAAGGTTTTTGCGCCTCAGTGCGCCTTATGCCTTAAATAACTATGAGTCTAATACATTATCATTTTATAATTTTTTTAATATGTTTATCGAATTAATTTTTTATTTTTTATAAAAATTTGAAAAATAAAAAAAAAACTTATGAACTATATAGAAACAAACAAATATATTCATTTATACCTCACAGGCATAACAAAAATGATCACATACCTAAAACCCTCTCTAGTTGTTTCTCTATTAGATCATCATATATTTGAGTGCATCAGATAAAATAAATTTTTACTCAAACTAGACTGACATATAAATCAATAAGCTTTGGTAAGCTTTCCTAGCTAACATGTCTCATATTAGGATTGAAATATTCATAAGACTAAAATAAAATATTCTCAACTTAGTCAATGATGAGCTACCAAATTGAGAATGCACAAATAACTGATCAAAATGCCCAAATAACTAGATGAATATCATATCGTTAAAAAGAGAATATACAATTTAGTCTATTCAATCTCAAATGAAATATTTCTTGGTGTCCCAATCATATAAATAAATAACAATAAAAATATAAACAAAATCAAAATTAAGTTATCTAATAAAATAATTCATGAAAAATAAATTAACAAGTAAATCAAAAATAAGTATAATAAAAAAAAATTAATAAAGATCCAAGATGAGAATAATATCATATCCAATGCCTTTTAGCATTTCCCATTTGCTATAATAATATTTTTTGAGTAAAAAAATATATAAAGAATATGATATGATTACTAATAATATAAATATTTATTCATATGCCATAATCTAATATACTAAAGTAAGAATGTGAGTAAAATAACTAATAATACCTAAAATAATAAAAGAATTTGTTGTTATTGTTAGGCATATTTTATTTTCACTAATTAATATCACAAATATGATTCAAATAAGTAATAAAATAAATTCTTAGAATCCAAATATTCATCTCAAAGGGATTAATGTTTCACAAATTGAAATGAATTTAAAGGTACTCGATTGTTTAAGCTTACAATCAACTTACAATGCAAGGATATCTAGGGTTAGCTTGCTTCTAAGTATATGTTGTTGCCCCTTGCTAATCATTCATGTTCATACAATCTATAAATTTTTGGAAATATGACAAGACAATGTACAAACTCTTCTCTCATTATTTAGTACATCTCTTATCTATATCAGTGATATACTAGTCATGATACGTACCTTTAGTATGTATTCTTAATCATGATCAAATTCTAAAAAATATACAATACTCTTGCGTAGCAAGTAATAAAATGACACTGATAATTCTTCAATCATCTAAACAATCCCCACAATGAATATCATAAGTGTATAGAATTTTCCAACAGGCCATGTAGAGACTACACGCTCTTATGCTCTCATAACCTATCATCCTGATATGAGACATACATGTGTGTTCTCATTAGGTATCACCATCCTATGAATCACACATGGGCATGGATTACCAGATTTACATGACAAGTCTTACTTGAATGCCATATACATCTTGGTGAAAGCCAAGATATTAATAATTCTCAAGAACACAACAACATCCACATTGTAATTAGATAAATTCATTATATTACAACTTAGCATTCAACACCCACATATCCACAAACCAATCCTAAGTAGAATCTAGCCTAGCATTGAGTAAGAACCAAAATAAACAATCTTATATGTCATTGTTTTGAAAATTCAAATTAATGAATTTAATAAAAACATAAAAAGAATTGATTTGCAATGGTCTGAGCTTAGCTTAGCTAGAAATGTCATGACTTCAATTACTACTTTTTTTTGTCTCTCATTATTTATTTCTTCATCTACGTACATAGCATTCAGAACTCCTTTTTGTGGTGAAATTGACATTATTGGCTCTATATCTTGCTTTCTCCATATAAACGACACCAATAATATTCCAAAAATATGTATATATTTGAGTCCTATCAGCTCCCCACACTTGAAATTTTTGTTCCCCCTCAAGCAAATAAAGTTTTTCTATCACAAATATCTTCCATATTGCACAATGTACAAAAAATCATCATCAATTTATCAATCTGATAAAAATAATAAAATCAAACATCCACATAAGAAAATCAATCAAGCATGCAATAATCTCACCACCAAGGATTAAAATATCAATTTTTACGGATATATCGATACTTGGATTTTACGGATATATCAAATATATCGAAGATATATCAGTGTGTATTTGCATGTGAGCACAAATCAAGGATAGATATATCAGTCTTAATGAATATATCGATACTTAAAATTTATGAATATATCAGAGATATATTGATGGATATATCAGAAATTTTTATCATTTCTCACCACTAAGTTGTGCTAGTGTCACTTTTTTTGATGTGCTTTGGAGGTGACCTTTGCTTGTTCACTAATATTCATCCAAAGATCTTCAACATGATATGATTCATATTGCATGATAGATGTGAAAGAATAGTCTATGTTACTTGTTGTCTGTTGTTTTTGATGCCCATTCCATAAACTTATTTATGTTTTTTTTATTTCTTTATTTTTTTTATTTTTTTTATTTTTTTATTATTTTTTATTTTTTTATTTTTTTATTATTTTTTTATTATTTTTTTATTATTTTTTATTATTTTTTTATTATTTTTTATTATTTTTTATTATTTTTTTTAATGTTCAGATTAATTTATCTTGTCTCTCCCAAATGGAGTTGAATGACTGTGCAAATGATATTTATGCATAGCATATGTCTCTTAGATTTGCTTTGCACGTGTTCATACTATCAATCCATATCTTCTTTCTATAATCGAGAAAAAGTTCATGTGATTTATCTCTCCGATGGATCATTTTCATCTACTCTTCACAGGTAGCCAAGTACATCATGCCAAAGAATTCATCTCTTGTAAGCATGTTTTCATGCACTTATTGCACAACTAGTCTACAAGTTGAATCTGCTCCTCCATGAAGAGTAGATATCTATCTCTCATCTCATTCTTCCATATTTCATCCCTATTTTCTACTCTTCTTTGAACCCATCCATCACCTTTATTGCAGCCAACATGTTGAGGTTGTTGTCGTGTTGTTTCAACAACTAGCTCGATTCTTGACTAGGTAATTATTGCTCAGTTATCATCTCTTTTTTTTCCTCCTTTTTTTCAATTTCTTTAGTGGTGGGAACTAAGAACTATTTTAGATAAATGTTTTTGTTATGTCTCTTCATTTTCTATTTCAACATCTTCCTGCTTTCAATTAGTTAATTTTCCTTCATTCTGGTTAATGTAAGAGACGACATTTTAGGGTATATGCTTTATCAGTTTTTGGTACACTCCCCACTCTTGCATTTTGCTTAGTTGGATAATAAGAGAATGATAGTTAAAATGGACTTGGCTATAATTTGCCTACCACAGATTTTGTATCCTTTAAGCATGGCATACAACAATATTTCCCTGTATTTGTTGCATGTAAATACAAGCAGGGTTGGCTGTGGCACAGAACATAAAAAATATAGTCACATTCTTGCTTCTTTCGTCATGTCCTCTCTTGATATTTTTAGATTCTTCATTTTTTCATGCCAAGCTCCATTTCCTCTTGTCAATTCGTCAACAATCATCTAGAAATTCAGCTTCTGTTTTACATTTTGAATTGTTTTCCATTATTTCATTTGGGACGTTCAACAATTGATTGATGGTCTTATTGTCGAATGCCACCCAAACTCCTCTTAGAAAACTTGTTGTCTCCTTTATCACCCTAATACATAATTGTTAAATTAAGATTCGAATCGAGAATCAAAATATTTAATTAGTAAATCGAGAATAAGAATCAAATCGTGAATTAAATTTTTTGTAATTTTTTTTCATATTAATTAATTCATATTTCCTACAGTTAGCATTTTTTTTTTGTATATTAGTTTTTATTTTTGATATTTTGTTGTTTTTTCACGTTAAATTCATAATACTAAATATTAATATTATTTTTTTCCACGTTAATTAATTTCTACGGTTGGAAAATTTTTTTGATATTTTAATTTTTATTTTTATGACTTTTTGCGGATTTTGGTCCCTTAAGAATCAGTATTAAATTGATTCATGTGAATTGATTCGCATTTCAGCGATTCAATTTTTGATTCATACATATTTTTGATTCTTTAAAAGAATCGAATCATTTACCTCCTAAATTATGAATCAAATCATGAATGATACGATTTTGACAACATTGCTCCAATATAAGCATAAAACACTTGGACAACGATGGCATTGCTAGGTTTAAGTGCATGCAACAAATTTCTCATCATCTTTTCTATATAATGTCCAGGAATTGAGGAATGAATTCGTTAAACCTTTGTTCACCTATAATGTTCTTCTTAGAGAATGTCTTCATCCAATATCTCCATTGTTCTAATAACAACATTAGGTTGCGTGTTCCATCTCATTATTTTTCTTCGAGCATATTGTCCTTTTTCAATTCAACTCTCATATTGTCTTAACGAGCTTGGTCTTCTTCCATGATTGGTGGATTTGAGTTTGAGAAAGCAACGTGATTAGGGTGTGAAAAATGAAATGATTGGTGTCAAGTAGTGTCGAGACTTAGAAAGAAAATCGAGACAAATCTAGGGTAGTGGCCTGATAAAATGAAAGTGTCATGAAAAAAAAATGATTTAGTTATCACGTGATATCACAGCTACAAAATCTAGTATCACGATATCTAAATAACATCAAGAAAAAATGTGTTGACACGGTAAGAAAAAAAAAATATGTCATGGCCTATAAGATATTTTGCTACAACAATATTGAGGTTGCGAATTGTAAATAAGGCATGCTATTTGACAATATTGATGCTAGACTGTAGCAACATTTAAAAGAATTATTTGGGGCTATTCTCTTTTTTTTTTCTTTTTTTAATCCTTATGTCGTGACTTCCTTGAACCTCTTGTGCAATATTGAACTCAAATGATATATTACAACTTCTTGGTTTGACGTCACAACTTCAAAAATATTTTGCATGCCACCACCTTGAAAAACAATGTCACAACATCAAAATGCAGATTGCAGTCACAACTAGAGGTGTCAAACGGACCAGCACAGCACGTTATTTTAAGGCACTATCGTGCTTCCGTGCCGGGCCGGGCACTGTTACTGTACCGTGCCCGGCCCGGCATGATTTAAAAAAACCGGGCCCAGCACAGCCCGCAGGCACGGCGGGCCGTGCCATGCCTCGCCGGGCCCGCTCGGGCATTCCTGTCCGAGCGGTTCGGGATACGGGGGACCACGGGTCGGGTCGAATCAAACCCGACCCACGGTCTTTTTTTGCGGGAGGGGCATCATGGGGTCGGGCTCACGGGACACCCGGCACGGGATAAACCCGTGCCGGTTTGCCGTGCCGAGGGCCGAACCGTGCCGGGCCAGGCACGGCACGGGCCCGAGCACGGAATTTTTCCTTGCCGAGCCGGCCCGGCCCGGCACGATTGACACCTATAGTCACAACTCTTTTTTATATTTCCAAGTCATTTAAAGTTGCGTGATACATCAAAATGCTCGTCTTGTGGCACACTTCTCCTCACCCTTTGATCGGCACATCTTCTAAAGATGATGAAATCATCACATAGATAACTTTGCACATTGTGTAAGAACTTCTTTATTTGTTGAGAATTAAGAGAAAGATGTGAGGTATTGCAAGCAAGGAAGCTTATAATAACGGCATACTAAGATGAATAAGTTTTTAAGAACAACAATTATTCATCTTTGAAATTTTCTAAAATTTCTTCTACAGCTCCACTGACTTTCTCATTTTTCATGCATGAAAATTGGTCAGCTATCACAATTTTGCTTTTATCTTTATCTTTGATTTCAATATTAAATTATTGGAACAAAAAAATAATCTGTCGAATTAGCCTCAATTTTGCCTTATTTTTCTTCATAGAGTACCAAATTGTTGTATGGCCAGTGTAGAATCACATTTGCCCATTTATATAGGATCTTAACTTTTCACAAGAGAACCACAAATAACATATCTTTTTCAGTTGTGGTGTAATTTTCTTGGGTTCCATTTAGAATCCTACTTACATTGTAAATTGCCATGAAGATTTGACTTTTTTTGTTCCATTATTAGGATAGTCAATAATTCGCTTTTAGCTCTTGAAATGATGTCAATCACTCCACATGAAACACAAAGCTAACCTATTTTAAATCGTTCTATCATCTTTTTTTTCCTGAATCTCTAAAAAAAAGACAAGGGTGGAATGTAATCGAGAGGATTGTCTGGAAAAGTAATTCTTTCATGTATAATTTTTTCTTTATCTTTCTATTTCTTCTTCTCCATCTCCAATTCAGCTTTCTCTTTCTAATCTTTTATTCTTTCATCAAATACTAGAATTTCTCTTCGAATTCAAGTTTTTCTATTTCTCTTTCGACTAATGAATCTTCTCTGTATTACCCTAGAAATGATTTTGATGATCATTCCTTCATAGCTAAAGCTAGCTATTCAATTTGTGTCACTGTCATGATGATTTTCAATATTGCATTCATATTGCCAAACTTCATTTTCACTCAGTCCATCCAATTGTCTTATGCATCATTGCTCATTTTTTTTTCGATCAAAAAAGAAACTACGTTTTCTTCAAAACTAAAAGATTTTTTTTTTGCTCATTATAACTTGAATTTGAGGCTTCGCTTTGCGATTGAATTTCAAGTACACTACTAAAAACATGTGAGTACATAAACTGTCGTACCTTTGACTGCTAACTATATAAAACATTTTCATGATTTTTCAAATTTAAACTATAATAAATGAGAACATTATTATTTGGCCGAAATACATATCTTTGATTAGGTAGTTATCCTTTTATATTTGGTATGTTCTTGTCCCTGAAATAAATCGAGCTAGCCTAGCCAAGCCTGACCTAGCTTGGCATGACCCAGAACGACCCAACACAACCCAGCCAAAAGATGTGCCAAAAATTCATGTCGGGCTACTTATTTTTAGAGTCGTGTCAACATAGCACGTCCCATCTGACATCCCTAAGTAAGAAGCATAGATAATTTCTAGATCTAATATAAAGACAGTACAAAGCAATAACCACCACCACATATGAGATTCTTTGGATCATAGTTGCCAGAGAAGATCATTTTTTTAATTACTTCTCTCAACACTCTTACTATGATTGTTAGATTAGACAAAATCATCTGTTCCAGCACGACACAAATAGACAAGACATATACAGATCGATTATTTTTTTTCTCGTTAAAAAAAAAAATTAAAAATGAGAGCATTATCATAATTTATATTCTTCTTATCTCTGATCAAATTAACTGACATATCTGAGAACATCTTGAGAATGTCCATATTTATTTCTCTTTCGTTCAAACTTAATATTTTAAATATTTATACATCAACTTGAGAGAATATTACAGTTTATCTTTTGTGCATGTAAATGATGCATGTGGTATGCTCAATCTCTTTTTTTTTATAAATATGTAAAATTACACCTTCGTTTGTTCCTTGTGAGTTTTATTATTATGAGTTTCAGTTTATTTTATATATATTAACTTAACAATTTGGATTGCCAAGGAGCATCTTCATCCACTATAACACTCAAGCTCAACTAGCAACAAATTGGATTCAATATTTATGCTCATGGGTTAGATGATCCCATGGATTATGGACATTACTAAGGGGGAAGAGAACATTAGGCCTAGTAAAATACGCACTTTAAACAACAAATATCATTAAAAATAGAATATGCATCTGCTTACCTGTCGCCAAGGAAAAGGGTGCCAACACCCTTGATCATTCCTCCATCTAGCGAGACTGCCCCATTGCTAATACAAGGGCGGGCAAGCAGCATCTCTTCCCTAGTTTTATAGACTTGCAGGCGGGAGAAGAGATTATAAAAAAGGGTTTCCCTTAGACCATATCCACTAGGGGTGAGATAAAACAAGTTCATGTATTCTACGTGAATCATATTTACAGCGAAGCCAATAAAGCCAGGTGGGCACTCCCCATTGGGCAACTTTGGCTTCAGCAGATCAAGTCTCCTCTGAGGATCATCAAGGACAAACTCGCCGCAGTAAGGTCTGCAGAATTAAAAAATCAATCATAGAGATATTTCTACATCCATCTGGCAAGAAGAAAACACATTAGATTCATGCCTTAAGCTCTCAAGGCATATGACAAGAAAACGACCATCCAGAGCCTTTCCGATAGAAGCAGCAAGGCCATGAAGGCCAGAACCTTTGTTGATATGCCCTTTGTGGTTGTATGTTTCAAGAGCTTTGACTCCTTCAAAAGTCTTGCAGACAACTGCCGTCATAGTCTCCACTCCCAAGTATTCTGAAAGAAGCCTGAAGCCAAGAAAAAAAAAAAATTGCATTTTTAGCCAATCAATGATGATCTGTAGGGTTAAGTGTGAATCAACAAAGAGGGATAAGTTTTGCATTTGCAGCTTGACCACGTCCCAAATTACGATAATCCACCAATTATGAAAAGAAGATTACGCCCCAACGTCCAGCTTCAAATTTCAGATTAATTACAACTGAAAAGGCTCGGGCATGACATATAAGTCTGCCATAAATATATAACATGGAAAATAACTCGAATACATCTTTTAAGTGCCAAATAGATACGACTGACGTTTGGAAACTAAGTCCAAGTAATGCTGGATTGGTTTCGCCCTACCATAGGCTCATCAGGGAAATGACTCAAAACCCCTTCTAATTTATGCAAGATAGGCTAAAACTCTTCATTGTTAAGTCATCGAATTACGATAAACTCCTCAAACACTCATGTGATTGACTAATTACAACAAATTCTATCTTTCAACTTAGCGCATCTGAAACAATATTAGTTTTTCTTGACTTTTTTTAACATAAATCATGACCCCAAAAGATAATGCATTCATACTTGCAGACAATGAATTATCCTTGGAATTTATTTTTCATGGACTATGTACCATTATTCAATTTCACTCGGCTTTCAACTTTCATATGTAATTGGATTTGGATGGCCTTCCTAGAGAAGTGCTCTTCCAATTGCAAAATTTAAAACTTCTACGTATATTTCATATGGTTTAGAATGATTCAACAGGATTGGGACAAGTTCTTTTGCGATAACTTGCTTCAGATGATTAAAATCTTCTTGGCAAGTTTCGTTCTACTTCTAAACTCTTTTCTTCTACAACATATTAGTTAAGAATATAATGATCTAAAAAATGAACCCAATAAATGATATTAGCTCCATCACTTTGGTTGGTGGCTTTTACTTAATAATAGCTAACATTTTATCTTTGTTCATTGTATCATCCTATTTTCCACAATATGATCTAAAAATGAAACTTCTTGTTAGACAAAAATATATTTCTCCGATTTCGCATGCAATTCACTCTCTAGCAAAATTTTTAATACTTGTCTCAATTAATCAATATATTCTTCTAATAATTTGTTATACATAATGATATTGTTCAAATTTACCACCGCAAAATAATCAAGAAAAAATTATAGCACCTTGTTCATAGGTGTGCAAAGTGGGGGTCGACACATATTTAAGTTCAAATAACATCATTAAGAATTCATAAAACTCATACTCTACCACGCATGTCATTTTTAATTTATCACCTTCAATTATTAGTATTTGATAGTACCTTGATCTCAAGTTAAGTTTGAAAACACCTCAAATCCCCATGTTGACAGAATAAATTCACAATCAAAAAAAATTAGATATTATTCTTTACAGTCACCTTGTTAAGGGCCTAAAAGTTAATACACAACCACAATGATCTAACAGTTTTGTTTAAAATAGAACAATAGCATCATATAGAACCTTTGAGAACCAAATATACTCAACATCAATCAACTTTTTTAGTTTATTCTTCAACTCTTCGAATTCTATGAGAGTCATTTGATAAATTTTTTTAGTCATTAGAAAGGTATTTGGTACCAATTCAATTTGATGATCAGCCTTCTCTTTGTTGAAAACTTCTTTGGCAACTCAGCAGATAAGATATCTTAAAATAATTCAAGAAATTACCACACTTCTATATAAGTCTCACTGATAGACTCTTAATTTTCATTTTCTTTAAAGTTGTCAAATAGGTTACTTAATTATGATTTACCCTTTTGGTTAATTGTATTGTGAACAATATTTTCGTAGACTAACCGACACTTCGCATTATTAGAACAATGCAATTGGCAAATAAAACCATATATGCATACATCTGATATACGAAATCCGCCATGAGCACCAAGTCATTGTCATCTAAAATAATTATCTTGATTATTTTTTTTTCCTTCCAATATTTTAGTTGGACAATCACACTAAGCACAATACTAGTTATTAAAATTTCTTTAGAATTTATTACCATGATCCACCCTCTGTCATTGCTTATGTTGAGATTCAATCTCTTTGTGATCTCTTCAAAAATAAAAATCATTTGCCCTTGCATCCACCAATACTTTGAGCCAACAATAGTAATACTCACGAACATCAAACCTCTTTGTGTGTTAAGCTTCTTATTTTTTGATCAAGCTCAACAATATCAAACTTAGTTTAAAGACAACTTTTTTGGATTCTCCATTTTCCAAAGCAATAGCAACAAATTTTTCTCAATTGAAACAATCTCAAATCCAATGTGATTCACAAAAAATGAAAGATTTTGACATTAAGTTTATGTTTATATAGTATAACAAACATTAAAAAATGCTCGGTATAACATGCTAGTAGTTTTCTTTTTTTTTTTCTATCCCTTGATAGTTTTCTTCTCAACGTCAAATAGTTATTCATTGACTACTTGTCCCGATCAATCTGGCTCTTCTTTTTACTCTTTGAAGAGTTGGACTTGTCCACCTTCTTTAATTCTACCAATACTTGACATTGCATAAAGACTAAATCCCTAATGAATTATTGATAAATTGGTTAAACTCTTGACCCATGATACTAACACATGAAATCTAGTATATGATATCATGATCATTATAATAAGTATGTAAGTTTTTAGACATTTATTATAATTCATTATTACTACTCAAATGCCTCACACTCTAATGTAGAGATGGTCTCATGATTAATAGGATTCAGTATTATCAGATTCACTAAAATGATCATCAATTCAAGAATAAACAAGTAATTCATTAGCAATAATTAAACAGCTAGTGAAATATTATATTGTAAAAATAAAAATATAAAGTTTACTCTACCCAATGCCAAATGAAGACTTCAATGTCATATATTCCTATAAAATAACATTAGTATATAAAAAAATAAATCAAAATTAAGCAATTATGAAAATCAACTCACATGAAGAATACTCACGGGACAATCATAAATTAATAATACATGAAAGAAAGTTGTCTAGTCTAATTGTATCATAACTTAAATTTTTTAAAAATTTGTCATTTATTATTGCGACAATCAAGAAATAAGACCAAAAAATAATGAACAATAAGTAATTACCTATAACATGAAGACTCATAAATAGCTCGGGTAGTCAGTATGTATACCTCAACTCTTTATAGTGATATCAACTTCATCTCTAGAAATTATTATCAATATTTCTCTTTGGTATATTATTTTTTCCTACAATGTGTACAATAAAATAAATCTTTTATATTTGTATACAAGCACTATATTACACATCACTTCACCCTCTATTGATGCCAACAATTGGTTGTCATATTTAGTAAACGCACACCACATTAAATAGAATCCTCAACACACAACAGAGTAATAAATGAGTCATTTCACTCAGTGAACATACATGCAATATTATTCAATATACCAAATACCGAATATAAATACAATTATTCTTAATGTGTTTGTATGAAAAAAAATTAAAATATAATAATTTCACAAAATTATAATTTTAACGGATTATGATTGATGGTAATAAAATTGAATATTTTTTATGTGAATTATAATACTTGGTTGAATTATTGAGAATGAAATAAGCAAAAATCATATAAAGTCATAACATTTCACATATTATAAATTAGTTATACCTTTAAAAACATATAAAGATGTTTCGACATTCATTCTCATCTAAAATTTTATATAATTAGTCATGACAATCTTCATATGTCACAAATTTACTATCTCATTAATATAATTATTTTACTGTGTAACACATTCTTTTTTATTATAAAAATTTCTTAAAGTCACATATACACTAGCTTGGAAACACTTGGACAAATATGAAATTAATATTACGTCGTAGTAGCCAAATATCCCACTTCCCACTAGTGCTAAAATTATGTCATTCTCTAGCACAATTTTTTCTTTTCATATTCACGTATACTAAGACAAAAGTCACAATGATTCTTCAACACTGTGACTTTTGAATATAAAGAATTACAAAAAGCATTTAAGCAAGTCACAATCATTCTCATAGCCATAATTTTTTGCTCTAAAAAAATTATAATTTAATGATCATTCATAGTGCAATGATTTTGGGGTATAGAAAAAGAAATGAGTCACTGTCATTTCTAGTATTACAACTTCGTATTATAGAAAAAAAAATACAAACTACAATCATTCTCAGTTTCATGACTAGGAGTGTCAAATAGGTTAGGGGGCCCTAGCAAGGTACGTGGCCTAGCCCAATTCAGCAATACCTGACCCGGCATGGAATGGTCCAAAACCGTGCCTCGAAAGGGGGGGGGGGCACCCCATAGCAATGTTCATGGCTATGCACAGTAGTTGCCATGCTAGGGTCAGATATGGGCGGGCACCCCATACCTGACCCGGCATGCCATGCTAGGCCAACATGAACTGTGCTTGTTCCGGGCTAGGCACGACCCATATGTCTGGCACGATAAACCGACCAGGGTGACTGTGCGATAAAATCCCAGTAGTAACAATCACCAGGGCGGTCAAAATTTTAAAAAAAAAATTTGACCACTCCATCACAAGGCAGTCCAATTTATTTGAAATAATCGATCATATGATCGATTGTAATTGGTCAGCCCGTAAGCTGGCCACCCGTTGGATATCATCCAATGGGTAATAACGAAGATGCACAGTAGAGTACATGAGAGTGCCCAACCTTATTGTGCCAGTCCGATGGACCGTGCCACAGTGTTGTGCTTGACAAGGCACAAAAAGTTAGTGCACGGCACAAAAAGTTAGTGCACGGCACGATGGCACGGTAGGGTCGTGCAAAAATAGGTCATGCCAACATAATAAATCTCATTTGACACATCTAGTCATAACCTTTGTGCTACAAATAACATATACACGAGTCACAACATTTCACAATTATGTGGCAATCAAATAAAAAAAATAGATCAAAGCCAAAGCCATCTAGAGCAATGCAACTTTGTGTTAAAGAAAAATAAAACTAAAGACGTGATTGTTTCTCAATGTCATGTCTTCCTACTTAAAAATGCACTCATACATACAAGTATAAAAGTAATACTTAAACCTACATCAAAGGAGACTAGCAAAAAGTTATAAAATTGAAAGGAGTCAAAGGACAAATATCGAGGGATTATGAAGCTACCAAACCCTTGGAGGGAATAACAAGCAAGGAAGTACATAAGGCATAAGCTTAAATCCAAAAAAGAGCACGAATTCTAACCTCCACATAAAGGCAAATCGAGACACACTAGATGAAAATTATGGGTTTATAATTTTGAATCTTTAATTCTCCTGAAGACTATCATTGAAAATTTGAAGTTCATCAAGATGTATTTTATATTATCTCATATAAATTCCTATTCAATGTAGAGGTATCAAATGGGCCGAGTTGTCCAGCTTAGTTCAGCAATGACCAACCCAGCATGGAACAGTCCATAACCGTACCTCAAGGCAGGCCAAACCACCCATGGCATGGTTCATGTCATGTTGGGTTAACATGAGTCATGGATTGTGGCCGATTGTAATTGACCAACCCGAAAGTCGGCCACCCATCAGCCATCACGGTCATGCACTAGAGGCATCGCCACCGTCCACCATCAGGTAATAGCAAAGATGCATGATATGTGCATCTTCGCCGTTTGGCACAGTTGGGGAAGGCTATTCACTTGGTCGTGCCTACCATGCAATACTAGGCACAGTATGAGAATTTAATCATGTCGTGCATGACACGAAACGGTGTCACAACCGTGCCTTGAAAAAACAAGTTGTGCAGGTACGGCACGGCCCATTTGACACCTCTAATCCAATGTAAAGCTAAATTGATATATAGGATTAATATATTTTATTATGTGTGATAGATATATAATTAATAAATTTTATGAATGATTTGTTTTATGATTTGATATATGATGAATATATAATTTATTTATCCTAAAATTACCAATTTACTATTAATAGATTTACACGTATTATCATTGTTGACGATAATGGGTAAATCACGAGGCATATTCACACATAATAAAAAGAATAAAGTGACAGTCATTCCAATTGTGATGCGTGACATAAATATATACATTAAATCCAAAATTAAGATAAATTTAATCATGATACTTACAAAATCAAAAGCATAAATTTCTTTATAAATCAATCTATTATGCATATTTTAAATAAATTGACTATCAATTGATACGTAAGTATTATACATTATTTTCTTAAGATTTTCACTTTTTGTGTGGGAGTCTGATATCATTGTGGTGGACAATGACAGATAAGTCATAAGACATGTGCAAGTCGATATGACCCATAAGGTAGTAATAGTCATGCGAGCTACTTTATGTCGCATGTCTACTGCCAATAATATTTGAAAGAATACATATGTTAATAATTATGATTATAATACTTATTAAGCTAAAAGTATACTTTTTTTAATATCATATCAGTTTATGTGTTTATGACAAGAGATTGATGAATATGAGTGTATATAGAAATAACCATTAAAGAAAGTTAAACAAGTTATCTAAAAAATATGAACTTGTGAATGATCCTCAAATAGTAATAATTTATTATTTTAATAATAAAATATCAAAAAAAGATTTATGAAAAAAATATCATTGAGGATGACCCAATAAATGATAACTATTTTGTATATCAATAATAAGCTATGATATTTTTACAATAATTCAATCTTTATTTTATACCCAAACACAATAAAAATCAAACCACTTTAACATGTCATTATGTATAATAAAATGAATCATTCCTAGAATCTAGAAAATTTATATCAAAAATTTAGTTTTATTCTTTTGATTATAGTAATAGATGACTAACCTAATGATTGATCAATCTGCTTACATTATTAATCATACAACACATATACTTATAAAATTGTGTTAGGATAAGAGTCTCTCATTTTATGAGTTTTTGGGATATTACTTAATCTTAAAAATAAAATATCATAATAAATTTGTAACATCATTACTAAATATTATTTAGTTTGGCTAATCAACTCTAAGTAATGTATCTATCTTTGAAAAATAATAGTTTTGTTTTTAATAGTTAAAAAAATAATATCTTGATTAATATGCTTTGATTTACAAAAGGCCAAAATACAGGCTAGCTAGTTTGGCCAGCTAGGCTGAAATTAGCTCCCACTAGCCATCGTGTAGGGTCGTGTTGTGCTTAGCCTGTCATGCCAAAAAAATTGGGCCAACAAGGCTCGTGACGTGCTGCAGACTAGCCCACATCACTTCTAGGCACAGTTTTGAATAGTGTTGTCATGTCAGACACTACTGAACAATGTCATGCCTTGGGTCATACTCGAGCCGCTCGGCCTAGCTCACACCTTTGAATAAAATATAAATTTTATTTAAATTTTAATTTGTTATTGAATTATTTTTAAAAACTATTACACTTATAAAAATCAAAAAAAAAATACAAAATTAAAAAAAAAAGTAGGCATTCGACATTGGCATCTCGCAATCATGCTCAGTTCAAATTAAATAATAAAAAATATAGTTCATTTCATAACAAAAGTAGAATATGATACATATACTAAATGATATACATTTATAAAATATGATGAACTAAAACATAATTCATAAGATAATAAGTGCAATATAGTAATTATATATAAACCATAATGAAAGAAACAAATAGAAAAAATAAATTATATTGTATAAATTATTACATTATAATAATATTAAAAAATCAAAAATCTGAATATAATACATATACAAAATGATATATATTTATGGCATTGTAGGATAGATATAGATTTATATCATTATTATCATGTATGTGTCTGAAGATATCACTAATGATGACCTTAATATCCTCGATCTTTAAATTTTATGAATCATTATCTGTTATCATCTTTTACGTCTTTTCTTGCATGTTCAATCTAGAACCTTCTTAGTTATTCATACATGGAAGTATGTCTATGATATCTGATCACAATTTTAGTCTATTATCTAAAATAATATTGACTATCATAGAAAAAATAAACTTTAATACTAAGCTATACACCAAATAGGCCAGTAGATCACATATCACATTAGATAGCACGAAACATATGAATTCATATAATTTTTACTAAGTAATCAATAACATTGAATAATATCTAAATTATTATTTTTATTATATGATAGAATAGAATAGTAATTAATATCTAAATATTGAGATAGTTCGCTCTTATTCGACGAATCACCCTATCTTTACTCCTAACTAACTGAATATAGATATCATCCTCTTTGAATACGATGTTCATATCCATACTCAAAGTCTAACTACAACTATCATACACAGTATCATAATATATAAGCAAGTTAATTAATTTTTCATGAATAGAACATTCAAGATTGTGTTCCTAGTTTATGCATATAAATATGTATGTCAAAATATTTTTTACTTATTCTGCCTTAATCATAAGATTAATACAGACAGTCAAACAATACAAAATTTAAATAAAAGACTAATATTTTAAATACTTAATTTTTATCTTAACAATCATGACACTAAACACAAAATATCCTCTATACTTACTACAAATATTAGTAATGTTCTATATGCACCTTAGTACAATACAAATAATATTATAATACACATATGAACACATATTTATCATGTCATAAAAAATCTTAAGAAATTTCATTAAAAAAATTCATATATCTCAGTCTAAATCATCAATAATAAATTTATCACTTTTACTATTGACAGTCTAATATCACATGTTGGTAACCAACAAGTGACTCCAACATAAGTTAGGTGTAATACTAATAGTATATGATATTCATTTGAAATTTTTTCTTTTTTAGACTCAGACAAACATAGACTACTAAACTCATGTTGTTTACTGAGTGTTCTAAGATATGTCAATAGATTTCTTATTTTTTCTAATATTAAAAAAATAACTTTCATTCTAACATATACTATCAAGTTAATTACATGATGCATGCATCCAACATAAAAAATCTCGCATAAAGGTTCATCTCCTTATAGTTCTAACAAACATACTAAAAGTTACTACATTATTAAAAATATTATCGAATATGATAATAAATATTTTATCATGAATACCATATTTCTTAAAAATTTGTATTATACACTAATATATGGCAGAGTGATCATGAGAATAAAGAATCTTAAGAAATACTAAAAGTTTTTTATTAACTTTTTATTCTGAATTTATATAGTGGTCGGTAAGATATGTGAATGATGCATCATCACGATTAGTCTATATATCGAATATCATAGATATCAATAAAGGTGTAAAACGGGCCGGCCCAGCACGGCACGGCCCATTTTTCACGTGCCCCGCCGTGCTACCGTGCCGTGCCGGGTTTTAAAGTCGGGCACGGCACGGCCCGTGGGCACGGCAAGGCCGTGCCGTGCCGTGCCCGGCCTGCACGGGCACGGCCTGGCTTGGCCAGGCGGGGCACGGGCACAGGGCAGGCGTCCAGCCTGGACGCCTGGACCGGCTCAACCGGGGTCCGGGTCCCGGGAGCCAAGCACGGGCACGGCCCGTGCTTCTGCTTGGCACTTCGGCACTTGGCAGATTATAAATTTTTTTTTTTTTATTAAGTTTCTGTTATCTTGTAAATACTTTAGAGTATATGTAATAATTAAAAAATATAATTTTTTGTAAAAATTATAAAATTTAAAATTAAATAAAACAAACAAATATTAGAAATTAGAAAAAAAAAATTTTTTATTCAATTAAGTTTAGCTTTTTTTATTATTATAATTTATTAATTATATATTAAAAATTAAAGTTATTAATTTTTAAAATAAAATTTAAATCGTAAAATAATAAATAAATACATTAAGTTAGTAAAAATTAAAATTAAAAAAAATTTTAAACTACACAAATGAAAAATTACCATTCATGCTTTTGAAACCAATAGTCCGAACAAAACATGTATAAGTTTCAACACAACGTATAATACAAAGTACAAACAAAGCGTATAAATAAAATAAATAAAAAAATATCAAAAAAAAAGAGCAGATGAGCATCAATCGTCAAGCGGCATATCATGAGAATCATCAGCCGCAACATCAAGATCAGTATCATATGGGTCATCATCATCGGCAATCAGCTGCTCCGCCATCGTAGTGGATGTGGATGCGACTGCAGTGTCTGTCACAGTCCCAGCTTCAGCACGATCACTGATGCTAAATCTCGATTCCTCCCAATCCTTCGAACATGCCAAGGCTTCAACCATATCTGGACGTAATCTCGATCTCCTATCCGAAATCACGTTCACTGCAACAGAAAAAGCAGACTCCGATGCTACGCTCGACACCGGAGGAGTCAGTAAATCTCGTGCCATCCTAGATAGCAAGGGATAGGCGGACTCATATGATTTCCACCACTGTAATAAATCGAGATTCTTATTGTCAGAAGGTGATAGGATTGAGCAGTAATCGGTATCTAAGTACCGAGACAGCTCGCTCCTATGTAAAGGTCTACCCCTACGTTTCCCCCTCGCTAGGTTAATGGAATAAGCGTCATCTCCGAACAAGATATCAGAGTCCATACTCACAGTCTCACCACCACCACCACCATACCTAGTATCGTAGTATGTGAACAGGTCTGTCAACTTCTCGTAAATGAACCCTTCAGGTGGCTCTTCCAGGTTCATGCACGAGGAAATGAAAGTCAGGGTGTTTTCAACCACTTCCACCTTAGCCCTAGGGTCCATGCATGCTGCGAGGCAATAAAGAGATGAAATGGTGGACCAGTACTTCAGGTACTTGGTCTCCATCTCTGCAACCATATGGCTAAGCGTCGGATCCGCTCGATACATCCTAAACATGCTACTAATGTTGCATATGCAACGGAGTGCAATGCAAGTGGTGGGCGTATAAACCGACGAACACATGTTCGTCGTGTCATAAAATATCTTCAGGAATTTCATAAATGAAATTCCTGAATCCCAGTCAGTGTCGTCAATAATAAGTTCGTCACTCTTACTATTGACGTAGTCGGATATCACGTGTTCGTATCCAACACATGATTCCAACATCAGGTACGTGTAATTCCAACGATGTCTCACATCCGATTGGAATTTCTTCTTCTTAAGATTCGCAGACAAACAGAGATTACCAAACTCTTGTAGTCTGCGAGGAGTGCGAATATACTTGAGTGCATTGCGTATATTTTACAAAGCGGGGGAACATACCTTCATACCCGCTTGAACTATCAGGTTAATCACATGACACATGCATCTGACATGAAAGATCTCTCCTAATGGTGCGTCTCTAATATTACTAACAAACATATTGATCGCTACTTCATTATTAGAAGCATTATCGAAAGTGACACTAAAATTTTATTTTGAATTTTATATTCCCTAAATATTTTCATCATACACTCAAAAATGGCCGGGCCATCATGAGGATGAAGAATCTCAGTGAATCCTAATATTTTTTTATTGATTGTCCAGTTAGAATCTACATAGTGACTCGTGAGACATGCATAAGAAGAATCATCGTGACATGTCCATATATCGGACGTCACGGACACCACTCCACTAAATGCCAAAAATTCCTTAATTATTTTTTGTTTTTCTAACTTATATATCTTTAGTATGTCACTCCTAGATGTGAACCTAGGAATCCTACGATAGGATGGCTGAAAATAAGTCTGCATGATGCGCACTACCCTCGGATCTTCCGAAAATCTGATTGGAAGACCCATCAATGTGATGAGCCTGGCCATGCCGTCTCTACCCAACTCGCTGGAGTATACGAAGGAAGTAAACTTTGAGACTGAACTCGATCCAGTCTCAAAAAATATAGTGCCAAGTTGGATTTGCCTAGGATCTAACGGTTCATGTTTTTTGGAGCATATTTCAGCATGCCTCTTGAGGTGCCCAGTCCCACATGTACTCTTGCATGTTAAAAGTCTCATACAATATTTGCACTGTGCCATTTCATGTTCCTCACCCCTAACATCTACTTGTGTTATGATTTTAAAATGTGTCCAAACTACAGAAGTCCTACTAGTTTTTTGTTTTTTAGAACTTTGAGCTGAGACGACAGGAGAAACCAAAGTTTCAGGAGCCACGGACGTCTGTGTAACACTAACATTTTCATTTTCCAAATTTAAATACGTGTTAGGTATATTTGTCATTTTTTTTTCGTAAGTTTTTCTAGAGAGAGAAGCTTTAGAGAGAGAAAGTACAAAAAAAGTAAATTATATTACCCGGTAAAAGTAATGAGGTCACTCACGTGCAAGGTGCACCGCATGAAGCTTTGATGTTCAAAACTCAAGTTGAGTTTCACGAAAATCCAAGCCGAAATCAAATTCACGAGGGCCGATAGAGAGATGCACGGTTTATGTGAGAGAGAGAAAATATTGAGAGATTTTGTTTTTGAAAAACATAAAATGTTATAGGGAGGGGGGTAGATTTTATAGGCTAAATAAAATTTTATTTTTAAAAAAAAAATATTTTTTTATTAATTTTTTGAATTTTTTTAATATATTTAAGGGGCAGAATCACGAGGACCGTTGGATTCTGCCCCCTAGCCGTTGGAGGCGAATCCAAGGGCTGAAAATCGCTCAAGTTTGAAAAAAAATTTTTTTTTCCGTTGGAAATTTTTTTGGATTCGGGTTTCGGCAGAAAAGACCGCGGGTCGGGTCTGTTTGGACCCGACCCGCGGTCTTTTTACCGGCGGGAGGGGGGGGGGGCGGTTGGGTCACGACTCAGTGAGTCATGACCGTGACTCGTGAGTCGCGACTCACGACTCACGCCACGGCACGCGTGGCACGCCGCCAGTGCCACGGCACGCGTGGCACGCCGCCAGTGCCACGGCACGCGTGGCACGCCGCCAGTGCCACGCGTGCTTGCGTGAACCGGCACGGGATGGACCCGTGCCTGCGTGCCGTGCCAAGGCAGGAGCCGTGCCGGGCCAGGCACGGCACGGCTCGTGCTAGGCACGACACGGCACGGGTCCATCTTCACCCGGGCACGGCACGGGCCCGGGCACGGTTTTTGAACGTGACGGGCCGGCCCAGGCACGGCCGAACCGTGCCGTGCCTCGTGCCGGGCCGGCACGTTTGACACCTCTAGATATCACTCAACTACATTACCTAAATTTATTAATTAATAATTATTTTTCTAACTTATAACATCATATAATACTATTCTTACTTGTAAACCTAAGAATCATATGATAAACAAGCAAGACATATGTTTGTATAATACTAACTACCATAAGATCCTGCAAAAATATAATCAAAAAACTAATGATCATAATCAATTTGATTATGTTTTCCCTCCCAAAATTATTGTGGTATATGAAGGGAGTCAAAGAAATTAAGCTTGAACTATATCCAATTTAAAAAATTTCATCACTTAGTTAGGCTTGTCTGAGATCTATTACATTATATTTTTTAGTGTATTGCATCATACTCTTTATTTGCTCTTATATCAATGGAAATTCATATAAAATATGAAAAAGATAAAGTCCTATCATAATGAAAAAAAAAATAGTTGAGATGACTCACATATTAAGTGTTCACATTTATAATAAAATAAATAAATAAAATAAAAACAAAATAATACAAATACAAAGCAAGTTGAAAATGCAACATCTACTAATTTAAGAAAAATATTAAAAATATATATAATATGATAGATAATAAAAAAATAAGTATTCAAAGCATATAAAGGTGCTCCAATACATCTTCTTGTATTAAATATATTCATGTGTGATTGGTAATATTCATATTAATAATTGAATTACTTTATTATATTTACTCATGTACTTTATTAAGTATTTTGACAAGCATTAGCAAATTTACATATGGTATTTCAAATGGAAAAAAAAAGAGGAGTTTATTTTCAAAATTAGAACCGCACAAACACATCCAACAAGTGAATTGTAACACTATCAACAGCAATTAAGAACAGTCAATAGGGGCAACCTGCTAAGATTATCATCATCTAATTTGCCAAGTGTAGCAACAATACCAATAACATCTTTAATCAGTGGAAGATTAGAGACTTGAGCGTGATGACGCATTTTGAGGATGCAAAAAATTGCGGCAGCAGACTTTTCATGCTGAAGAATCTTTTCAATTGTTCCTGCTTGACTTTGATTTGAGGAATGAACATCTTTCACAGCACTATATGAGGATGATGAATGATACTTACCCAGAATAACTGAAAATTTTATTGAAAAAAGCAATTTTATAATATGAACGAAATACAACAGTTGAATAAAAAATGGTAATAGAAATCAATTCAATTATTTGACAACCATAGAATGAGACTTTCAATACACATGTAAACATTATGCATACATAAAACAGTGTCTACAATCTACATACAAAATGATAAATACCCCCAAAATAAATACTACAATGCATTATAGTTCCCATCAGACTAGTGCAAGAAAACTAACTAATATTCTAACAAATTATTATTTTTTAATATTTCAAAAATATATACCCAATATACAAGGCTTCCACTACGTGGGATCTTGAATTGGTAAATTTTGGCAAATCTTAGATCTGATAAATTTGAGAAAATAAAATTTAAATGACTCAAAATATTTTTCACCACACCAAAATATGACCTCGACTTTTTAATAGTTCAATGTCATGATTAAATTAAATTTATATTATGTTACGAAAACATACATAGTCACTCTTAAGTAATTAAGATAAGACTTTATAATTTAATTAAATTATATAAAAACAAACAAATATAAAAAAAAAATTGTAATCTTCCATTAAATAAATATTTTCATAAAAAGCTAGAAATCCCATCAATAAATTAAAAAAAAATATTTATATATATCACATGTATCAATTAGATAAAAGAATCATACAAACATAAATATTTTCATCAGAAAATATTTTTATTGGTTAAATAGAAAGTTATTGTATACTTTCTTAGTTGACATGTCTCACAATTAATAATGAATACTATTTTAATGATAAAATCTTTTATTCTCAATTTTACTATGTAGCATTTTTCAGTTTTATAATTTTTTTATTATTATTTTTTTTAATATTGATTGATACACTCAATTTAAATATTGTTCAATAGGATTTGTCTAGAGGTGTCAAACGTGCCGGGCTGGCCCGGCACGTTTTTAAACCGTGCCCGGGCCCGTGCCGTGCCCGGGTTAGGAACTGCCCGTGCCGTGCCCGGGTTAGGAACTGCTCGTGCCGTGCCGCGGCACGGCAAGCCGGCACGGGTTCGTCCCTTGCCGGTTCACGCAGGCACGCGTGGGGCGTGGGAGTTACCCTTCCCCCGGTAAAAAGACCACGGGTCGGGTCTGATTGGACCCGACCCGCGGTCCCGACTGCCGAGCCCCAACGGGCTTAGACCCGACCAATCTCAACGGCCAAAAAAAAAAATTCAAACTTTACAGATTTTCAGCCGTTGGATTCACCTGCAACGGCTAGGGGGCAGAATCCAACGGTCCTCGTGATTCTGCCCCTTAAAAATATATTAAAAATTCAAAAAAATAATTAAAAAATTTCTTTTTTTATAAAAAATTAATTTCTTTAGCCTATAAATTATACTCCCCTCCCTATAACATTTATGTTTTTCAAAAACATATCTCCTCTCAAAACTTTCTCTCTCTCACATAAATCGTGCATCTCTCTCTCGGGCCTCGGGATTTTAATTTCGGCTTGAATTTTCGTGAAACTCTACTTGAGTTTTGAACATCATAGCTTCCTGCGGTGCACCTTGCACGTGACTAACCTCATTGCTTTTACCGGGTAATTTATTTTACGTTTTTATTTACTTTCTCTCTCTAAAGCTTCTCTCTCTAAAAAAACATATGAAAAAAAACATAAAAAATGACAAATACACCTGACACGTATTTAAATTTGAAAAATGAAAATGTTAGTGTTACACAGACGTCTGCGGGTGCTGAAACTTTGGTTTCTCCAGTCGTCTCAACCCAAAGTTCTAAAAAACAAAAAACTAGGACTTCTGTCGTTTGAACTCATTTTAAAATCATAACACAAGTAAATGTTAGGGGTGAGAAACTTGAAATGGCACAGTGCAAATATTGTATGCGACTTTTAACATGCAAGAGTTCATGTGGAACTGAGCACCTTAAGAGGCATGCCGAATTATACACCAAAAAACATGAACCCTTAGATCCTAGGCAAACCCAACTTGGCACTACATTTTTTGAGACTAGATCGAGTTCAGTCTCAAAGTTTACTCCCTTCGTATACTCCAGCGAGTTGGGTAGGGACGGCATGGCCAGGCTCATCACATTGATGGGTCTTCCGATCGGATTTTCGGAAAATCTGAGGGTAGTGCGCATCATGCAGACTTATTTTCAGCCTTCCTATCGTAGGATTCCTAGGTCCACATCTAGGAGTGACATACTAAAGATATATAAGTTAAAAAAACAAAAAATAATTAAGAAATTTATGGCATATAGTGAAGTGGTGTCCGTGACGTCCGATATATGGACATGTCACGATGATTCTTCTTATGCATGTCTCACGAGTCACTATGTAGATTCTAACTGGACAATCAATAAAAAAATATTAGGATTCACTGAGATTCTTCATCCTCATGATGGCCCGGCCATTTTTGAGTGTATGATGAAAATATTTAGGGAATATAAAATTCAAAATAAAATTTTTAGTGTCACTTTCGATAATGCTTCTAATAATGAAATAGCGATCAATATGTTTGTTAGTAATATTAGAGACGCACCATTAGGAGAGATTTTTCATGTCAGATGCATGTGTCATGTGATTAACCTGATAGTTCAAGCGGGTATGAAGGTATGTTCCCCCGCATTGGAAAATATACGCAATGCACTCAAGTATATTCGCACTCCTCGCAGACAATAAGAGTTTGGTACTCTCTGTTTGTCTGCGAATCTTAAGAAGAAGAAATTCCAATCGGATGTGAGACATCGTTGGAATTACACGTACCTGATGTTGGAATCATGTGTTGGATACGAACACGTGATATCCGACTACGTCAATAGTAAGAGTGACGAACTTATTATTGACGACACTGACTGGGCTTCAGAAATTTCATTTATGAAATTCCTGAAAATATTTTATGACACGACGAACATGTGTTCGTCGGTTTATACGCCCACCACTTGCATTGCACTCCGATACATATACAACATTAGAAGCATGTTTAGGAAGTATCGAGCTGACCCGACGCTTAGCCATATGGTTGCAGAGATGGAGACCAAGTACTTGAAGTACTGGTCCACTATTCCATCTCTTTATTGCCTCGCTGCATGCATGGACCCTAGGGCTAAGGTGGAAGAGGTAGAAAATACCCTGACTTTCATTTCCTCGTGCATGAACCTGGAAGAGCCACCTGAATGGTTCATTTACGAGAAGTTGACAGACCTGTTCACATACTACGATACTAGGTATTGTGGTGGTGGTGGTGAGACTGTGATTACGGACATTGATACCTTGTTCGGAGATGACGATTATTCCATTAACCTAGCGAGGATGAAACGTAGGGGTGGACAATCACATAGGAGCGAGCTGTCTCGGTACTTAGATACCGATTACTGTTCAATCCTATCACATTCTGATAATAAGAATCTTGATTTATTACAGTGGTGAAAATCATATGAGTCCACCTATCCCGTGCTATCTAGGATGGCACGGGATCTACTGACTCCTCCGGTATCGAGCGTAGCATCAGAGTCTGCTTTTTCTGTTGCAGTGAACGTGATTTCGGATAAAAAATCGAGATTACGTCCAGATATGGTTGAGGCCTTGGCATATTTGAAGGATTTGGAGGAATCGAGGTTTAGCATCCATGATCGTGCTGAAGCTGGGACTGTGACAGACACTGCAGTCGCATCCACATCCACTATGATGGCAGAGGAGCTGATTGTCGATGATGATGATCCATATGATACTGATCTTGATGTTGCCGCTGATAATTCTCATGATATGCCGCTTGACGATTGATGCTGATCTGCTGTTTTTTTTCGATGTTTTTTTTATTCATTGTATTTATACGCTTTGTTTGTACGTTGTGTTGAAACTTATACTTGTTTTGTTCGGACCATCCATTTCAAATGCATAATTGGTAATTTTTCATTTGTGTAGTTTAATTTTTTTTTAATTTTAATTTTTACTAACATAATGTATTGATTTATTTTTTTTACGATTTAAATTTTATTTTAAAAATTAATAACTTTAATTTATAATTAATAAATTATAAATATAAATAAAGCTATACTAAGTTGAATTTGATAAAAAAAATAATTTTCTAAAATTTGTTTTTTTTAATTTTAATTTTTAGCATTTTTAAAAAAATTATATTTAATAATTAATACTCTACACAGTGTAGACTACACTTAACCTTAAGAAATAAAATTTACAATATATAAATTAAAAAAAAAAACAATATTCTGATTTCAGATTTCTGCCTGTCCGTGCGGCCTCTCGTGACGCGTCCCGTCCCGGTCCCGCCTGCCCGTCCCTGCCTCTCTCTCACTCTCAGCCTATGCGGCTATGGCCTATGGCCTATGCCCTGGCCCCTGGCCTGTATGGCCAGGCCGGGCCCGCCTATATTCAAACCATGACATGCCCGGCACGGCACGGTAGCACGATCGTGCTGGATAAAAACGGGTCGTGCCGTGCCGGGCCGGCCCGTTTGACACCTCTAGATTTGTCAATTATATAAGAAGATTATTTGTATGACAATTATTAGTTTTATGTTTAATATTAATATACAATTTTATATGGTACATGTTCATTCTTTTAAATAAGAAGCACACAACTACGTACCCCGCCGTGAGTGCCATCGCACACTCATTATGTGTGAGGGCCATAATCATTTGGCAGTGGTGATGGCGCCAAAGTGTAGAAGGATTTTAAAATGATTTTTGGCAAAATCATAATCATTGGGCCACTTGCCTAATTTTTCAAATGATAGACATGTTTTTAAGCCTGCAAATTACATGCAATCGAGCGGCAGTACATGGTAATAGATGGAAATAGCAAATATGAGTTGGAAATCCTATTTTTTGAGGGTGATAAATTTTGAATCCCCAAAATTGCGGTTTCAACTTTTTATAGCAGAAAATTGGACCCTTAAAAGCCTAATTCAAGGTCATATATTCGAAATCACCAAAAAAAACAATGTATTCAGTATTGATAGATTATCACAATAATTAGTTATGCTAAAGATATCTATTAGATATTATTTTCAGGAAAAAAAAAAACTAAAAATACTAAATAGTATTGAGAGAAACATGTAGGCAACTATTGGAGCCATCTTCCTCATTAAGTCTCCTCATGGTAAACCCTACTGAAGAGGGATATTCGAGATTCCTTCCTAGAAGTGCAGCAACAAGCCTTTCTTGACTTCTAGGTGTTATAGCTCTCAAATCTAGTTCCTCATTTCATGCACAAAATTATTGACTTAAGGGTTAATACTCGTATTATAGATTATCACTTTTTTTTTTACTATCTTTCATTATTGTTCCTTAAATATTATGGTATATATTATGGTTCTATTATTTTTATTATTCACAAGCATGTTAATTATTCTTTTTGTATTTTTGATGAAAGCATTTGATTTTTAGGTTATTTCAATAATTTCTCTCCATTATATAAGTGTATCCGACATATATTTTTTAGAGTATTATTATTTTTTTATATTTATATTTCATTAGTTTCTACATGGTATCTAAACGAGGCTCGAAACCCTAGAAAGAGAAAATACATATATTGTACTAGCACAATAGACATATGCTTGTATTATTTGAGAAAATAAAAGTATGCAAACCAAGCACGTGAAAGCACATTAAATGCACACAATAGTGCAAGTAGTGCCCAATAGGTACACATAATAAAAGGTATCAAATGGGTCATTCCATGCCAGCACAGCCCAAATTTATGTGGTCCGATCAGACTACCATGATGTACTAGCACGGCACGAAATCACAATGAATCATAATACATCAAAAATATTTTTAATGTATTTTGGCCCATAGTCGAGCACTTCCTTGTCAAGTCATGTCATGTTGATTCTGAGTTGTATTGGGTCGTGCCAATTATGGACAGCTTGAATGCCAATTAAAATTTTTATTTATTAAAAATATTATATATTAAAATAATATAATTAAAATCATAATACATTAACAATTTAGATAAATCAAAATCAAATTAATAATTAAAAATTTTAAATAAATATTTTACATTCTATCAACTCGAAATATCATATGAAAAAAAAAATATAATTTAAAATATGATACATGATATAAGCTAAAACAAAAATAAAAAAAATATGCATCATCGCATGAGTTATCAGTTCATGTCTATAATATGATAGTGCATATGATACATAATATTTTGGTTAATTTATCATTATTATCTATATCTAGATCAAAATTATTATCATTAATATCATTATTTTCCATTTTTTTTTATTTTTTTAAATTTAAAATTTTAATAATTTTAAATTTTTTAAAAACTATTAATTATAACATTAAATAATAAATAAAAATAAATATGTACCATAATAGCACAACTTCATTTGAGCAGCAATCGGAGTCTACAACTTTTTCTAATCTAGTTAGCCTAGAGCCCAGAACATACAGTGAAGAAGACCACAAAAAATGAGAAGAAATGAGAAAAAGTAAATTTTTCAAATATAAAAAAAAAGTATTATATATTTATATAAATTTTATATTAGTATAATATTTTTTTTTTATTTTTTTAGCTTTTTTTATAATTAAAATGGGCAAAACCCGAACTATTGTAATATTTCTACCGTGTAGCCATTGGAACAAAATTTGGTGACTATAAAAAAGTAAATTGTATTTTTTTAACCGACATCAAAAGCGACAAGCACATCATTTCGCTTTCCATGTTGGGACCCATTACATAAACATAACAAGAAACAGGCATGTAGCTGCCGCATACACAGGGGCTGATTTTAAAAAACCTAGTGGTGAGCTCGTGACCAATGGCCCTTGACCCGTGCCTAGTCACTAACTCATTGTGCTTGTGTACCATGCCAACAAGACAAGCACATGGATTGTGCCTGGCATGGAACAAAGCAGGCAGGGTTCACCCCAACCCGACATGGCATGAGCCATGTCATGGGGTGGCACGAGTCATGTCATGAGCTAGCACAACTTTGGTTTATGCATAATTCTGAACCGTGCCTTGTCGGACTAGGCACAATAATTTTGGGTCATTCTTTGTGTCATCCCCGAGCTACCCAGCCCACTTGACACCTCTACACACAATGATGCATGTAGTTGTGAACATGGTGGTACACATGGTGGTGAATGTGGTAGTGTGTACGATGGTGCACACAATGATGCACACAATGGTATGCATAGTGGTGTGAAGCAGAAACCCTAACTAGGCTTTTCTTTTTGATAGAAATTAAAAAAGAAAATAAAATATTAAATCCTAATTCAATTTGGCATAAATTAGAATTTGACAACTTTATTTTTTGAATGAATTAATATGTATTATCATACAAGAGGTAAATGGATAAAAGTCAGTTCAATATACTCATTATAAAAGAATTGGTCATATTAAAAATAGTTATTGGATATTATTTCCATAGAGAATGCCAAAAGCTTTACGCAATAGTAATCGAGACTGATATTAGAGTCAATCAAGAGTCATCACAAAATTCATTTACTAGTACACTTATAAAAGAGAAGTAGACAAAACTTATCACTAAGGTAGCAACAAATCCATTATTTCTTTAAAGTATTGCTAATTATTCAACTTGTACTATTACTTCAGACTTATAAATTACTAGCACAAGAATAAAAATTCATATTATTAATATTCAATTTTTATTCTCTGTGTTTTTCTTGTTATAAAATTTTATTATAGCAAATAAAAAATATTTAAAAGTCATTAAATATAATAATATTCAGCTTTACTCTTTGGTACTTTCTTATGTAATATTTATTCATAATTATCCTGTTAATTTATTCTTCATGAATTATTTTTTCAAATAACTCAATATTGAGTTTATTTTTACTTTCATTAATATTTATTTACAGGATCAAGAAGCTCTAAGAAAGAATTTATTTAAAATTAAGTATGCTTGATTGTATGATCTTTCTTTAATAGTAAGATCTACCTTTAGATTTTGAGAATTTTGAATTTATTATTTATACATTTTCAACTTAATCACTCATTACTATATGTGAGAAATGGGCCAAGCAATCTAAGCATGCCCACAGGATAACATATGAAAGATGGCCCGAGCACAGCCCAACATGGTAGGAACCATGCCTGGAACAGAAACATGCCAGCTAGCAGCACGGCTCGAGCCATGTCATGCTAGAGTTTCTGGCCTATGTGCTACAAAACATGTGATATAGCATTGACCAACTTGTTAGCCCGTGCAGGCTAGTTTCAGCCCGAGTGACAAAATCAGAATACCCTAAACCTGACCCAAGTTAGATTGGAATTAACCTAGGCTAGGTTGGGTTCGAGTTATGTCAATCTAGCATAGCTCATGCCTAGTGCGTGGGGCATGCAAGGTTTAGCCTGCCCAATGCATTCGAGCATGAACCACATAACCCAAGTAGCTTGAGGGCCAATGAGCCATGTTGAGCTGCCCTCTTTTAGAGTCGTGCCAGCATGGCCCATCACGATGGCCCATGTGGGATACAAAAAAAAGTCATATTAGCCTAGCACGACTCATGTGCTACTTGTACTCATTATTGGCTATGTTGAAAATATTTTATCCTATTTTTAGAAGTATTTTAACCTTATAGTATGAGTCATGTCAGTTAAAAAACTTACATGAATTTTATATCCTACATGTCAGTCTAGTTTGAATTAAAACACATTCGATCTGAAACTCATACGTATAAAGACCTATTAGAGATGAGACCAAAGAAAGAATTAGGTATATGATCATATTTATTGATAATTATTCAAAATATACATTGATATATTTATTTTGGGATAGGGTATAAATTTTTTTTATTTTATAGACTTTTTACAAAATGATTAAAATTTAATTCGATAAATATATTAAAAAATTAAGAAATCACAATAAATTATACTATATGCCAAAGTGTCAGATCAAATTAACACTTATTATATAAATAATACGATTATACACCAGACTTCATGAATGAGACCTCATGGACAATCCTACTTAAAAAAAAGTATTCAAAATTATTTTTAAGAAGATGTAATTTTTTTAACGTATTTTATCTCATTAATTAGATAACCTCTTATATATTTTTTAAACATATATCATTTTAGGTCATACATCCTAGAGAGACTATTTAACTTGTCTCTAAAAATTTGTAGATATATTTGTTTTGTTCTCATTCGTTCTCCGGCACAGGATAAATTAACATCTAAAATCTTGAGATATTTTTTTCTTGAATACTTTAATACCCAAATATGATATAAATATTTATTATCAAAAAATGATAAAATTTATAAAGTGTTGATGTTATTTTTTTATGGCTCATTTTTTAATGAGAATATGAAAAAGGTTAATCTATATGTTGCATTTGTATTCGTTATATCTCCTTCCTTTATTGCAGTCATACCTAAATCACCAGTTAGTACAGAAAATTACTCATCAACTATATATGAGCATATTAATACTCAGTATGAAGTTCTCTTCCGACCAAAATGATGTAGTAATCAACGAGTTTTTATCAATACAAACTCATATTGAGTCGACAACTAAGATACTTGGTCACTCAGGACTTAGAGTCTATACTAGAGAAAGAGGCATGTCTAACCTTCTTAGATCAGATATAAGCTTACCAAGGAGCCAAATGATCCTGCAGCAATCCCTCTAACCTTGACCTTATAATTACTCTCCAAATTGAGTAATTCTGGAAAAACTAGCACAATTCAGCCCAAAAGCATAATTCATTCATAGCCCAACACACACCTAACCCATGCTAGCCTAAGTGTGAGGCATCACGCCAATGGTAAAAGACAAAGCACTTTATGTAAAATAAAATTTTTTTTAAAAAAATTATTTTATTAGGTCAGAACATCACCGGTTTGAAACCGACCTAATTTAAATTACATTTCTATAATACAAATTAGGGGCAAGTGAGGAGCACGAGCCCCGTAATTTAAGAATTTTAATTTTGGGACACATGAAAGTCAAGCTCCCAAGGAAAATTGGCCATGTTTGGCCTGCTCGAGATGTCACGCCAAGTTCAACCTACTTGGGTTGTCATGTTGGGTCATGCCAAGCCAAAAACATTTCTACAAATAGGCCTATTGTCCATGTTTGGCATGGCATGAGCCATGGCTTGATGTCCATGCCAGCCAGAATTACTGCCAAGCACGACTCCTAACATGTCATGTCATGCTTGGGTCAATGAAACAGGGTCATGCCACAGACCATGCCTAGGCCGCCTAGCTCATTTATAACTTCTAGAGACAACCTTATCTTTAATAAAAGTAATAGACAAACAAATATTTTAAAATCTAGCACAACAAAATTTTATAACAATTGTGATAGTTATTTGTAATAAATTTTGTATGTAATATCTACTCGATGAGATTGGATATGCATTATCTTCTCTTATTTAGATGTTAGTTTAGCCATCGTGTCATATCGGGCACGACCCCGTCAAAAAGTCATGTCATGCTCGACATATCACCAATTGTGTTTTGCCCGGCCTAGCATAACCCACCGGCACAAGTCCGAGTAGAATCAGGCTGAGTCGTGCAGGGTCCTACCGGGCCGAGAGTTTGGTCATGCTATTTTTTAATTTTAAGTATGTAAATCACAAATTCACAATGCAACAATAAAAATATGAAAAAAATATAATCATATCTTACATTCAACATTCGTACAAAATGAAAAAAATATGAATTATGACATCATCCAAATAAATAATAATAATAATAATACAAACAAAAATAAAAAAAAAATCAATGATTCAGAAATAAAATAATAATCATCAATCTCAAAGTTAATCGGTGTTTATACGCAAATCATCATCATCATATAAGCATTTGATAGTATTACTAGCAGAGACCTCAACATCCTCTGAGTATCACAAGTCATCATCTGCTAGTAACTCTTACACTCTCATTTCAGCCCTATCTAAGATGTCCAACATCGAATCATCTCAATCCTTCAATATGTAAGTGTCTCAATGATATATGACCACAGTTTCAATCTCATATATAAAATAACATTGACTGTAACAAAAAGAATAGATCCCGATGTTAAATCTGACACCAGAGAAATCAGTAGATATAATATTATCTTAGACAACACGAGATATGTGGACTCATACGTTTCTATTATTATTATATGATAAGATTGAGCAGTAATTAATATATATGTACCGAGATAGCTCGCTCCTATTCGACAGGTCTCCTCATCATTTTTTCCTCGCTAACTGAATGAAAAAATTATCATCTTTGAATATTATATCCATGTCAGTACTCAAAGTTTGGCTATAATTATTACCATATATAATATCATAATATATAAATAACTCAATCAAATTTTCAAGAATTATTCCTTCAAGTTAGTATTCTTGGTTCATGCACATGAATATATATGTCAAAATATTCTCTACCTCTTCCATCATTAACACTAGGATCCATGCAGATAACTAGGCAATAAAAAAAAAAATAGTGGACTAGTACTTTAAGTACCTAGTTTCCATCTCAACATATATGATATTAAATATAGGATTATCTTTAAACTTTCTAAAGATACTATTAATATTGTATATGTACCTGAGTACAATAAAATAAAGAAAGTACACAAATTAATACATGTTTATCGTGTCATAAAAAATATTTAAGAATTTCATAAAAATATTATATCATAATCAGTATTATCAATAATAAGTTCGTCACTTTTATTATTAACGTAGTCGGATATCACATGTTCATATCCACTACACGACTCCAATATCAAATACGTGTAATTCCAATGATTTCTCATTTGTATTTAAAATTTCTTCGTATTTAAATCAGCAAACAAACATATGATATGAAACTCCTATTGTCTGATAAGCATCCAAAAATATTTTAGTGAGTTTCATATTTATTCTAATGTAGAAAAAACAACTTTCATCATCGCTTATACTATAAGGTTAACAATGTAACACAATCATCTAACATGGAGAATCTTATCTAATAGTCTATCTCGAATGATTCTATCAAACATATTAATAACTACTCATTTGTTAGATATAATATCAAATATGATACTATATATTTTATTTTGAATATGATAATCTCTAAAGATTCTTATCATGCACTCATATAATACAGAATCATCATAAGAATAAAAAATCTCAAAAAATCATAAAATATTTTTATTAAATTTTCATGTAGAATCTACAAAGTGAGTGGTGAGACATGCAAAAGAAGCATCTTTACAACAAGTTCAGATATCGAAATCACAGACATCATGCCACTATATTATCTAAATTCATTAATTATTATTTATTTTTCTAACTTGTAATATTTAATATATTTTTTATTTGTGAATCTAGGAATTTTAAGATATGAATGCTAAAAATAGATTTGCATTATACTTACAATCCTAGTATCTTCTAAAAATATAATCGAAAGACTTATTATTATAATCAGTTTGGATGTCTTCTCTCACTAAATTATTATAGTATATGAAGGAGATCAAGGAAGCTGAACTAGATCCAGCTTCAAAGATCTCACTGCTCATGCTCAATTGAGTGTGCATAAGATCTAATATACCATATTTTTTGGTGTATTAATTAGGATGCCTCTTTAGATGCCCAATCCTCACTTATTCCTATATGTATATATATTTTTATAATATTTATATTGTATTGATTCTTCATTAACACCTCAAGTATTTTTATTTTTTATTATATTAAAATGAATCCAAATGATATGTTTTAGTTTTTCATTTTTTAGGTATTTTAGTTTGAGTCAAGACCATGGGAGAAAACATGGGTTCAACCTTGAACTTTTCCATAATATTATTATTATTTTAACTAAATCTAAATTAATATCATTATCATAATACTCACTATTATCTTTTTTTTGTTATGAATAATTTATTGCATATAACTATATTAAAAAACAAAAAAAACCTAGATTATGTTCTGGATAAGAGAGGAAAGAGATAAAGCTACAACTCAAACTCCACTGCAATAGATAAAAAGAAAAAACTCATACTTTAAATTCCTTCAAGCTTTAAAAAAATTCTAAAAAGAGATAGTGGAGAGTAGAGAAGATGAAAGAAGAGATGAGAGAATATTAAGATTCAAAATAGAAATAATAATGAAAAACTTCAAACTCATAATCTATATTTATAAATTTTTTTTATTTAAAAAGCATATTTTTTATTTTTTTTTTTTTGAATTTAAAATTGAGCAAAAACCCGACAGCTATCAAATTTCTACAATAGTCGTTGGAATGAAATCCAATAGCCATAATTTCAGCAATATTTTAATATTTTATTTATATATATATATTTTTTCAGCTAAATAACCATTGAGATTGTGAGTCGGATCCTAAGCCTTATCCCTATTGTCAATTTGGTGTAGAGATAGGCCTATAAGCCTTGGACATGCCACACCATGCCTAGCAGTTGGCGTGGTGCCTTCCAGAGCCAACCACGTGGTGAGTATCATTAAAAAAACCCACCACATGATGGAATTTAAAGAAATTGTTAATAAACAATTTTAAAAAAAATTTGTTACAGTATCTAGGTCGGGCGGATCGAGCATTGGTCAACTGGACTGTAACCCGTAAGGCATAAACCTAGTTCCTAACTTCCCAATCTTTAGTAAGGTTTACCATGCTGGTAGACCGTGTCAATGAACCAAGCATACAAGTCGTGTCTTGTCCAGCACGAGGCATTATTTCCTCTGACCCAGCATGGGATGAGTCATGCCTCAGGCTGACCAGATCCAAATCCATGCACAATTCTAGATCATCCTATACAGTTGTACCAAGCCTGGCATAGCTCTATCAAGTCATGCCTCATATCGTGCCCGATCTGCAAGGCACACTTGATACCTCTACTCTCAGTATTCTTTACTATAATAATCAAGCATCAAAGCATATAATTTTCAATCTAGTATTTCATAAACAAATAAAATACATACAGGTAAAATATTTTTTCTTAAAAAAAATCAAGATGAGGTCATTACTACCTAAGTAGCACGAACACGGATACGGACACGGGGATACGACACGGGAGGATACGGGGACACGGCAAATTTCAAAAAACTAGGATACAGATACGGCTAGGATACGGCATGAAAAAAAAATAAATACAAATATTATCCATTAATAAAATTTTAGATAAATAAAAAAATATATTTAAAATTAATATTCCATATTTATATATTTCATATTTTAATATTGCATATATTTTATTATTCTTAAAATTATGTATTTAAAATTAAAATAAATTATTTGTTTATTATATTTTGTATATATATTAAACAAACAATAATAATTAAAATATAAAAAAATATATATTTAAACCCTCTAACCACTGCCCCCTCCCGTTACAGCTTCTAACACCCTCTAACATATATTTAAAATACTGTATTTTAAATATATTTAAAATAATGTATTTTAAAATACTATTATGTAAAATTTTATGATAAATATTTGAATATATTAGACCATTTACTTATTCATTCTCATCTTGAATATTTATTATTGGTCAAATTAAGAATATGATACACTAATTCTAAAGATTTTTATATCTTAGAGTGTGAGACATGTCGATTATAAAAACAAATCAAAGATTTTCATCTTATTTGTTATAGAGGTGTCAACTAGCCCTGGTTGCACGGGCACAACTCGCATTCCTAGCATGGCAAGGTATGATTTAGAACTATGCCTATAAGTTCTATGGGCTGACCTATAGAACAATTCGGGCAGTGCTGGGCCAATCTTTTGGCACGGAAGGCACAGCATGGCATGACCCGACACAACAGCCCATGCAGGCTAGTTTTGGCCCAATTGGCTAAACCAACTAGCTTGGTCCTCACTCAAGCAAGCCTTGCTTAACACATGCTAGCCTTGTCTGGCCTAGCTAGTCTAGAATAAACTCAAGCTAGCCTAGAATGAACTAAGTTAGCCCGGCCAAGTATGATTCGACTTAGCACGACCTTGCACAACCCATCCATTAGTCATGCCAACAAGCTGTGCCGAGTTACTCCTTTTTAAAACCATTTTAATATGGCACGACCATTGATAAATATCATGTCGTGCTGAGCACGGCATGGTGACTCAAACGGCCCAACAAAAAATGGATAGTGTCAACAAGGCACGGCCCATTTGATACCTCTAATCTGCTAGTCTCGTGTGAATAATAACTTAGTCGATCTAATATACTCAAATATGTAAAAACCTAATAAAAATATAATCAAAGAGAATGTTAAATATTTAATTAATTTTATTAATAATTGCTCATAATATATATGAGCATTTCTTTTTTTATATTAGATTACATGTATTTTTGATTTTTTAGATATTTCATAAAATAATAAAAAATTAATTAAATAAAAATAATTAAAGTAACAATATATTAGAATACATGTCAAACAGATTTAGTACTTACTATATAAATCCCTACTAAATTAAGTGGTTGAAAAAAAAATAGACATCTAATTGAGATGATTCGGATACTCTTATTTGAAATGCATCGTCCAAAATAATTTTGAAAAAATTTAATTATAATCACAAACTATCTCATTAAATAAATGATCTCTTCTATCTTTTCTTAGCATATACACTTTCAGATCATGCATCTTAAAGAAAGATCATTTAATTTATCTCACATAATTTTTGAGAATATTTATTTTATTCACGATCATTAGCCAAAATGAGATAATTTGGCACTCATGGTCTTGAAATGATACTCTAATACCCAAAATATAAGTATTTTCCATCTAAGATTGATAAGATTTTAATGAGTGGTGACATTTTTTTTTTGAGTATTAGTCATTTTTAGGGAACCTCAAAAATAATAAGAGTCTAGAAGATATATTTGCAAGAATGATTATTTTTTAATTTATTGATCAACATTATGATAATAAGCATCCTATGATTTTTTTTCACTACCCAATAGCCCAATATTCAATTGATCAACATTATGATAATAAGCATCTTATGATAATGGTACTCTAATACCCAACACAGCCTAATGGCCCAATTTTCTTGGGATGGGTTTTTTCTTAGCCTAATCTTAAAGCAAGTTAGGTTATTTGTGAATTTTGAGTTGGGGCATTATCAACACTAGTTTTAAATATTTAGTAATTTTTATTAATAATTTTCACATTGTACTTGAACTTCTCTTTTTGAAGAAATACCATGAATTTGTAATATTTTTATTCATTTTCATAAAATAATTAAAACTCAAAATAATTTAATATGAAAATTTAAAAAAAATAATATTTTCAAATAACTTGGCAAAATTTCTTTTTTTTTTCTTTTTGTGAAGCATTGTATAATACATGAGACATTTGTGTAGACACCCTCACACGAAATAAAATAATAGAAATAAATAATAAATATCTAGTTAAAATAATCATAACATTTCTTTTGCTGAGAAATAAACTAAATATTTTTTAAATTGAAACATTCATGTGTATAGCTAATTAATCAATAAGATATTATATTCTATTTTTTTTAGATAATATTTCATTTTAGTTGATTGAGATTAAAGTAATAATGATCTTAAGAAGCAAGTTGAAATATCATGTAATATCTCATGGAAACAAAGGTTTATTGATTATTGTAAATAATTATTCCGCAAGAGATAGACAATAGATTTCCATCTGGATAAAATAGCTTTGGGAGATTAGATCATCCAAACATAAAGTATGAGATGAGTTCATCAATCATTATTCCTAGCAAAGTCCTTTTAAGTGTTAGAAGAGCCACTACAAGAGAATAAACAAGAATAATGGTTTAAAAAGATATTTGAGGTATATTCCTCGAGGCACGTCTCAAATTAATGTGGTATATTTGTGTTTCAAGGCTTGAGATTTGAATGTCATTAAAGATGCACATGACTTTTTTCATTGGGGCATAAACCTAGTGGAGAAAATGCCTCAACCTCAAATTGAAGTGATGGACATGTGATGAAGGTACACATCTGTACACTTATTGTCATGTGTCACCATTTCACACACTATTGAATATAGTCATGCCTCACTTTCTCTTTGTAGGAAACCCTAGGGTTTGCCCCTCCAACCTATAGTTTAGCTATGATACCATAAAAAAAAAAATAAGCCAAGAAATAATAATATCCAAAAGAAAACTCAAAGTGCAAATGATGTTCAAGAGAAATTCTTACATAATTGACTAATCAAATTGATGAAACTCACATTTTGAGTGTTCTCATCTATAATACAACAATAAATACAAAAAAATAAAGAAAAAATAACAAATTATATTTTATAACAAGAAACGGATGCATAGCAGCTTGAAATGGGAGTTTTGAGTATTATTATACTTTTGTATATATTTCATATATAGAGTGTATGATGTACCTCTTATACTTTATAATGTCTCTAGAATGCTTCCCTACAAGTATTATATAATTGTCACCATTTATTATAAGAAATTAAATGTTAAATAAATAATTTTTTTTTTATGCAATTCCAAATTATTTCTGTCTATATTCTTAATTTATTAGTGAAATATAAAGTTTATCTTATTTTTAATTAACACATCAAAACTAATAAATTTTATAATGAACTAACAAGCTCATCAATATTTCTTGGAACACCCTAAAGTCCTTTGGATACTTCTATATGAATAAAAGCATCCAATGATACATAAAAAACTCAAATGAAAAATACACTATATAATAAGATCAGTGCCTAATAATTTTTTTCATAATAGAATGTGATATATTGATGAAAATAAAAGAGGGTCCCTATCCTTGTGTATTTTCTCTGAGCTTGATACATACATATGTACATATATATATATTATTGTTTGTATTTATTTCATTTTTTTTTCTTTTTTTCCTTTTTACTTTATGAATAAGAGCACCTGGCATATGGGCTACCTTAATTAAAACTCATGATATATATTCTTATTGTATATTATAATATTTATCGAGTTTTCTATTAAGATTTAGATACTTTATGACTTAAATTTTATATTGTATCAGAACTAAACCTTAAAAGATTGTTTTAGTATGATAAAAAATATATTCGTCCAAAGATAATAGATTTTGAATTTAAGACTCATTAGAAATAATCTCTCTTATTTTTAGAATGAGACTGTCAATATATTACCAGTACTCGGACCCAGGCTAAGTGGAGTCTTATACACTAGACACGACCTTTTTATCTGAGCCAAACTCTAGGTAGATGAAGCAAATCCTAGGATTGTAAAAAGAAAGACATGCACTGTAATAACACAATCCATGTATGCTACATGAGTAATAATGCAGGTGTGCACTGTGTGTTCATCAGAATATGGCATGCAGACATGCGATGGCAGATGCATGTCACATGTCCACCATTTTTGGCAGACATAAGTGCAGTTGGCGTTGACATCCACAGTGCACAATGGATGCACTGCACATGGCTGAAAGTGTGAGTGTGTGTGTTTGTGTGTGTGTGTTGAGGTGTATGGCAGTGCATGGTGGTGCTGGTGCAGCATGCACAATGTGTGGTTTGGTGCAGAAAAGGCAAAGTGTGTGTGCTGTGTGGGTGCACCGTGGAGGCTCAAGTACAAAATTTATTCATAATGAGTTATAAGAGTTAGACATAGAGATGTCAAATAAGTTGGACAACTCAGGCACGGCCCATGGCACGGCCGATTCCATGCCTGGCACAAGTATGAGCTAGCCCGTGGCACATGATTGGGCTGTGTCGAGCAATGGTTTATGGCCCATGTGCCTCAAAAGACGCAGCATAGCACAGCAGCCGGTACAGGCTGGCTAGCCTAGGTTCGAGCCATGCCTAGTGTGCAGGCATGTAGGGGTTTGCCAACATACCATGCCGGATAGTCTTTTTTAGAATCATGCAGGCACAGCATAGCCCGTGCTAAGAATCATACCATGCCAACATGGCCAATTAGATACTCTAGTTCGACATAGTTTTTTAGTTTAAGGATAATGTGCTACCGAACAAAGATAACTCCTACAAATTGACTCTCATCTTTTATTTATCATGTAATAATTTATCTAGTTAAAATTAATGAAATTTTTTGATCATGCATGACATATAAGATCCTAAAGAAGTATAAATCATAATAAAGATCACGGTGGAAGAGCACCAGTTCAACGCATACACTACAGAAGGAAGAGCGAGACAAAAGAAAGATTAGAAATTATTTTCTGAAAAAATATCAAGAGTAGTATTGACTGTTGAGGAGGATAAGCTAATTATCAGAGTTATCCAAGAATTATCACAGAATTTTCTTTTTGTGACCTTTATTGGAGAGGGATATTTAAAATTTCTAATCTATAAAGGAACAACATGCACTTTCTGGTCTTCAGGTATTATAGGCTTCATGACTCATATTTCTACTTCAGAGTTCAGACTTGTGTTATCAACGTGAGAGATAATTATCATATTATAAGTGATTATTCTTTTTTTATTATTTTTTCTCATGTTCATTGAATATGATAATAGCCAATGACAAATCATTAAAAATATTTAATTATGAAAATATTCAATTTTTATTCTTAATTTATTTTATATGTTTTGTTTATTCTTAATTATCTAATTAATCTTTTTTCTGTAAGTTAATTTTTAAAAAAACTCGACTCTAATATTATTTTCTCTTTCACTAATATTTTTTTTGTAGGATCTAAAAATTAACTATCTAAAAATATTCAATCAGATTTAGCTTATTCAATCAATATAATTAATTACTTACTAAATTATTCATAATATATTGACCTGGACACAATTCTTCTCATAATAAGATGCGTAGAAATCTTGAGAGCTTGGGATTTCTTTTATCAATCACAGACATTTATAGTCAACCATACATTCATATTCTAATTCAACACCAACTTGTACTAAAAAGGAGATTGAATATTGATTTTTATATTTTTCTTGAAAAAAATATCGACTCCTTGAAAAAAGTAAGAGAGATAATTATTTCAAAATCTAATATATAGTTAGTATTCAATATAATGATAATAATCATCTATAAAATACATTAGATCAGACAACTCCTTAAGTATCCTCGGGTACTCATTTCCTTCTCTCAATGCTCTTTATTGTGAAGTCAAATAATGAGATATATAATTTTTAATTTAATATTTCACAAGTTAACAAAATACTCAATAATATATTATTTTTTTCCTCACAAAAAAGATTCAGGATGAAAATATTATTATTGCACATTATCCTATAACAACTTAGTCAGCATATATTTTCATGAATACCTGGAAAAAACATCAACTTATTTTTTCTATCAAGTTGAGTATCTTGAATATTTACGCACTAACTTAAAAAAAAGTAGTATCATTTATGTTCTATTTTTTATTTTTATTTTTTTACCTTATATTTTATGAATATGAGTATCTAACAAATAGATTGCCTCAGTCTAAACCCTAGCTATATATTCTCATAATATATTCATTATATTTAATGAGCTTTCTAGTGGGAACTTGAATAGTTTATAGTTTCAATTTCTACAAAATATATATTTATTTATTTATTTATTTATTTTTATTTATTTATTTATTTATATTTATATAAAACTTTAAAAGGAAGTGTTGTTGATGTAGGAGAGGAATGACTACTTGGTGATCATTTCTCTATTTTCAGCTTGAATTTTCTACATCTTACCTGTTTTAATGATATGATAATCTTATTTCAATATCAAAAAAAAAAAAAAAAAAACTATTAGAACACTCACTACCTCAACTTTATTTCAATATCAAAAAACTTAAAGCACATATTTCACAATGTTTTGTCCAAGAAAAGGACATAATCACTTGGCATGGGGGATTAGCTGGTGACAATTAGTATGTAATTGCTATCCATATTTCATCAATTTCTAATACAAATTTGGATAATTTAATAAAAATACCTTGCAAATCAAGAATGGCATCATCTGCATTGTTCTTCTGATTCTTCAGGAATTTAATGTTCTCTTCATGACGCTTGATTTTCATCCCTACCGCCTGTAGTTCATCTTGAAGCTTCTGCACGGATTACAATATTCTATATTGAGCGTGTGATTTCTTTTATGCTCACATTGCATTATAACCTTCCTTCATGGCATATATGTTATGTAAAATAAAGTTTATTAAGAAAATTAAAAATGAACAATAAAATATAAGATAGAATAATGAAATGCCTGCCCACCAAGTAGTGACTAGTGAGCCCAAACACTGACCATTGATAGAACAGAAGGTAGAGTCCACCTTCAAAAAATATGAGTATCTATTTGTGTCAAAGTTAAGCATGCTGAGTGGAAGAAGAGGTGATAGAATAGAAGGTTGACTCTGTCATAGAGATTATGATTTTTATATATTTAATAAACAAATTTATTCAAATATATACATAAAAAATAAATCAACATCGGGTTTTATCTTCTGCTACATAATCAATCATGACACTATATATATATATATATATATATATATATATATATATTAAGTCAAAATATATATAAGAAACAAAGAAATAAGAACAAGCTTACATCACAATTACAATTAATAAAATAAAACATAGAAAATAATTCAAAGATCTCAATATCAATGTTGTGCAAAGAAATTTCATGAACAAAGTTGAAAGAGAAAAAAGAAGAAATCTCATTAAGATCTTAATTTACATGTTTATAAGTTAATTTATAGGATAGAATTGTTTATTCTTTCTTTCTTATTTAATGTTTATGATGGAATTATTCAGCATGTGGATTATCCCAATCATTTCTACATGTTTATATAGATGATTAAGAAATTCATTTGACGATAAGACACATGTAAAAGATGACTATCCCAATCACTTCTAAAATTATTACTACATTATTATTTATAGCATTATCAGATATGATACTAAATATTTTATTTTAAATTTTAAACTTAATAATGATGATTATCAAATACTTATATAAACAGAATCATTATGAAAATATAATAATTAATAATATTCTAATATTTTCTTAGTTAGTTTTTTATTAGAATCAATATAATGGATGGTGACACTGGTATAAAATATATTATTCTGAGTAGTTCATATATCTGACATTACTAATAATACTCTATTATGTTTTCTAAAATATTAAAGTATAAATTCTATCAAATTTAAAATAGTTTATAAGATTAATCATATGTCAACTTAGGAATAGTATAATATATACGATAAACATATTTTTACATTAAATATATCAATCTAGGGTTTTCTACAAATTTAAACAAAAGACTCATTATAACAATTTATTTAGTCAATATTTCACTTATAAACTCATATTTATAAATAAAAGATATTAATAAACCTAAAGTTAATCCAAACCAAAAATCACAGCCAAGATAAATTTCCTAGGGTAAAATACACCATATTTTTTATGTATTATTTGACATGTCTCCTTAAGTGTTCACTTTCACTATTAGTTTTGCAATTATGTATTTTTTATTATATCAATAATTGACAATTTTCTTTAAATAATATAATATTTTTCTTTTTAATTATATTAAAATTGATCTATTATATAGAAATTCGTTTATTAAAACTAAGGTTTTAAGGGCATAAGAAAACCTAGGACTATTAGACAAATAAATTTCAAACTTTTGAGTTGAGTTATCATTATATAAATTAAAATCATCTAAAATATTATTTTTAGTTTTATTAAATTAATTAGGATTCATTTTATTAAAAATTTATAATGATTAAAAAGAGTTGACAAAAACATCCTAGTTTATTTATATTATATAAAACAAAAAATATAAATGAATCTTACAAAATTAAAATAGCATGTATCACAACACTTTCACAATTTCATTGTTTGTTAGACATCATCATCAATCAGTTGGAGATAATACAAAATTAAAATTTATAAAATTTAAAAATATAATATTACAAAAAATTAATTATGAAAATTATAATTACAAAAATAATTTCAAAAAAGAAATATTCAAAATAAAGAGCATTGAGATTTAAAAATCAATATCAAAATTAACATGAAAATTTGAAGAAAGGAATTATATTTTCTATATTTATTGAAAAAAAAATGATTTTAAAAAAAATCTAAACCATTGTTTAGAATCCAGCTAGCAGATGAATTCTATCCAACAATCAATCAGCCATCACTATCAATCGTGATGGTCCTAAGATTCTATCCAATACTTACTAATCACTATATAAATTCTAAATAAAATCTTAATAAAATTTTTTTTGATTTTCTAAGATCTTTTATCCTCATAATGGTCATGTCATATATGAGTTAATGATGAAGATATTTATGAAATATGACATACATATAAAATTTTTAGTATTATATTCAATAATATTTTGAATAAAAATATCATTATTAATATATTTATCAAAATTATTAGAAATATGTCATTAGTTGAAATTTTCCATATGAGAATAAGATATATGTGTCACATAATAAATCTAATAGTACAAATGAGAATAAAAATTATTTTATCCCATTTTAAAAATAAATTAATAAAATACATTAAAAGAACTAATAAACAATAAAAATTTAGAAATCTCTATTTATCAACAAAACTTAAAAGAAACAATTTTAAACAAATATGAAACATATTTGAAATTATACTTATCTTATGTTATAGTCTTGTGTTAGCTACCAAAATATAATATCAAAATACATCAATAATAAAAGTAATTAATTTATTATTGATAATTCAGACTAAAAAACAAAAAATTTTTTATCAAATTCCCGAAATTTTTTATGATACGACTAACAATTATTCGTATGTGTATCCACCACTTGTATTATACTTGGGTGCATGTGCTAGCATATTTAATAGCATGTTTAACGAATAAAAGAGACTTCTTTTATTTAGTGTCATAATTGTTGAGATAAAAATCAAATATTTTAAATAATAAACCTCCATTCTAATTTTATATTGCTTAACTATCTATATGGATCATTGGGTTAAGATAAATATGAAAGAAAATATAATAAGATGCATATATAATTGCATGAACCAATCAGATGAACCTAAAATTTTGATTAATAAAAAATTAACTAACATATTTATATTTTAAGATAGTGATACTAAGTATGATAATCATAATAAGACTTCAAATACAAACATATATACCACATTAGGAGACGATAACTTTTTCTTTTAACTAGATAAGAACAAACAATGTGTTAGTCTTTTGAATATGCACGAGTTATTTATGTGTTTAGTTCCATCATATCACATAATGATAAAAAAAAATTTTAATATTTTGAATTGGTAAAAACTATATTAATCTATATATCTCATGTTATCTAAGATAGAATGTGATTTACTAATCCATCCAGTGTGTTAACTTAATATCAGAGTTTGTTTTTCTGTGACTATTAATGTTATTTCAAAAAAGAGATCAAAATTACAATCAAATATCATAGAAATACTTATATATTTGAATGACTGAAGATTTAAGGTTTGACATACAAGATAAATCAAAAAATTATTTATGAATAATAACTCATGAGACATTGAGAATATTGAGACCATCATGAATACTACATTTAGAATCATACATGATGATGATTATTTATATTTGCACTATTATACTACAGACATAGACTGATGACTCGTGCAATAATATGGTAATATATATTTTTTTATTTCTGTTTTAGCTTACTTTATACATCATATTTATGATTATATACTCATCAGTTATTTGTTATTATTTATGTTTTTAAGTATTTTTTAAGTTTATCATTCAACATTTTAGATTGTATTTTTTTCACTCATACTTTATTAAGTTGAACCGAATATAAAATATTTATTTTATTTATTTAATTCATTTAAATATATAATTTATTGCACTTGTTAATTTTATTATTTTAATATTTAATATTTCTAATAAATATAAAATTAAAATTTAAAAAAAAAATTATTTAGGCCTTTAAGCCACCGATAACCACCACGACCCAACATGATCCGACACGAGAGTACCTGATTGCAGGCTAATTGGTTGTGTAAGGCTGAACCATAATGATTCTGTACTATGTCAGGCACAACACAGTGGCTGACTGGTCCAAAAATTTGGGTCATACCAACACATAAAGACCTAATTAACACATCTAAATTTTCACTAAGCCGAGTCATGTCAAACCTATGTTTTCCTAAGTTGGAGCCCTCACCTCATTTATCACCTCTACTTGGAACTAGTACCTTTATATATATATATATTACCAAAGATACAACCTTAATATAAGATTTATTACAAGAAAGTCCATTCATATGCTTAGTGTGAATTATCAAAAATATTTTTTCTCTAATAATCAAAATGACCTCAACATAAATTATCAAATATATGAAATGTTGAAACAAAGTTTAGGATAATGATGACAATCAACTTAGATCAGACACCTTTTAGAAGTGATTAAATACTCATTTTATTTTTTTGCTACTCTCTATGATGATCATCATACAGTAAATCATATAGTCTTTAATCTATTGATTCACGAGCAAACAAAGTATATCAAAATAAATTATTTTTTCTCAAAAAAAAAAGAGGCTCACAAAAGAATAGTTACATTAAATATTCTTACAGCAGATGAATCAACATATATATTTATGAAAACTTTAAAAAGAAATCAGCTGACTTTTTTCTTATAAAGCTTATTATTTTGAATATTTACACATCAACTTGTGAGGGTCTATTTAATTTTACAATGACTTTTTTTTTTCTTTTTTTTCTTTTCTTATTGTATTATGAATGATAGTACCCAACAAGTAGTATCCTAATCCAATTAGCTCATTATATAAGAGTTTTACTTGTACAATATTTTTACATATAGTTTTTCATGTAGTTTATTGTTTGTTATTTTTCTACAAAGCTTTCCAAATAATGCAGTCTTAACACAATCCTGATACAAATTCAACTTATACATATCTACAAATGATACAATCTTTACATTTTTCCTAAGCTAAATTTAAGAACAATGCCCAATTCTATATTTAACAAAAGATAAACTGAAGAACAATATCAGACACGAATTTATGTTTATCACTTGGTCCAATCATGGCATCCAGCCTTTTTTTTGGCTCCAAGTGAGTACTTTTAAAAATCTCACACAAAAGAATGGCCCAATTCTATTAAAGGAGTTGTTATTCACAAATCACAATCCATAATCCCGCCTAAAAATTTTATCGCATAAGAAACAGCTGACAAGGTGAATCCTAAAAATAAAACAAGTCTGAATACATGAAAATCTAGCATTTTATATATGCTAGAAAAATGATAAAACAGCGGTAAGCCTAAATTAAAATAGCATGTTCTCTCTGGGAAAGGAAAGCCCTTTCCAAATATGTAATCTCACATAGACCCTAGAAAAATGATAAAACTGGAACCAGTAATGTAAAGTACTTCTGCCAACTCACTCCCCCCTTGGTTCATACTTCTATTCATTCTTAGCAATTAATAGTGAGTTAAATTGTGGTAAAACCCATATCATCTATATTCATTATCAGCAACAGAGCTACCCATATATACAATTCTTCAAAAAAAAAAAAAAAATAGAATATATTATGGCATTTTGAATCTGAACAAAAATTAAATATAATTCTCCCAGTGAAGATAAATTTAACTTGGAACCTTTGAATCCCAAAGGGGGAGTCCTAGCGAAGATGCTCCGTTTTGCATTTCACTTATTGTAACCGTGCTCCCATCTTTCTGATCCACTGACATTAAGGTTGTTGAGTCCTGAAGAGAGGACTCATTAAGGATGTTTATGCGTAAATAAAACATCATTTAATATATAATATGTAGATACAAGAAGATATACACACACATAAACACTCCCCCCGTGACAAACAATCAAAAAAAAAACCACATGAAAAAAATATGTCAGAAACTCCAATTTTTGGAAAATACATTTGGTTTACTAATCTTTATTTTTAAGTATCTCCAAAATTTTGAACAAAATTATTTATGATTTTGGTTTACGTTCTTTGGGTCCAAACAAACAAAAAACACCCAACTTAAGCCGCTCGCTTGATTTTGCATTTTCATATTTATTTCACATAGTTTCATCAAGATCTTAAAAAGAAAATAGAGAAATTAAATTTTATCAAACAATCCAGGCATCTAGCTGACAATTTAAAAAGCATGACAATCAATAAATTTCGATGAAAATTATTCATAGTTGATCATTATCTGATGATATTTAGATTTGATAGTGTTAGTTTATATTATTTGTTTCATAAAATACAATTAGTAAATAATAACATGAAAATACATGGAATACTCTTACACTATTGATACTCCACGTGCATATCAAACTCGATAAGTACAAGATGAGTCAGACTAAGTTTGTTTTAAAAAGATAAACTACACTTAGTCACCACACTCATGTCTGGCCTAAGGCACATCCAAGGTGCCTAGAACATGTGTTATGATATTGGCATATCGCTTGCTTTTTTATTATTAAATATATTTATATTTTACAATTATTTATTAATATTAAACACACATTAATACAAAATTCAATAAAATAAATCTCATATATTATCAATTCAATCGTATAAATATATCATAATGAAATAAAAAATAATTACAAAAAATATATATAAATAATTATAACAAATTATAATAAAATATAAAATAATAAAATTTTAATAATATAATGAAACACAAATAATAAAAACATAAATTATCCATTATCAAAATATACAAAATTTTCATCTATTATATTGATAATGGTGTCATTTGCTAATATATTCTTCTCTAATAAATCTGTTATATTATTATTTTTACCTATCGAGAAAAAAATAGTAACCTGCCTAGAATTAAAACTTATCTCTCCTGATGTAGCCATACCATTCAATCTCTTGATGGCTCTCCCATGAAATATAATCTCTTTTACTCAAGTAATTTTGTCAACATTACTCAAGTCAATGTATCAATCAAATATAGAATTATCTTTCATATCTCCATGCAAACTTAAATATTTATTTTTTTATTTTTTCTAGCAATTATTCATTAACATTATCAATGTTTATCAAATAAATAAATTAAGAATATTAAATCAAATTATATAAAGCAAAAATTATATTATTTAAAATAATTTTATTATTAATTTTTTTTATATTTTTTATCAAATTGATATTTTTTTTATTTTATGAAGGAAATTAAAAATAAAAAATATATATGATTTAACATGAAACAGAAATACTCATATAAATCATGAACAGTAATTAATAAAAATAACTAGGTACTTAGAATTTTCTAGAGTCTCATCTCAATTAGGTTTTCATGTATTTAAATATATCATATTGGATGAATTCTTACTCACATCAATTTGATGAGTATGATTATAAGTTCTAATATATTTTTCTAGTTAATATACCTCATACTTTAGGATGAAAGTACCATTAAGATCTGAGAATATAAAATTTTCTCAACTTAAATAATAATGAGTAATCAAGTTAAGAATACATAAGTAAATAGTCCAATACATTCAAATAGTCGATTAATTATCTCAAAAAAAATTTTCATCAAATTCTTTCGATCCTAATTTCTACAAACAACTATCAGAAAAATAAAAAATAAAATAAGAATTGAATTATCAAAAAAAAATAAATTTTAGAAAAAAAAAAACTAACAAAATAATGGAAAATTAGCAAAATACATAGAAAAAACAAAGAGTCAAGCTAAATACTATCATATCCAATAATTTTTAAAAAATTATTATTAATTACCATAATAGTCAAAGAAAAAACAAAAAATATAGTAAAAAAAATAAACACTCGTAATATGTATCAACTCATGAATCAACAATTTATAAATCATAAGAACTATAGTACTTAGAGATCAGGAAAGACCTATTGTTATCCCACTAGGAGGAATCCCTAATATCTCTCCAACAAAATTACAGTGAAAAGACTATGTGAAGACTCCTGAATAAGTCTAGTAGTCAACATATCTCTGTCAACTATTCGTAGTATTCTCATCCTCCTTTCTAAAATCAACTCCCAACAATTATCTATGGTATGGCTCATTCTCTTAGAGCGGGTATATTGAACTAAGGCTCTCGTATCTATGTCTTTGTTGTAACTAGTACTCATTCGACTACTAGCAAGTACAGAGCAAGATGTCTTCCCTCATATAAATGAAATTACTCGATAATTTTAATATGACCTTGTAGGAAACTCATTATCACCTAAAATCTAACTGTAAAATCCTAAAAATTCATCAAGTAATAAATATATAAATATCATGCTCAAAAATATGTCTAACTATCTCATTCTCTATGTAGCCTCATCCTCGATTAAAAATACCTTCAAGAAATATCTAACCAATTGAGTGAACTATATGAAGTGGGTAGTACCCACTCAGGCTTGCTAACACTCTCTAGTCTCAATCCAAGAAATCGAACAGCTACAATATATATTTGTGTTGTCGGAGCAATAAAGTAATTCTACAAACTCACACAAAAGTTTGCAGATTATGCAAGATGAAAAAACTAAAATTAACTTTATATTGAAGAACTATCACATCACAACTAAAAAATAAAAATCTACCTGCAATCACTCCATGACATTGCTGGATGATGTATTTTTCAGGTAGTTTAGCTTTAGCATCATCTAACCAAATAAACTACATTCTAACTCATGTTGCTCACTATGAATAATTCATATTTTCGAGCTCCTAAAGACTAATAACCAAAATTTTCACCATGCTCATGCTAAAAAAATAATTCAAAACAACAACAAAAATCTATCCCGCAAACAAAAATTACAATTCCCCAATCTAAAATCTTTGTTTAAATAAATACAGCCAATTTTGAACCCCCAAAACCCTAATCTACATGCATTCAAGAGTGATTTTTCACACACTACTACTCAAAAGTCAAAACACTATATTATCACATGCACATCCAAAAAACATGGCGCCCACACTGCACACCTGCATTTTCAATGTCGATCACCACACACGGTGTCAAAATAAAAGGCTTGTATGCCCTTCCCACGCCCACTATGTGTGATGGCAAATGACGACAAAGCACTGCCACGTGCATTGTTATGGTACAATGCACATGATTCACTACAAACCCTTGGGTTTGTAGCCCCTTGGGGTTTTGACTCAAGTACCATATTGAATTGCAAGCCAAAATTCAAATATAAGATATCAAAATTTAATATCAAATATATACAAAAGAAGCCCTTATATAAGAGACTAGTTGGATTAAGACAACTCATAAGTTGATAACTCTCATACATAATACAACGAAGTAAAATACATAAAAAATAAAAAAACAAATATTATAAATCACAATAGTAATCAGTAGTCGAGAGTTAATCTATAACCAAACCTCTTTCATCTCAATACTGAGAGGTTCTTTCATTAGGTGATCAATCATCCTCTGACCAAAAAATCATGTTGAAACTCAAGTTTCCAATTACGTATGATTATGTTGTCAAAGACTCCTTTAAATAATAATCGAGATTTTGACATCCTCCATCAGTCAAAATATAAGACACACCTCAATTCACTATTTTTTTTTCAAATTTCACTCATTGTGCACATTACCTCGACACACTATGTGTACACTCTACACACTCTTTCAAAGCACACACACACCCATTAGGCACAACACATTACTACATGATGCATGCCACACCACATCCACATCACTACAAACACACCCACTATGCACAATATACTATCATATGATTTATGCCACACTACCACAAAATGTGCCACCCACACACACATACTCCTATATGGATGCCAACATTGGGTTGGTATCAATGATGTCACATTAAACACAAGCCACTCTCTCTTCTAGGGTTTGCACAATAACCAGATGCCACTCTCTCTTCTAGGGTTTGCACAATAACCAGATGCCACACACACACACTCTCTCTCTCTCTCTCTTTTAGTAGTTATCAATTACTCGGGAATCATGCGTATGATAGCAAGTGAAGATAGCTATAGCAACTATAAAATATGAAGCATATTATAGTACTAGCAAAAAATTTTGTATATTCCATTCTATTAATGATCAATATGAAAAAACAATGTTATCATCCTAAAATAGATTTACTAGTCTACCTATGCTACTAAATAATCAACAATATCATTGGTCTCTACATTAGAAATAATTATCAATACTTATGTCTTGTATGTTCGCTCATCCTATAATATATGCACTATACAAAGAATCGCATGCATCAAACTTGACTAATATCTCTTATATATCCTAATAAGCAGTATTAGATATCTCTACATAGCATCTCTATATGTCTCATCAAATGCAAGGACTTGACGATCAGAAGAATTTTTAATTCTTGCATAAATATATGTAGCAACATGCAACAAGTAATGTCATGTATGGTTGCAATACTTTCATAATATCACTATTACATAATGTTATTTTACTACCACACACACGCATCCACACACACGCATGCATTACAATGTCCACGCCATTCATGCTATCCACATCACGCTACACACATAGTTGCCCACACTACACCACCGCACATCCACTATTGCACAAGCTTCCACACATTGTTGCACATTACATCACATAGCCACACATATTGATCCACTTTTTTTACACTACTGAACCCCACCCCACATTTTTGTGCACTTATTACACCATCAAACACGTTGTGGCAAAGAGCAGTGTTGTGCGACACTAGCATACCATCCTCGGACCTCATGCACATACACCGTCATCCAACATCGCCGCACCAAACACATTTGCACACACTACACCATCAACACGCCTGTTGTTACACAGTCCACAATACACATACACACACCTACACATATTGTTGCACATTATCTCAGTATGTAAACCCTAGCTCTAATACTATGAAAAAAAATAAACTTGAAATATAATAATGAAACTTACAATACAATCAATGAAGTTACAGAGTCTACAAAAAGAAAAAATTATTTGGGACAACTCATTTGTTGAGTGCTCTCATCATAAAAATAAGTAACCAAAATAAAACCAATGAAATTTCAAAAATAAAAATATATATATACAAAGAATTATTATATTCAGCCTAAAAATAATAAAATTATTTTTGGGCTAAAAATGAAAATATGTATATTACAATAAATAAAAAATTAAACTAATAAAAATTAAAAATAAAATAAAAATAGACATAAAATTACCATTGTGTATATCGATTAAAAATGAAAATATATATATCACAAAAAATTAATTAAACTAAAAAAATAATAACAATATTTGAATAAAAATTAAATGCAAGATTTCATATATAGTTATATGAGATAAAGAAGTATACGCAAGATACTCACAAAAGAAATCTATGAGAAAAAAATAGTTTCTATCAAAAAAATTTTTTAAAGAAAAATTATAAGCATTATTTTTTTAAATATATCACAAGAAAATAAAATTCTCACAAATTTTATTTATTAACAAATATGTTGAATTTTTTAAAAATCATGTGAATGAGATGAATGGGTACATAGTTTGGTTACTTCAGAATAATTTGTAAGCTTTATTAAAAGTAAAAACTTTCGAACAAATAAAATTTTTTAATGATTTTAACGAACCTTATAGTAAATTCTCATGTTGTCTAGAGGTGGATAGAGATGAAATGGTACTTTTCGTTAAGTCATCAAGGCCAAATTTGTTATGGCATTTGTATAAAATTACAACTCAAGATTCATTATTATTGTTATATTGTTGATATCTAAAAATTAGAGGTGTCAAACGGATAGGGCCGGCCCATTATTTTAAGGCACGATCGTGCTTCCGTGCCGGGCCGGACACGGCACGGTTACCGTGACTTGCCTGGCCTGCTCGGGCATTCCTGTCCAAGTGGTTCAGGATACAAGGGACCACAAGTCGGGTCGAATCAGACTCGACCCGCGGTCTTTTTTTGCGGAAGGGGCATCATGGGGTCGGGCTCACGAGACACCCGGCACGAAATAAACCTGTGCCGGTTTGCCGTGCCGGGCCAGGCACGGCACAGCACGGCACGACTCTTGCCAAACACGGGCACAGCAAGGGCCCGGGCACGGAATTTTACGTGCCGGGCCGGCCTAGGCACGGCTGAACCGTGCCATGCCTCGTGTCGGGCCGGGCCGGCCCGGCCCGGTTGACACCTCTACTAAAAATCATACATGTTATGATATTAATATGTTGCCAATCTAAGAATCATGCATGTTGTCAACATATTGGTAATGTTGTAGTTTAACTTTATTACTATTAATTTTCTTTTTTTATTATTATATTGATAAGAATATCCAATATGTAAGTTATCTTGATAGGATTTGCCCGTAATATAAGAGTATTATTTGTATGAGTTTTATTATTTAATGTTACCATATTATTTCTTATTATTATCTTGAATTTCAACATGGTATTAAAGATATATCCTAGCAAAAAAATAAACTTTATTATGTGTGTGCGTTAGGTCTAGAAACCCTAGAGAGAAGATGCATTTATTGTATACCAACCCTTGTTGTCGCACACCACTGTGAGTGGCAGAATGAATTAGGTGTCAACCAGGCCGGGCCGGGCCGGGCCGTCACGAGACACGGCACGGTTCAGCCGTGCATGGGCCAGCCCGGCATGGGTAATTTCCTTGCCCAGGCCCGTGCCGTGCCCGGGTTAGGCACGAGCCGTGCCGTGCCGTGCCTGGCCCGTGTCGTGCCGTGCCTAACCCGGCACGATTCGGCACGGCACACCGGCACAGGTATGTCCCGTGCCGGGTGTCCCGTGAGCCCGACCCTAGGATTCCCCTCCCACAAAAAAAGACCGCGGGTCGGGTCTGATTCGACCCGACCCGCGGTCCCCCGATTCCCGAACCGCTCGGACAGGCAAGCCCGAGCGGGCCAGGCAAGGCATGGCACGGCCCGTCGTGCCTACGGGGCGTGCCGGGCTCGGCTGTTTTTAAACCGTGCCCGGCCCGGCACGATAGCACGATCGTGCCCTAAAAAACCGTGTCGGCCCGGCCCAGCCCGTTTGACACCTCTAGAATGAATGCCTAAAAAAGTTCCATCGTTGAAACTTCAACAACAATGAATCAGAGTAGGCATGGAAAATGCATGGTGGTCGGCACGATAGATGCAAAGTGGTTAGCATGGAAATCATGCTGTAGTTAGCATGGCTAATGCAAAAAGGTTGGCATGACAGATATGTGGTATTTGGCGTAGACAGCAACAATGGAAAAGCCAAATAAATTACAATTATGTTGGGGAAAACCTAGTTTTAGGTTTGAGGAAATCTGATTTCAACAAATTTCAATTATATTAGGGAAACTCTAATGTAAGGTTTGGGAAAACCTGATTTCAATAGATTTCGACAGTAATTAGAAATCCAGACTTTTATTATTGGCGGAGATTCTAATTTAAGGCTGCCCACTTTGAGAGAACTTAGGGTTTGCACTGTAACCCTAATATTGTGTAGTGTGTGCTTTTGTACTATGTGGAGAGATATCACATAAAAGAAATAGGCAAAAAATCCTCAGTTCAGTATATACACAACATGAGGATTAGTAACACTAGCGATAATTATTAGGGATTAATTCTAATGAAGAATCCAAAAGTATTACACAGAGATAGGCAAACTACCAGAATCATCCAAAGATCCTCACAAAATTCATCAACCATTATATTTACACATACTAAAACTGAGTATATACACCTCCTCCTCTAAAGGACAACAACAAATCATTCTCCTTCTTGAAGTATTATTACTTATTTCACTCATACTCTCACTTCAGATTTTAAAATTATTAATACATGAGTCAATATTTATATTACTGATAATCATATCATATTCACTATTTTTTTTGTTCTAAAAATATTATTATATTCAATGACAAACACTTAAAATTATTAGATATGATGGTATTTTTTTTAAATGTTGTTACTTATTCGTGCCTTTCTTATTAATGATTATCATGTTAATTTATATTTTGTGAATTATTGTCTTTCAATACAACTTATTTTTAATTTTATTTTATTTTTATTGATATATATTTGTAGAATTGAAAATCTCTTAGAAAGATTCCATTTGAATTTTGGAATGATGAATTGTATGCATTCTTTATAAGATATGAATTTCTTCTAGATATTTTAATACGTTAGTCCCTTTACTTGTGAATCATTTAACTTGGTCAATCATCAGTGACCAAGTTCAAAATACTTTACCCTAGTCTTAAATATATTTCTACTCTAGAGTGTGAGACGTATTAACTAGAAAAATATACTAAGCTTCATATCTTGCATGTCAATCTGATAAAAATAAATATTCATTCAATATGATATACTCAAACATATGAAAACTTAATAAAAAACATGACTACTAAGAGTTTTTATTTTATTAATGTATATCTATTTCATGATAGATCATGTATGCTTTTTATTTTTCAATTTTTTTATAAAATAATAAATATTTAATTTAAAAAAAATTAAAAAATAAAAAATAATAATGCATTAGAATATATGTTAGCAAGATTTAGTATTTATTATATTAATCACGAAATTATACACCAGACTTGATGTATCGACATTCGACTTGTGGGTAATCCCAGACTATATATATATACACACGCACGCACGCACACATATATGATTTTATGTTCTTTTCAAACTCAAACTTTTTATTTTAGTAAAATTTAGTTTTTGTCTTTCATGTTTTCTCCTCCCTCTCTCCTCTCTTTTGCATTGGATGTAAACTATAACATTTTTAGTATGTAGTAATCACAATTTAAATTGGAAAGAGTTAACATTAAAATTGATAACTACTAATTTTTTGTTCTTAAAATATTTCTAAAACTAATTACATAATTATTCATAATTATATTCTTAACAATAATTCCTAAAAAGTTGAAAATAAATCAAACATAATATTATAATTATCACATCATCTAAGAAAATAAAAAATAATTCAAACAAAAATGTATGATTATATTGAAAATTATATGAAATACCAAAGACAAATTGCATATTGAGATAAATTTTAAAATTAAATTTAATCTTATTTTAAAAAAATACATTTAATATATAAAATAATAATAATATAAACATAAAACATATTTTTTCAATAATCATCATTATTATCACTGAATCTTAATTCCAAGATAAAATTTATTCATCATCATAATTATCATAATCATAATCAAACTTCATTACAAATATTATTGATTTCAACACTCAAATTCTAATTCACCACAAAGATGTTTTCATATAATATCACTCAAAACAAACTATTACTAATTCTTCCTCATAATATGTATCCAAGTTGAAGTTTACAATATGTGTTAATTTTAAGTATGTCAACGTATGTCCAATTCTTTGTCATGCAACTTGAAACATACTTAAAATATTCATTCTCATGAACATGAAAATTATTTTGCAAAAATAATTACTAAAAAAATAAAAACTCAAGTTTGTATAAAAATCAATTAGACAAGTTTTTCATAATCAAACATACTTTTCAAAAGCAATTCAAAATAAAATCTCAAGTAAAAGAACCACAATTAACATAAAATCAATGAAATAAAATATACCATGAGCAATGCCTTAGTCATGCAAATTAAGTTGCTACCTTAAAAAATAGGTAATAGTAATTATTAAAACTTTATAAAAATATATATACATAGAATTATAAGATTGAGCCCAAAATTAGCATTCATGATATAATACGCACAAACATTATAAATTATATATGTAAAGAATAAATCATATGTAAGTAATTAATGAAAGCCATGCAAATCAATGAAAGTTATATTTGACAAGTATATTCATCTAGAAGTAATAAATCTAGAGTTTAAGACTATTAAAAAATTAACTTTTATCAAATTATACGCTAAAAGAAAGTTTTATACACTATGTATTACTATTTTTAATAATGATTAAAAACAAATTTAATTGAGACATAAAATCAACATATTATATATCAGACAAAAATAAAAAGATATATATAACAAAGAAAAAAATTAAACTAAAAAATAAAAAAATATATCACATGGTTGTAGTATTCTCACAAATTTTATTTATAATCAAATATATTAATTTTTTTTTTAAATCATGTGAACAAAATTAATGAGTATATGTGTAGGTTACTCAAAATAATTTTTAAAATTTAGTGAAAGTGAACTTTTTAGTGAAAGAAATATTTAAATAATTTTGACAAACCTGATAGTTAACTCTGATATGATCAAGAGGTGGATGGATATAAAATTATGCTTGTTATTACGACGTGGAGATCAAGTTAGCTATGACATTTGTATAAAATTACAACTCATTAATCATGCTTATTATTATAGTATTGATATATTTAAAAGTCATACATGCTTATTATTGTATAAAATTGTAATCATATGATGTCAGCTCCTAACCCAAACATAGTTATGATATTACTACAATCATATTTGTTATTATGACATTAATATGTGAAACTTTTGTAGCCTAATGCTTGGAAAACAAAATATATTCGAACATGGGTTAGGTCATATTGGCTATGAATTTATGTGAAGTGTGTGTGTGTGTGTGTGTGTGTGTGTGAAAAAGAGAGAAAGGATTGATTTTCTTATATACTTATTAAAAAGAAATAATTGTTGAAAAAAAAATTATTTCACAATGAGGAATTATCTGAAAATTACAAAATTTTTAAAAGAGATATAAAAGATAATTCATCTAACGGGTAAGTAAAACTATGATTATTACTTTTAAAAATAATTTTTTAAAAAAAAATACCATAAATACCCTTAGCATAATTGCATGAGAAAAACAAATGTCATAAATCTCAACATTTTCCTAATCTTATCTTATTGCACACGCTATCAATTTACATACTACAACATGACTACAACTTCAAACTCATTGTATCCAAACCTTCAACTTCATGGCTAGCCTTTTGAGCCTGAAACATGCTAGGATATTTCATGTTGTAGAGTCGCTTCTCGACGAGCAACATCTTACTGATTTAGCTAATGCTCAGCTTGGTGGCAGCTCATGTGTTGATCCTAAATGAGCTGACTTTGGGTTTTGATAGTAAATCTGCTCTTAATGCATGCAAACGCTAACATCTATCATTGGTAAGCAGAAAAGAATGATAATTTTATCTATTCATCAACCTAGCCTTAAGGCCCTCCGCCCTTGGTATAATCGATCAGTTGCTCATGATATATAAAGGATCTGTTAAACACCATGGGCATTGCTCATCTGCAAGATTTTTGCCATTGTAATGACTATCCTATCCCTCTGCAGCTCAATCCACTTGAATAAATACTTCATGGAAATACTGTCAGAACTCATACGTGTTTTAAAAAAGAAAGAAAGAAAAAATGGGCCATGAAATCAGGAAAACCCAAACTAGTGTAAGCACGAGGTTGCCACCATTGATGAAACAAAAAACTATATGCAATCATTTTAGATATAAAACTGAATAAAGAAGGTCAGAGAGAATACCACATCTCCATAGCTAATCAAGAAGGAAGTTTATGGCACTGCTGCCCATAGCATCGCAGTGTTTCAGATTGAAACCCAAAAGAGATGAGCCAAATTTCAGAAATTATGGCATGATGATATAAGAGCTCATAGAACAATGAAAAACAAATAGAATTTATGAAATGAACAGGCTGGAGTTGGCCAACAAGGTAAAATGGGCCAATCAGAACAGTCCATGTCAATCAACCTGCATGCAATTGTGGTCCACCTGAGTCAACCCAACCTAACTTCTTCATCATCCCACTTGGATCATGCTAAAGGACCTATTTTTTGCCCCTCTAATATTTATTCAAGACAATTTCACTTGAAAAGGTATTATGGGTGTGCATTAATATCTTTCATTAAGAAAATCATATCTAAGCAGGATGAAGAATACATTCTTCTAAAAATAATGGATCTTAAGTTCGAGACTCATCAGACACAGTTTCTTCAATTTTTTAAGATAAACCTATAAAAATAATATATTTGTACATTAAGTACAACCTCCAACTTCCATTAGTATCTTTCCTTAAAACCATATTTGTCTCTAACAAAGTCAAAACATCATTCCCTGACACACTATATGCTATGTTGCACGGACACGGATACGGACACGGAGATACGATACGGCAGGATACGGGGACACGGCAAATTCTAAAAAACTAGGATACGGATACGACTAGGATACGTCATGATAAAAAAAAATAAAATTAAAAATAAAAATTATTAATTATAAATATTATGTATTTTAAAATAATTTAAAATATTGTATTTTAAAATAATTTAAAATTTTGTATTTTAAAATAATGTAGGTAAACGACGCGTCTGTAGCTAAACGACGCATCTGTTGTTAACGACGACTGTTTCCGAACAACGCGTCGGATATGTCTCCGACGCGTATCCGATACGCCACGTGGCGTATCGGACACGTGTCCGACCTGTGTCTGACCTGTGTCCAACCCCTGTCCGACCCATGTCCACGTGTCGGACACGTGGACACGACAACACGAGTCGGACACGGCGACACGAGTCAGACATGGCGACACGACAATTCCTAGGCGTATCCGTGCAACATAGACTATATGCTTTGATAATTATGTTTTAAAGAAAATGAAAGTTTATATACTAGACAAGGTACTAAATATGACTTGGAGATGTAACACACTAATAATACCAAGTGCTTGACAATGAGTAAGGTGAGCTTCCTAGAACGAGTTCAATTTCATAAGAACTATGAATTTTTATAATGTTATAATGTTCTCGTATGAAGTTACTTCGATTTAATCATTGAGAAATAAATATCATGTCTAGGAATTATCAATTTTTCTCTCTTAAATTTTCTATGAAGTAGTATATTTTGTTTACAATTTTCTCTTAATAATATCAATTTGTAAGAAATTAAATATAAATCAAACTCAAAGTTATAAATATCATATGATATACAAAAAATATATATGTATTTATCAAGAAAATTTTTTATGAGATTATTTTATTATAAAATAATTTTCTTGAACATTAACATCAAACAAAACTTAAATTCATAAATTATAAACAATTTCATCACTAGACAAAATTTGACATTAAATTTAGACCCATTTTGAGAGAGACATTTTTGTATTTAAAATAGTTAAAAAAACAAAAAAAAAACATTTTTTTTAATAATCATCATTATCATTATCACAAAATCTTAACTCCAAACAAAATAAAATTTATTATCCATCATCATTATCATTATCATAGATCATGCTTTATTGTTGATATCACCACCCAAATTCTAAATCAAAACAATAATGGTCTTGTATAATATTACTCCAAACAACTATCTTTATTTAAGTTAATGTTTATTATTATGTTTTATTCCATGTAAGTCTAATTTATGCAATATTATATGTTAATTTATATGACCATTTGTCGCATATGTTAGTCGCGCATAAATGAAATATATTTAAAATATACACTCTCAATCTCATAAAAACCAATAAATTCATGATTACACATGTTTTCCGTAATCAAACATGATTCTCGGAATCAACTCAAAATGCAACCCCGTTGCCCCAACGGAATCGAGCCCAATTTTAACGCGAAACTAACGAAAAAGTAAAAATCACTGGAAAAACCCTAAGTTTAGTCGCTGCACTGAAATTAAATGTTCTCGCTCAATTTGTTATAAAGTTTAGACGTTTACCTGGTGTTGAGAATCGCATATAAAATTATATTATAGATTTCGCTGTGAAATTGTAAAAACGTTTTCAACTGAATTAAAAACAGAAACAATCGATCCGTGCTTTTGAAACGATCCGAAGTTAAGCAAGCGTCCCATGACAATCAGCCAGTCTTCGAAATCAGCTCCGAACAAACATTGTATCAGATAAAAATAAAAGAGAAAAGATTAGAAGAACATGAAAAGCCCTAGCACCAGCATCTTGTACCAGAAGGCATGCGCTCTACGATCAATAGAGCCTGAATTAGGAAGAGAAAGAACAATGACCTGGTTAGCAGACGGAAACATTTTGGAAAGGAACGCTTTCTTGCTAGTGCTGGTGCTGGTGCTAGTCACCGCTTCATGTATGTTTCCCTCTCCACTATCCCAAGTTGCTGATTTCGAGAGGGAAAACAGTCACTCATGCAGCCATATAAGAACTGTTTCGGCGGATGAAACTGAAATGGATTTCATGTTAATTAAGCACAGTTATATTTCACAGGAATTTGGTTGGATACGAATTATTCTTTCGGACACCTCGAATTGGATTTTATTTTATTTTTTTCCCTTTCTTCAAAACCTTATGCATTTCATTATTGGGCGACGAGCAAAAACTGTTACGCCATGCCATGAGGAAGCAGGAGGGGCTAACGACGGCTATCTGAAGCCACGGCTCCCAGCTGGTGAAATAACACAAATGAGGGAAAGATAGTTTTGAGCGGGACAAAAGAGGAAAATTACGATTGGATTTTATTCTTCTAAATAAAAAATTTTAAGTAAAAACTGGCGAAAATATTACACTCCACCTTAAAAATATTTTAAGATTATAAGGCATACTGGCAGGTCGGCTCAGCCTGTAGCGGAGGCAAGTGGGCCGGGTAGTCAGTGCACGGCCCTAATGAGCCTTGCATGGCATTTGCCTGGCACTACACAGTCCGAAACCGTGCCTAGACCCGGGTCGTGCCGGCCCGGGGCACAGATCATGTCGTGCTAGAGGTGTCAAACGGGACGTGTCGGGCTGGCCTGGCCCGTTTTTTCAGGCCCAACCTGGCTTTCGTGTCGGGCCAGGTACGGCACGATTACTGTACCGTGCCATGCTAGCCTGGCTTGGTTTTGTCGGGGTTCAGCCCGGTACGAGCCTGCGGCATGATTTGACGGGTTCGCCCCCTCGGGCCGAACCCTAAATTAAAAAAAAATTAAGGTTTCGGCGCCCCCGTAACCCTAATTTTAAAAAAAATTAGGAATTAGATGCGCCCAAAACCCTAATTTTAAAAAAAATTGATTACGGCACGGTACCGTACCAACGGGTCACGGTACCGTGCAGGGCCAGGCACGGCACGAGGCCCGGTTGCCCTTGGCACCGCACGAGCCTCGGCACGGGTAATTTCTATGTCGGGTCGGCCCAAGCACGGCTAAACCGTGTCGTGCCTCGTGCCGGCCCGGCCCGGTCCGGTTGACACCTCTATGTCGTGCTAGGCCAGGGGATGTCGGGTCTCATGCCGAGCCATGCACGACATACGTACCTGGCCCGTATGTACAGTCTAACTACGTGGGTCTCATGACCCGTGACCTTGGACTGGGTATCTGGCACTGTCCAAGCATACCTTGCTCGCCCCGCCCTGTCATTTTCAAAAAATATATTAAAAATTTTTAAAAAAATTGCTCTACCACTCTTGGTGCATGTGGCAAGTTTTTTTTTTAAATTGTCAGCCACTTGGTTGGCTGGGCACATCCATGTGGCTTGACCCCAGTCATGACCTATATACTTGTGGAACTTGTTGTTGGATGAGAGTTTCTTGCCCAATGAGTTTTTCAGACATTGTTCGATTTTAAACTGTCTAGTATTCTTATGTATTTTAGTAATTTGTGATGATATATAGACAAGAAGATAGAGTAATTATGAATTAATTTCATGACTTTGGTATTTTAGTAAATTTTGATATGAAATTGATAAGTTTTTGAAGATATTTAGCGGAGAAGAAAAAAATATAGAGTCTTGCAACTTTTGTATGTTATGACCTTACCAATTCATTTGCATAATCATTTCACTATTTGTCATATTTTTTGTGGATGTAATATTATTATGAAGTCATAATTATAATTATCTCATAAAATTTAAATGGCTATCATTTTAATTCAATGTTACAGTAACCAAGTATCTCACTAGTACTAAAGATTACATTCGAGTCTAATTACTTTAATTTTATCTTTAATATGGCTTAATAGTCTCAAATTAGAGTTATTATGACTCTATTACTCTGTCTAATTTAATTTGTTAGATAATATCCCAAAAACTCATTTATAAGAATATATTATCAAATAAGATTTATAAGTATATGGGTCATACAAGTAGTATAATAGACTTTCATCTAGATATCAATCATGTAGGTAATATATTAGCAATTCAGTTCTTCAACAATAAGACAAATCATTGTCAATAAATGAATACTCAGATTAGTAAACAATCTAATGTTCAGGGTTCGTTCATTTAATAAATGTGATGTTGTTAAGTTATTTGATATATATTATGTTGGAGATAGAACAAAGGGTGAGATAGTGTGCAATGATCCCTTGCCCTAATAGCATACAAGGTGATTATCATCATTAAGCGCTTCCCAATGATGTTCAGCTTGTAGTTGTCCATTCGGTATATCAACACTAAAACAATAATTTATGTTAGCTTGAAAGTCATTCACAATCTCATATCTTTTAGACAACTTTGTCAACTACTATTGATAATTACTTCAAATGCACACTCTTATTCTTTGACATCCATTACCATAAAGACTAATGAATGATATGGTGCATAAGTATTTGAACATTTAGCTTCTTAAGCATCATACTTGTATAAATTAATATATGCTTCTCTCAAGTTTCATTAATGGGAACTATTCTAGTAAAAGTAGATCATAAGGGTTATCACCACCTTGCAAGTCACAGCATACTTACACATGTCTCGAGGATTGTCTATTATCATTTTCCTTAGTAATGATGTGACTCTCACACTAAATGTAAACCCCTTAAAAGAATATTTTATATAACATCCATCTCAATCGAGAATTAGCCAATTTTAAGATATGTAAAATAGATTAGCATAATAAAGAATTTGTACTTTCAACTTTATAAGCATCATACTCGAGATGATTAACATATACAATTTTTAAAGTTTGACATATAGATTTATCTCATGTATCCCTATTGAAAGGGTTATCACTTCCTTCCTATCATATGCTTGAGTGAGCATCATGGTTTCTTTATTACTATCCACCATGATAACCTTGCATAAATCCACCAATAATCAAAATCATAATTCAAGTTTTTTTTAATCATCATTCATCAATATCCAAATATAAAATAAATCAAACTAGTGATGCATTCATAATCAAAATAAATTACACCACATAATCGAAATTACACAAATCCTAGACCATGCTAATTTAGTATAAATTCTCGAATATATCTTTAGAGGAGAAGGGTTTGAGAGCCTGACCCCCAACTCTAGGGATTGTATAAGTCATGCATCCCTTACTTGCTTGTAGAACTCCTAGAAAGTATAAAAATTGCTTAAGGATTTATAGGTTGTCATAGTTTTTCTTTTTGCGTGAGGGAGAAGAAGAAGAAATGAGAGTTTTTTTCAAAAATTCTATATCTTTCACTTTTACACTCAGTTAATCTTGTATTACTATAAGTAGGAAGTTACAACTTTTAGAAAAAATTTACAACTTCAGCCTTCATCTCTTTAGCTTGAGATTGCCACTCTAGATAATAATTGTGACTTTATTCAAAATCTTGATTTACTATGACACAAAGTTGTGGTGTTGGCAATGACCACCACTCGGGCATAATCTCTCACTAACACAAGTTCATGGTATTGTGAATTGGCCACATCTTCATACATTCATCCATTTATAATCCATAGAGGATCACATTACATTGAAGTAGTTGTAGTGGGAAGATGATTTCTCATATATTTTATATAGTCATGTTGTTATGTGGTGGCCACAACATTAGAAATTAATCTTTCTTGATATGTATGTGGTCATGGCACTAGGATCTAGTTACAAAGAAAAGTAACCATTCATATCTGTTAAGTATTTGCCGTATTATGAGTGGATGTAACACTAGACTTTTCTTCTCTCATATAACATATTACCATGGTGCTGCGACACTAGATTCCATAATTGTCACAACTATGGATTTAAATAATTATCACAGCATTGACCTTGAGCACTAATGAGATACTTAGTTGCTGTGATAAATAATTAATATCATAGTCATTTAAATTTTCTAAGCTATGTATGATCGTGACTCTATGATAATATTATAATCATTGAGAATATGTCGCGCAATGAAAATATTATAGTAATGAGTTAGTAGGATCATAATGTACAAGATTTTTCCTCAACTATTTAGGAGAGTTTATGTCAAGAATAGATGACAAAAATATACAAAACTTATTAATCTACCTCATCTGCTATAAACCTCAAAAAACATATTGATTTCATGACCATTATTTAAAGATCTCTAAAATACCAAAAATCATGAAATCAATACTTAGGTGCATTTCCATGTCTATACATTATTATTAACCAGCAAAATATACAAGAATACTCGGTGACTTGAGTACTAAACAAACTCAAACACTAAAACATTTGCTCACCCTTAAGCAATCACTTCCCCTCTAAAGAAGTATTCATCACAATAAATTACTATGACTAGGTTTGGGTATCATATGATCTATAAATAAAAAAGCAACTTTAAACAAACATATTGATAGTTGCGGTGGGGTTTAAGTTTCATGACTATACTTGTGGGTCATTGGATGTGTGCATTTGTTTATATAGTAGATATAAGTATTTATTATATCACATATACTTAAAAAAATTATTGGGTTGTCTCTCAAGTAGTATTATGTTTAATATCATAGCTAGACTATCAAAATCTCTTTAACTCCATTATAGACCTCTAATATCCATGTGATATTTTTAGTATACTACTACTTATCTTTCATGTTGGTATCTTCATTTAGCTTTTATTCAGTTACACTTATCTCTAAGGCTATTTTTTTATTTGATGCTGTGACTTTAGTGAATATCATGGTTCCTGCTTCTCCACTTCAATATCCCTTTTTATTCTAAATCCCCAAAGTCATGGCAATGAGTAGTACCATGACTTTGCCTTTAAGCCTTTCTTTTTTTTCTTTCTTTCTTTATCTCCAAAGTCATGGCTATTATTGAAGTCATGCATTTTTCATGAACCTTTTCTTTACATTTTTCTTATAACTCCAAAGTCATTGTACTATGCATAGTCATAATTTTTTCTTTAGGTTTTAGATGAGCTAATTCCTTTTGTATCACCAAAGTCATGGTGTTGGGCATGGCCATAATTTCTTTTTAATCTTTCCTTAGCCATTTTTATTGTGGAATACCAAAGTTATGGTACTTGGCACAACTATGAGTATGGCTTTGTCTATGATTTATCATTCATGGTGTCAATCTCAGCATTGTCTTTTTACTTAGATGCTTCAATTTTCTTAGAGTTGTCACATAAGACTAGTCAAATGTCACGACTTTGAAGAATACCATGACCTCATGGCAATCAACTTCTCTAATTTCTTCATTTTTACAACTTTAATTTAATTATTCATGTTATTTGTTTTCATCATTATCACAGCTCCAAAGGTATTCTTTTGTTTGATACACTATAGCACACTCACAATTCCAAAATTGTACTTATGTTTCATTTATTTTGTCACTCTCACAACTTTAGTTTTTTTTTTATTTATATGATGTCTTTATCCAGTCACTAGTCTCCTATAAAATTTTTTCACCATAAATCTACTTTTTATTGCAATGTGGTATGGAGTTGAATATCAATTCTTAAACACCCAATTTCTAAGTCATCTCTACCCCATAAGTCATTATTAAAATTAAACTTTACTTATTCCTCACCAACATATAGAGTGATTGCACCTTTCTTGATATCGATGAGGACTTGTCCTATGGCTAATTATGGTCATCCCAAAATTAATGATGTATATAAATAATAAAATCCATTAGAAAAATAAAATTACCCACCTTGACTACTATATCTTTGATATTTCCATTTGGGTGCATAATAGTTTGATCATCCATTTAAAGTGAAAGATATATTAGAATAATTTTGTCAAGATTCAATCATTATGCAAAGGACATAGACATCAAGCTAATATTTGATCTTAAATCATACAAAACCTTTCAAAATGTGTGATCTTGAATAGTGCATGAGATAGTAAAGTTTCTAGTGTCTTTTAATTTCCTTGGAAGTTGTCTTAAAATAATAACACTATACTTCTCAATTATATTTAAGGTTATATATGTCTCCAACTTTTTTTTACTACTCATTATATATTTACTTCTCAAAAACTTATCTTTAGTTTCATTTTGATACATTTATTTCTTTCTATGGTTTCGGGTGATCTTTATCCTCTCCTCCAATTCCCCATCTCCCTTTTTCTAAAATTTAGGTAATAATTAGTTTTGTACTTCTTTTTGAGTCATGGTGTTATTATGTGTCACGACATCATTATTTACTCTCATTATTTAGGGGTTGGCTTCTTAGAGAATTTCAAGTTGAGCTATGGCTTTTGAGGATGCTGCTACCTTGTTACACCCAACAAATCCAAAATCCTCTTGTCCAAAATAATCTTATAGTTTTGAATTTATGAATCTTAGAAAAGTCATATAGCTTTTTCACTCACAAAATGTCCAAAATAATTTTGTTCACGTTGCCTATTTAGCTCCTTCCCACTTCAAAGTAATTTTGAGAAATGATTCTTTGGACTTACTTCTATATCACTTAATAATTCATTTACACATCTTCCATTTATTGATAATGCCAATTAACAAATATGATGCTTTATGTTTCCCATCACTGAATTTATTTCATTCATCCTCACTTCAAGTGTCCTCATTCACTTATCTTGATCATCATTCTTTTTTAAAGTTATACTACAATAACTTGTACCCCATTGATGAGCCAAAAAGTCAGTGATGTTTTGAATTCATGACTTGTAGAAAAGTCATAGTATTTTCACTCACAAAATATCCAAAATAATTTTGTTCGCAGTGCCTCTTTAACTCCTTCCCACTTCAAAGCAATATTGAAAAATGATTCTTTGGACTTACTTTTATATCACTTAATAATTCATTTACTCATATTTCATTCACTGATAATGCCAACTAACTAATGTGATGCTCTATGTTTCTCATCATTGAATTTATTTCATTCATTCTCACTTCAAGTGCCCTTGTTCACTTATATTGGTCATCATTCTTTTTTAAAGTTCTACTATAATAACTTGTACCCCATTGATGAGCCAAAAAGTCATTGATGTTTTGAATTAACGACTTTTAGAAAAGTCATAGTATTTTCACTCACAAAATATCCAAAATAATTTTGTTCACAGTGCTTCTTTAACTCCTTCCCACTTCAAAGCAATATTGAAAAATGATTCTTTGAACTTACTTTTATATCACTTAATAATTCATTTATTCATATTCCATTCACTGATAATGTCAACTAACTAATGTGATGCTCTATGTTTCTCATCATTGAATTTATTTCATCCATTCTCACTTCAAGTGCCCTCGTTCACTTATGTTGGTCATCATTCTTTTTTAAAGTTCTACTACAATAACTTGCACCCCATTGATAAGCCAAAAATTTATCGATGTTTTAGTCCATTTTCTTGGCATGTTTTCATGTTTAGGAGATTAATTTCATAGCTAAATAATATAAAATTACTTTTCTCATAATTTTATAAGTTTTTATCTAGAAGAAATAAAATGATAGTAGAAATCTAGAAAATTGGTTAAGTCAATTGTATCTCGAAAAAATCAATTCTATTACAACAAAAAACTGAAGAAGAACTAAAAATCAAGTTGCAACTAGGAATGATGTCACAACCATCAAGGAGGAAAGACAAAGTTTTACATAACATATTTTTTAGATACTGAGAAAAGATGATCAAGGCAATGTCATGACAAGAAAACTACTATCATAAAAAATGACTTTTAGCAAAGAATCCCAAGATGGACACTTGGTCTTAATAGTAGGCTTGGCCATGATAGAAGAATTAATCATGACATCAACAATTAGTCATGACATCAATAATTAGTCATGACAACTGACTTGTTCATAATAGTAAAACTTGGTTAAAACATCATATTTAATCATGACAACTGACATGGCCATGATAGTAGAACTTGGTAGTGACATTATAATTAGTCATGACATCATCATCTGGTCGTGATAGCAGAACTTGGTCATGACATTAGATTTAATCATGAAATTAATATTTGGTCATTACAATAGACTTGGTCATGATAGCAGAACTTGGTAATAACATCAAAATTAGTTGTGAGATCAGAAATTGGTTGTAAAAGTGAAATAAAGAGAAAAAGATTTGGAGATCATGATAAAGAATTTGAAGTTGAGCCGATCATTCTAGATTTTTACAAAAATTTTTCTTGAAGCTAGGGCTAAAACATACCATATAAAAATGAATTTTGTTTCATAAATAAGGATTCAGAAAGTGACCCAGGTGATTGGTAGCTGATGGCACTACTTGATTTTATTCTTTCTTCTTTTATTTGATCATTTTTTATTTGATCATTTTTTGGATATATAACTTCAATTGTTAGAAACATGAATCTGATGATTCAATAAGGTCCAATCACCTTATTCTTCACTATATGTAGTTCATAGGTGATTATAAATCTAAGTGAAATCTTCACTGAATCAATTGAGATATTGAGCAATTTTTTTATAGGAATCAGTGAGAGTTTCTTGGAATTAAAAGTAAATTTAATGGATTGGTATATATTTCAATTGCTTATTCCTCATGCTAGTATTAAACGCCCTTAATTCATTATATCTTACCCTTATCTTTGGGAGGCCCTCTAAGTCACATAGAGAAGGCGAAATCTTGAGGGTTAGTAAACAATATATTAAGGGGATTAGAGAGACTAATAGTGATAAACAAGAGAATTCTGTCAATTCATCTAGAGAAGTCCACATTTTACTTAGAGATGAAGAAGTAGAGTGATTCTCTGGTTGAATCACCAGAGATATCACCTTAATCTTTCGAGTGATTGATGTCCCCATGTTTACTTGGATCCAATCAAGTAAAGAGAAAACTCTCAATGATTTAAAGGAAGAGACATCAACCATTTGTAGAGACTTGTAATACCATTGCCTTGGGAAGCAAGAGACTTGCAATTATTAGAAATTAGTAGTATTGAGAAAAAAAAATACTCAATTCTTCATCTGACTGCTCGAAATATGAGTAACTACTTAGATCCTAGACTTCTAAGGAAGCAATGTGATATAAGTGGTGAATGGTGTAGCTACAAGGAGAGATTTAGGGCTACATGATAAAAGTGCTTAATAGATTTTAACTTTTCTACATAAATAAGCCATGATGTATAAATCTATAGAAATTGGCTATACCATAGTACCTTATGCCTGTGTCAGCTTCTACAAGTGAATCGATATAGTCCAATTTATTTTTATGAATTTTTTTTGACCTTTTTTTGAGAATTTTAGTACTTGATTGTCATTATCTTTTAGTTAGCAATTGAAAACATCTTTTTTAATGATTCAAATAGTATAAATCTTTAGTAGTTTGGGTAGTTAATAATTAAATTCTTGTAAATCTATGCAGGAATAATATATGGACTTATATTTATTTTTACTACTTGAATTACATGCACACTTATAGTGTCATGGACTAAATCTAATTATAATATCTATTTTAAGTAGAGTGGTGTAGTTTATACAAGAAAAAGACATTAGGGTTTTATGGGGTTGTTACAGAGGACTGAAAGAAATGGTTAAGTTAATATTTAGATAAAAAGAGAAATACTAGTTTGAACAAGTTTTGAAAAAAAATTAAAAAATTAAAAAATTAAATAATTAAATAATTACAAAAATATGAATCAATAACAAGGTCTTGTGAAGACACTTATCTTTTTGATCTTCACAAATAAATATATGTAAAATTTTATTTGATGCCACTGATCCTTTTTGATCTTAGTGTGTTTCAATTTTAGGAAAAAATTCATGCACAAGAAACAAGAAATAGATTTTTTTCTTCTAGATACTGAGATTGAAACAACACAGAGAAGCCAAAGAAAAGTCATAATTGCAATGATAGATAAAAGGATGGCTCCAATAATAGACCAAGAACAAACAGCAAGAACTCCAACATGCAACACCATGAAAGATTTTTGGAAACTAGTTATCTATGAAGAATATTTAGCAATGAGACGATCAACTATTGAAGTAAACAACTTTGAACTTAAACAAGCTTTGAACATGATGGTCCAGTGGAATCAATTTGTAGGCCATCCATCAAAGGATCCTAATGAGAATATAGTTAGATTTTTGAGAATGACCCACACTATAAAGTTGAATGGTGTAAGGCCAAAAGTAATCAAGTTGTAGCTATTTTCATTTTCCATATGAGATATAGTAGCCACATGGCTCAACTCTCTACCATATGGCTCAGTCAACACTTGGAAAGAGCTGATGAAAGTATATCTTGGAAGGTTCTTTCACTCATCCCTCACATCTGAAAGAAGATGAGAGATCACAACCTTTAGATAAGGTAATGAGGAAAGCCTATATATAATGCTTGAGAAAGATATAAAAGGCTGCTATAGTGGTGTCCAATGCAAATGGCCATATTTTGCTACTCGATAAATTATACCTCTAAGTAAATAATTGATACAGCCTACTATGAAGCTTTTATAAAGTACAGAGGAAGCAAGGCAGCTAATCGAATACCTTGTTAGATGCAACATGAGGACTCCATCTGAATTAATATAGAGCAATAGCAGAGGAAAAGAGAGTGGAATGATATTGCTGAAAAGAATGACCACGATTGAGTCCAAGATTGAACCACTCATGAATAGGCTAGATAAATAAGAGAGAAGAATACACTATACTCATGAAATTAGAGAAGTGAAAAGAGATGGGAATAGAAGTAGTATTGAGGGCCACAAGAAGGTCTATATGTAGTTAGGGAGGCAAAATACTAGAATTAATAAAGAAATTATTATTTCAATCACAACTCCAATCTGCCAACACACTATACACCAATATTTAGAACTCATGAGAACTTTTTTTATAGTGGAGAAGGACAAAAGGGCACAAGGTATGGTCAACATTACCAGCAAGGGTATGCTCCACCAAGGTTCCAGCAGCATCATCAAGGAAGAGAAAATAAGATTGATCACCATGGTTAAAAGAAGACTCAATCATTTGAAGAAAAAATATTGCATTTCATGGGGGACAATAAGAGAATGATGAGCCTCCATGAACATAAACTGGCTGTATTGGAAGCTTTCAATCCAACATAGATATTTCTGGCCAACACAAGTACTTCTCTCAAAAATCTAGAGACTTAAGTAGGGTAGTTAGCCTTAACTTTGTAAGGTCAAGATGAAGAAATTTTTTCCAGTGATACCAAGAAGAATCTAAAAGACTATATGGTTGTGCAACTAAGAAGCTTTGAAGGAATTAGAGAACCCAAAGTTAGATAAATATAGAAATAAGAAATATAGTTCATAGAATACTATAAAAGAAGCTAAAAGAATGGTACAGTAGCAGTATGATGTAGAAGGAACTAGGAAGCCTAAAAAAACTCAAATATCTAGGAATGAAGTTCTATTCTCTCAGATACTGAAAAGGCCTACAGTAGAAGAGCAATTCTCTAAGTTTTTGGAGATCTTCAAGAAAGTGAAAATAAGCCTACCTTTCTAGATGTAATAGCATAGATGGCATACTATGCCAAGTTTCTAAATGACATACTAAGTAAAAGAAATTGCTGAAGATAGAGTGGTGAACTTGACTGCCACAACAATGCAGTCATCCAGAGAAGATTACCATAGAAAATAAAGGATCTAGGAAGCTTCACTATTCCATGCACCATTAGAAAAGTTGAATTCAATAAAGCTCTGTGTAACTCAGGTGCTAGCATTAATTCGATGTCTTTGTTTATGGTTAACAGGTTAAGTTTGGGGGAATTATCTCTCACTTATTTTACCCTACAAATGGTAGAAAAACAATAAATAAACTTGAAGGGATATTGGAAGATGTTCTTGTCAAAGTGGGAAAGTTAGTTTTCCCTGTGGATTTTATTCTATTGAACATAGAGAAATTCTAACAAGTTTCACTATTGTTGGGAAGACCAGTCCTTACAACTAGAGCTACCTTCATAGATATGTAGATGGTAATGCTTACTCTTGGGGTTGAAAATAAGGCAATTCACTTCAATTATGACAAGAGCCTTGATCAAATAGATATTGATGTTCATGATAACATTGTAGTAGAAAATATTAGTCACAATAGTTATGAATTAGAAAATGATTGTAATGTTCCATTTTCAATCAAAAAAATGAGATGAAATTCTAGTATCCTAAATATGCTGATGTTGATTTTGTGACATCTAGTTTCAAGTATACATAAACTATTTTGAATCTGAATGAACACAACAGTGAAAATTCCTACAATAATAAAAGGAAGGCATCTCAACAAAGGATGAGTACAAAAGGACTTCATTTAATAGATTTGTCAAACTATTTGAAATATACTTTTCTAGAATCAAAAAAAGATAAACCTGTGATTATTTCTACTGCATTGACTGATATTATAGAACAAAAGCTACTTAATGTGTTAAAGAAATATAAAGAAGCTATTACTTGGTTTATATAAGATTTGAAGGATATCAGTACATCAATCTGTATGCATAAAATCCTATTAGAGCATATAATGAAAGGACTTCAATAGAGCATCAAAGAAGACTGAATCTTATAATGAAAGAAGTTGTCAGAAAGGAAGTTTTGAAGTGGTTGAATGCTATATTTATATATAGGATGGATAACTCTTGGGTGAGCCCAGTTCATGTGGTTTCTAAGAAGGATAGATTTATTGTGATCAGAAATAAAAAAATTAGTTAATTCTTATAAGAACTATAATAGGATGGATGGTGTGCCTAGATTATAAAAGATTAAACTCGGCAACCATGAAAGATCACTTTCCATTATCCTTCATTGATCATATATGGGATAGGCTTGCAGGACACCCTCACTTATATTTTTTTGATAAATATTCAGGATATAACTAGATTACCATTGCATCTAAGGATCATAAGAAAATTATATTTACATGCCCTTATGGTACATTTGCTTTTAGAAGGATTTCATTCGAGTTATGCAATGCTCCTACCATATTTCAAATGAGTATGATATTAATGCTTTCTAATTTGATGAAGAAGGTTATTGAAATATTTATGGATGACTTCATAGCATATAAATCTAGTTTTGATCATTGCCTACCTAATTTGGAAATAGCACTTCAAAGATATAAAGATAAGAATTTAGCCTTAAATTGGGAGAAATAACATTTCATTGTAATAGAAGGCGTTGTCCAATGATACAAAATTTTTGTAGCTAGTTTGAAAGTTGACAAAACAAAAGATTTCAATAATCAAAACTCTTTTACCTTTCAAGATAGTCAAGAAAATTGGGAGTTTGTTGGGACATGTTGGATTTTAGAGAAGATTTATCAAGGTCTTCTCGAAAATATTAATACCATTATATAGATTACTTGAAAAATACATTAAGTTCAATTTTGATGAGTCCTACCAAATTATATTTGAAGAGATTAGAACAAAACTAATGGAAGCTCCAATCATAGCCACACTCGACTAGAATGGTATATTTGAAATCATGTGTGATACTAGTGATTTTACCAAGAGAGTCATATTGGAATAAAAAAGAGACAAGATATTTAGGGTTATTATAAAAAATTCATGCCTTACATTATGGGCTCCTATGTTATTATCCATAATGATCATGCAATAATTAAATATTTAATGGAAAAGAAAGAATCTAAGCCAATATTGATTAGAGGAGTATTATGACTACAAAAGTTGGATCTTGAAATCAAGGATAAAAAAGATTGCGACAATATGATAGCTTACCACTTGTCAAGAATAGAAATAACTACTAGGAATGAAGACAAATCTAAAGTTATTGAAAACTTTCTAGATGAAAAATTGTTTCATTTGTCATTACAATATCTTGGTATGTTGATATAGTGAATTACATAGCTTTTAGAATACTACCGCTAGAATTCAGCTACCAGTAAAGAAAAAAGCTAAAAACTGACAGCATATACTACATGTGGAAAGACCCACTATTATTTAAAAAAGAAACTGATATAATTATCAGAAGGTGTATGCCATTAAAAGAACAACATAGCATATTGAAAGAATATCATGCATTATCATATGGAGGATATTTTGATGTAGACAAAATAACTCACAAAATTCTCAAATTAAGTTTCTACTAACCTACTATCTTTAAAAATTGCATGGAATGGGTCAAGTTGTGTGATCAATGCCAAATAATGAAGAATATCAGTAAAAGGAATGAAATACCCATACAAAGCATATTAGTGGTGCAAATTTTTAATGTATGGAGTATAAATTTCATGAAACCTTTCCTACTTTCCTATGAAAATATATACATACTCCTAGTTATTGATTATGTATCAAAGTGGGTAGAAGCAACTTATTTTCCAAAGAGTGATGCTAATATAGTGGTGGGATAAATGCAAAGTAATATTATGAGTAAATTTGGGATACCTAGAATTGCCATAAGTGATGGTGAAAGCTATTTTATCAATTAAGTTTTTGAGAAACTGATGAGAAGATATGAGATTAAAGTTAAACACATAAAATTTGACACATCATCATCATACTAATGGTCAAGCAAAATTTTATAATAGTGAAAAAAAAAATTCTAGAAAAAACTATGAGCTCAAGTAAAAAAGATTGGTCTTTAAGGTTGGATGATGCACAATAGACTTATAGAACTGCATTTAAGGCTCCTATTAGAATGTCTTCAAACATAATTTCCTTTGGAAAACCTTGTCACCTACCTCTAGAATTAGAATATAAGGTAATGTGGGCCATCAAAAAAATAAATGTTTAACTTCAAGGTTGCTAAAAAACGAGATTACTCTATATAAATGAGCTGGAAGAATTGAGAAATGAAGCCTATGATAGTGCTAAAATCTACAAGGATAAAATAAAAAAATAGCATGGTCAAAGGATCTTGATAAGAGAATTCAAAGTATGAGACAAGTTCTACTTTTTAACTCTAGGTTAAAACTATTTCTAGGAAAGCTGAAATCAAAATAGAGTTATCCATATATAATAGCAACAAGTATAACTTTTGGGATAGTAATATTAAAAACAAGTGTTATAAAGAGTTTAAGGTGAATGGTCAAAAACTTAAGTACTACCTTAGTAGACAATGAGTTTAGATGAGAGGGAATGTCTACATAGGGAATTAGTGTCGAAGTAATGAGTAGCAGCCATCATAGTCCAGCTAAGGACTAAAAAACTAAGTAGCTTATGAAAGAAAACCCATATGAGCTTGATTTAAGTGTTTAAATTAATATATTCCTCTTATTTCTTTTTTTTAGATTAGAATTTATTGTTACTACTTTACTTGATAAGTATTTCTAGAATTTTATAGGAGCGATGACAAGTCAGCACATAATGAAAAGCTGAGTGAAGAAACATCCATCAAGCTACAAGAGAAGATCAAATTGAAAAGAAAGTATTTTCTTTCACTTAAAAGTAAATTTTAAAAAGAGGCTTGATTGTGAGTTTGGGGGGAAATAATATTTAGAAAAAAAGAAGTTAAATGATCTTGACTTGGGTGTTTAATTAGATATTGTGTTATTTACTCAATCAACATAAAGGGGAAAAACTTTTTTTTTTGAAAGTCGCAACAAATTGGTATCGATTATGATAAGAAATTTAGAAAAAAAACTTAACTTTAGTCGCAACATAGTTTATAAGGGCACATTGATTATTGATAATTCTAGAAAAGATAAACTCATGTCATAATACAATTCATTCACGACACCAATTTTTGATGTCAAAAAAGTTTAATGTTGCGAAAAAAATTAGTTTTCATTTGACAGAGCAGATAAAATGATAGAAACTTATGTTGTGACCAAAAGAAGAAAAGTCACGACCTAATCACCATTTCAAGTAAGTTGCAACAAAGAAAAATCAAGTCTAGAATGTTACCTTGTGTTGCGACAAACTTTAGTGGGTCACGACATAAAATAATTGATTGAATAACATAATTTTAAATATAGGGCTCAAGTATAAAACAAATAATAATAATAATAATAATAATAATAAGTTGCGATATGTGCACTTGATTGAAATTAAGTCACGACACACGTACTAGAATTTCGAGTCCATCAAAATTAAAGTCGTGACATGCACACATTAATCTCGTTGTCCCACTAAGAATAAATTTGTGACACGTATACTTTAATTTCAAGCCCAATATGCGAACTTCAATTTAAAAACCCCCAACAAATCTACTTCTACTTATAGGTGTAAAGTGTGCTAGGCAGGCCAGGCTGACCTGAGGCATGGCCCAACTTAGCCATGTGTGGCCCGACATGACAAGGTCTAGACCCATGCATGGGCTTGTGTCATGCCGGCTTGAGGCATGTTTTGTGTCGTGCCAAACTAAAAGTTGTTGGGCCTCATGTCGGGCCAAGCATGACCCGATTGCCTAGCTCGAAGGCATGGTCTAGCAACATAGTCAGGTAATATGCCGTAGAACTCGGTCAGACCGCGCCCAACCCACCTACACTCATTATAACACTACAAATATGAACTAAAAACTAATTAGATGGTGATTTTTATTTTAATTATTTATATTTCATCTTTTATTATGCATTATATTTTAGATTGTATTTTTTTCATATGATAATTTATTTTTTGAGTTGAGCTGAAGACAAAATATTTTTTTAATTATTAATTTGATTTTAATTTATTTAAATTTCTAATGTAATGTACTATTTAATTATATTATTTTGATTTGTTAATATAATATTTCTAATAAATAAAAAATTAAAAATAAAAGAAAATCAATTGTGTATTCAAGCTCCCCATAACTAGTATGACCCTACATGAAATCACAATACTATGAACTGGCTAGGACTTCATACATTTGTCACTTGTAATAAAGGGTCATGGTACTAGAAAATAGTCAAGGTGTGTTGAAGGACTTCTCATATTAATATATGACCATGATTTTATAATAAATCAATAAAATTATAATTGGTCATTCTTGATTATTCTATGGTCATGGCACTAAGATATAATCATGACTTTGAGAAGGTATTGTGTATCCTATGGTTGTGGTATTGGAAAATGATCATGACATAAAACTTGTCATTCATATGTCTTCATCTGTTCATAATGTTGTGGGTAGCTTTGACACTAGCATTCTCTTCTCTCGTATATCATGTTGTCATGGCTCTACAAGAATAATGCAGCACTAGCAATTAGTTCAAGCAAAAAGTCACAACTAATTTATCTTTCTTTAAAGACGAGTCTTGGCCTTGAGAATTAATAATACTCAAGTAATATCATCTATAACTTTTAGTATCCAAGAGCCATGGTTCTGAATAATAGCCACAACTTTGAGCTAAGTAATTTTGGCAATGCAACTTTATGTAGCTCAAAAGTCATAACTTAATAAAAAAAATTACAACTCTGATTTGAGATTACATAGCCATATAAATGATTAAGTCATTGTACTTAGGCTTGGTCACAATCTTGAGCTCTAATATGACCCTTGGTTGTGACATCATATAATTAATATCAGAGATGATGTCACAATCAATAATGAATGATTGATAAGTCATAGATGAATGTTGTAAGAAATCCTAAATTTGAAAAGTTCTCAAAGAACCAAAAGCTTATGCTCACAAGAAAATTCATTTATTTCATTGATCAAAGCAATATATATAGAGTGTTTGAGACATCCCATCAAAATATATAGTAATTAAAATCCTCAATAATTGCAAATTATATAATAAAATGAACAAAAGAAAAAGAAAAAAAATGAAAAACAAATGCAATAATTATCTATTTTTTTATTAAGTCGCTGAAGACTTTATTATACCACTATTTCCTTATCTTAGCAACTTTCAAAGTCTTCTAAGGCTTTTATGATATTGATTTGGCCCATCTGATTTTGTGAGTAAGGTCTTTTCATGTAACATTCAAGACATACCTGCAGGACAAGTCCAATAAAGACATTGTTTGACCTTTTTGTATTTGTTATAGTGATTGGTTCACTAGCAGCTACATCCTCATTCAAGTTTTAATTTAGCAGAATTTCTAGATCTACATCATCTTCCCCTTCTATAAAGTGATATTTCTTTAAATCATCACTTACATTAAAAAAAAAGATAAATTAGAAATTTTAAAGCTAGAACTAATACCATACTCACCTTGGAGATCGAAGTTTATATATATTTTCATTGATCCATTCAATAACTTGGAATAAGCCATTTTTAGCCGAAAACCTTTATTTCCTCAAGTGTGCTGAACTCAATCTTCTAATTCAAATACAATTCTTTTGTGGCCTTTATTAGCCTGTCTAACATAATGCTCATTTTTTTATCTTTATTGCTATAGATGTTTCATGAATGTATTTCAATAATTCGACCTTTCTCTCACCATCAAGATTAACACATGTTCACTCAAAGGCAAAGTCAAATCAAATGATTAAAGCATAAACAACTTCAAAAGATGAAAATTTAGTGGTAGAATGAATACTTAGATTGTATGCAATAATGCAAATTCAAATTGTGGTACACATTCATCTCATGTTTTTATGTTCTTATGTATGAACGTGTGTAGCTTAGTAGATATGTTTGCTCATTTTTTTTTATCTTTATGTTTGCTATAGACTTTTCATGAATGTATTTCAATAATTCAAATGTTCTCTTACCATCAAGATTAACATGTTTACTCGATGGAAATGGAGTCAAATCAAAAGATTTAAACATAAACAACTTCAAAAGTTAAAAATTTAGTGGCTGAATGAATACTTAGATTGTATGCAATAATGCACATTCAAATTGTGGTAAACATTCATCCCAAGTTTTTATGTTCTTATGTATGAACATATGTAGCTTAGTAGATAATATCCTATTAACGACCTTAGTTTGACAATCAGTTTGTAGATGACATGTTTAGAGAATAAAAGTCTAGTCCTTAACCTTTCTCATAAAGTCTTCCAAAAATAGCTTATAAACTTAGTGTCTCTATTTAAAATAATATTCATAGGCATGCCATGCAATCATATAATTTTTTTGAAAATTAAAGTAAATATGTGTGATGTATCTTTAGTTTTATAACATGGTATGAGATATGTCATCTTGAAAAAACTATTACTACAAAAATTGAATCCTTTCTATTCTTAGACCTAGGTTAACCTAACACAAAATTCATAGATATATCAACACATGATCCATTAAGTATCAATAAAAAAGTATATTGACCATGGAAATATCTCTCATAGACTATGCTTGCTTATAGTTTATACATTTCTCACAATTTTTTTTTTTAAATCATGTTTCATATGTGACCAAAAGAAGCTGTCTTACAAAATACATAATTGTCTTTGCTATTCCAAGATGACTCATTGAACTCCCCATGTGCTTTTCTCACAAGAAACTCATGTAGTGAACATGTAAGAATACATAATTTATTCTCTCTAAATAAAAATCTATTAGACTTAAAAGAAGTTACTTACTATGACTTTCTCATAATCATTGAATATTTTGGTAAAATCAGTATTAATGACATATAAATTCTTAATGTATTTAAATCCTAAAACTTTTGACTCTAAGGTAGAAAGTAGAACATACCTATGAGATAAAGATTTAGCAATGATGTTCTCATTTCCTTTCTCATAATTAATGATGTAAATAAATATTTCAATAAACTCCATCCACAATTGGCATGATGTTTATTGAGTTTGTGTTGCCTCTTCAAATATTTCAAAGATTCATGATCCATGAGAATCACAAATTCTTTAGGCTAATAGTATTGTTTCCATGTCTCCAAGGCTTTGACTAAGGTATATATATTTCCTTGCTTGTCTTAGAAACTCATGATCCACACGTGGCTCTACTTAAATTACCACGGAAATATGTAATTGGTCAAGATTCTTACATTAATACTAAGTTATTAAAATTTGGTAGGATAAGTAGGGAAGCATTAGTTAATTTCTCCTTAATTAACCTAAAGAAATTTTCTTATTCATCTCCCCACTTAAACTTCATGTCCTTCTTTATTATTTTAGTTAGGGGTACTACAATACTATTTAAGTTTTTCACAAACCTACTATAAAAGCTTGTTAAGCCATGGAAACTCCTTACATTTGTTATATATATTAGTGTTGACCATTCTTTAATTGCTTTTACCTTCTCTTTATCCACTTCAATTTCTTGGGTGTGAATGATGAAAGCTACAAAAACAAGCTTATCTATGGAAAAGACACACTTTTCAAAGATAGCAAATAATTTTTCTATTCTTAAAGTTTCTAAGACAAGCTTTGTGTGCTCAATATGTCTATCTTGATCGTCACTATAAATTAAGATATCAACAAAATATACCACAACAAACTTTCAAATGAAGACTCACAAAATATGGTTCATTACCTTATAAAAGTGGTAGGTGCATTAGTTAATCCAAATGGTAAAAGTAACGACTCATATGGACAATGTTTTTGTTTTGAATGTCATTTTTTATTCATCACATTCTACTATTCAAATTTGATGGTATACACTTTTTAAATCAATTTTAGAAAATATAGATGCACCATAAAACTTATATAACATATCATCTAATCATAGAATGGGATGTCTATACTTTACAACTATATTGTTAACTACTTGATAATCAATACATATTCTCCACAACCCATCCTTATTTGAGACTTTGTGATAAAAAAAAATAGCACATGGACTTATGTTTTTCCTAATATGCCCTTTTCGAATAATTTACTAACTCATCTTCACAATTTATTTGTTTCCTTCGTATTACTCTTATATGCTAGTTGATTAGGGATAAGAGCCCCTGGAATGAAATCAATTTGATGCTCAATGTCTTAGACTGGAGGTAGTCTTAGTGGAGTGTCATCAAGAAAGACATATTTATATTCTTGCAAAATAGAAGTAACATTCCTAGGCAATGTAGTGTTATCATCATTAGTACTTAATAAAGTATCCTTAAACATAAGTATAATTATTGGCTTATTTGAAAAAATTACTCTTTTTTATGCCATCCATTTTTATAGAAATCATTTTTTGCAATTTCTTTGATTTTCTTTCTGCTTTTCTCTCATATGATAAATAACCTCTCATTTTTTCAGTCTCTACCCTATTCTTTCTTTTTTGCTGACCATGCTTCTTTTATCTCATTTTGTTTTCTCTATCATTTTATTTTATTTGATTACGATCTCTTTCTATTTTTACTTGATCTTCATATACTTAGACATGAGTTAATGGTTCAAGAATAATAGTCCTTTTAAATTGAAAAAATATATATATATTCATTGGTAAGTCCATCATGCTTGACTCACCTATCAAACTACTATAGCCCCCATATCAGAAGGTGCCCAAGTTGCATAAATAGCACATCACATAATACTTCATCTATATATTTCCCAATTTGAAAAGATACTAATACTTGCTTTAGCAAATGTAATTTATATGGTCATAGGTGCTTTATAGTTGATAATTCTATATTATATACCATACTTAAGCTTGTAATATTTGTACAACTCCAACCATATTGAATCATGCTGCATACCTTGTCTTTCACATGGCTCATGACTAAGCATCTTCCTCAGCACCAGTTTTAATTTCTCCACTATCTCTTAATAACATGACCCTCTTGTTTGTATACTTTATGTGACCTCTTCCAAGACACTTGAAGTATTAGATATTAGTTACTAGTAATTATCTACTTTTTTATATAATTTAAGTGCTATTCTATTTTGATTGGCATATGCACCATATTTTTTTATTTTCACATAATGATACAATCTATCATGTTTGCAATCTTCTAATTTAGTCCTACTAAAAATCTAGCCATGCCAGCCTCATAATCTTTTTCAATATTAGTTTGGATCATAGCAATCTTATTTTTTTATGATAATATTCCACACTTCTACTCACTCGTGTTAAACTTTATAGTTTCTTATATAAGTCTTGATAGTAATGACTTAGGACAAATAATTTTCTTATTACCATTTTCATCTCCTCCCATATCTCTATTAGAGATTCCCAATTTCATCTTATGCTACTCATAAATTGATCCCGTTAAACAATAGCATATTCGATGAATTCAATTGATGTTAGTTTTGTTTTTTTTTTCACATTAGAATAATAATAATAATAATAAATGAATTCTATTTTATTTTCACTTTCAAGATCATTTTTACCTTGGAATAGTGAAATTCTCATATTAATGCTACCATTGTTATTATCTTCATGCTTCCCTCGCTCTCTAAAGTACCCATGTCTTCTATAATTGATTATGGAAGCCCACTCATATTTTTCATCATCATTACTCTCATATCTAACATAGTAATTATTAACATAATTTCTAGGAAATATTTTCTCCCTCTCAGAGTAGTTTGTGACTGCTCTAAATGGTTATTCTTCATATGATCAAATCATTCATGGATATGTTCTAATTCATGCCTCATCATAAGCCTCATTTCACTCATTATAGCATCTATATATAATTTTAGATCTATAGCTTTTGGATTACTTCTATTAGTATGATTAGATATTCTTTAAAAAAAATAAGTAGGATTGTGTCACTCAACACTCAATAAAGCTCTTTTGGATCTCATAGAACTTATACGAACAAGAGTTGAGATTCAAGTCATAGTTTCTAATAACTTATCCAGTGATTAGAATTCTTGAGAGAGTGAAATGGTTATAATACAAATAGTAAATATGAACAATAAAAGAAACTCACGACAAATAGTATACTATAATAATTGTGGTTCTTTTGTTCTTCCTTTTTTTGTACTTATTCTGTTCATACTTTTTTTATTCTTTCTTTTTTTTTTGTTTTTTTTTCCATTTTTTTGTTTAGCTTTCTTTCTTTTTTTTCAGCAAAAAAAAAAAAAAGAACTACTAGATGAAAAGTTTAATTAGATTGAGACTAATTTTTAATGTAAACTTAAGAAGAAATAAACAAATATCCATAGATTAAAATAAAGTAAAAGTAGATGAGACTAGAGCTGAATCCTAATACCAAATGTTATAAACTTTGCTAAAAGTAAAGAGACTTGTGATCATATGTAGTGACCAAGACCCTTCTTCGGTCAAATCTAAAAGAAGAATACCTCAACTTGTTGCTTATATAGAAGAAAGAACCTTAGTATAAAGATGATGTCATAATAAATTTTGAATGATTACTTAATAAGCCAAAGATGAATACCATAGAAAATCATTAATTTCTAAAAGTTCTTAAAGAATCAAAGAGTTCATACTTGCCAAGAATATTTATTTCATTTGTCAAAATGATTTATATAGAGTATTTGATATATCTCCTCAAACTATATAATCATTATAATTATATAATAAAATAAACATAAAAAAAGAAAGAAAAGAAAAGTAGATATAATTATTATGTAACCTTTTTTTATTTAGTCACTCAAGACTTAATTAGAGCACCCCTCTCTTATCTTTGCAACATCAAAAGTTTTATATTGCCTTAATGACATTGCTAGGGCATGAGTAAATTCCTTTCATTTAACTTTCAACCAATGCTTTCTAGACATGGATAAGTCCAAAAAGGGTATTGTTTGACCTTTTGCCTTTTCTCTAGTAATTAGTCTACTAGGAGCTATATCATCATATGGGTTTTGATCTAGTATAATTCTTAGATCTACATCATCTTCACATTCCTAAAAATGATTTTTCTTCGAATTATCACCTATATCAAAAAAATGATAAATTAGAAATATTAAAGCTACAACTAATACTATACTAACCTAAGAGATCAAGTTTGTAAAATTTTCATTGATCCATTCAAGAACTTGTAATGATTCATCTTCCTTTCTAAGTAGCTTAAAACATCTTTCAACAAGAAACTTTTCTTTACTCAAGTGTAGCCAAACTTAATCTCCTGTTATGTCAGTAATTCTGTATCCAACGTATATAAATTTATAGATTCAAAAGAAGAAGAAAATAGAAAAATGATATTTCAACAACCACAATCCAAAACCACATCAGAAAATCAAACCACAATCCAGAAACACAGAAAATAACATGGTTTACTAGTCGTTTAGTACAATTAGCTACATCAACCAAAAAAATATTTATGCGATTATAGATTATAACTAATATAATGTCTTACAGACACAGTAATCACGAAGAAAAGAATCGTGCATAGAGAAGATGAAAATGAATAGTTCTGTAGTAAATTGGTAGTAGTAAAAAATAGAAATAAAAAATCAATTCATATTAAATAGTTTCTCTATATCAATAATGGAGCGAGTCAAAAAACTTGGATGGACCAGGTTGTGCTCCACAATTTTCTTCTACCCATTAACCAAGCAATTGAACCCCTATTATTATGTTATTACTACATTCCCAACCTTTCAATATTTTATTTCGTGTACTAATAAAATATTGAAACAAAAAATATTTTGGTTATACAAAACAATTTATCAAAACAAACTATATACAACATATTCAAATATATTTCTTCATGGCCCCTATTACCTTGTTTGATATACACTCAAATTTTCTTTCTATATTGTACATAATCTTTTCATGAATATCTTCCACTAACTCATCTATTATCTTATCTTCAAGTTTAACATGTTCACTCAAAATGAAAGAAATTAAATAATAGGTATCAAATGATTAAAACCATACACACCTTCAAAAAATAAAAATTTAATAGCATAATGAATACTTTGGTTGTTTGAAAATTCAATATGTGATAAATATTTCTTTCAAGTTTTTATGTTTTTACATATAATTGCACATAGCATAGCAGACAATGTCTTATTAACTATCTCAATTTGACTATCAGTTTGTAGATGACATGTGGTAGAAAATAAAAGTTCATTTTTTGTTTGCTATTCAATTTATCAAATATTCTTATATATTTTGTTAGTTGATAATGATGTTTAGACATAGAAATGAGGCTACTATGTATTGATTTCATGATTTTTAATATTTTGAAAAATTTTGATGAATATTGATGAAATTAATGAGTTTTTGGAGGTGTTTATGGGAAAAGATAGATATATAAACCTCTAGTAGTTTTGGTATCTATTCTTGACCAAAAATATACCTAAATGGTTGATAATAATTCTTGTATATCAAGACTCTACCAACTTATTAGCATAATTTTTCCATGGTACAACACCTTCTCAGTGAGTGAGATATTAACAAAGAATCATAGTCATATTTTGCTCTAAAAATTTTAATGGCTATAATATTAATTCTTCATCATAGCAAGTAAATACTCAATTGTTGCCCAGATCAAATTCATTAAGCCATGACTTTATCTTTATATGGCTCTATAATCTCAATTCAAAGCCGTAATAGTTTTACAAAGTCATAACTTTTAAACTTCAAAAAATTAATGAGTTACAAGTATTCATGCCAAAGCTATGATAATTATCTAAAGCCATTACTTTTGAGATACTCAATATTACAAAGGAAATTACTTGAGTATGACTATTTCCAAGGGCGTGACTTTTGTTCTCAAAGAATACATAATCATGACTTGTAAGCATAAACCATGTGAAAATGACATAACATCCTAACATCATTGTGAACCTCTATGGACTACAAACACATGAAGGCATGAATTCATGATAATTTCATAGTGTTGCAACTTTGTATTATAGAGAAATTATGCTCAAGTCATGGTCACTGTTAGTGCCACAGCTTTATGTTATAGAAAGATGTTGAATAGAGCCATAATCATTTTCAAAAGTTGCAACCTTATGTTGAAGAGATTAAGGCAGAAGTAGTGACTTTCTTTTGAATATCTTGACATCCTACTTAGAGTAATGTAAAGTTTCTCAAGTATAAAAGAAGTTAAAAACTTTTTAAAGAATCTTTGTATTTTTTATCCTTCTTCCTCGCACAACAAGCAAAGCCACGATAATTATAAAATAGAGAGCATAATTTCATATTCCATAGGGGTTGCACAAGCAAGCAAGGGATGTATGACTTATGTCAATTCCTAGAGTTGGGGACACAGCTCTCCATCCCCTCTCCTCTAAGAATAAATTTAAGAATTTGTATAAAATTAGTATGGTCAAAGTTTTATCTAATTTGAATTATGTAATATTATTAGTTTAATTATTGATTGTCTGATCTATTTTATGTTATGGATATTGATAGATGGCGATGAAATAAAATTTGAATCAGGGTTTTAACTAATGATGAGTTTGTGCGAGGTTGTCATCATAGATGATAATAAATAAACCATGAGACTTGCTCGTGCATATGATAAGAAAGTGGTGATGGCTCTTTTAATTATGATGCATGAAATAAATTTATATATCACACTCAAAAATTTATGTATGTTAATCATCATTAGTATGATACTTATGAAACTATAAGTATAAATACTTTTTTATGTTAATCTATTGTACACATCTTAGAGAGAATAGTTCTCTCAAGGAGTTTACCATTAGTGTGAGAGTAGCATCATTACCAAAAAGGATGGTGATAGATAATCCTCAAAATATGTGATAGTATGTGGTGACTCTCAAGGTAGTGATAACTCTTATGAATTCTTTTTACTTATATGATTTCCACTATTAAAATTCAAAGGAAGCATATATTAATTATGCGAATATGACACTTATGAAGCCAAAATTACAAGTACTTACAAACCATGTCAATCATTAGTTTTTATTATAATAGAGACTAGTGAATAAAAGTGTACATAAAAATAACCATTAAAAATAGATGGATTGTTATTTTGGTAGCGATATACCAAAGGGATAACTATGAGGGGAGCACCATTAGAAATGACTCAATGATGACATTAGGGCAAATGTCATTAGGGCAAATGGTCATTACATAATAGCCCAACCTTCTCTCTATGTCTAGCATAATATATTTAGAATGACTTTACAGCATCATATAAATTAAATAGATGAGCCTTAGACCTAAGATTGTTTAACAATATGATCATCCATTATACTAAAAATAAGCTATCTCTTGTTGAATAGACAAACTACCAATACAGTTTTTATGAGATTGATATTTGGATGAAAGTCTAATATACTATTTGTATGACCTATCCACTTATAAATCTCAGTTGATGAGATACTCTCAATAACAAGCTTTTATAATGTTGGCTAATCAAAATTAAATTAGATAGAGTAACAAAATCACAATAAATGTTTGGTGCCGTTGTCAGGAATTATTTAGTTTGGTTAGTCAACTTGAGTTGATGTAATAATTCATATAAATATAATTTATTTTTAGTAATTTAGATAATATTATATTTGATAAATATTCTCGGATCTAAAAAATTAGTCATGTTGCCTTGTTTGAATTTGGATAGTTGTATTTGTTTTGTTTGCTTTCTAGTACTCTCTTTCTTTTTCTTTTTTAGCAACCTTTGATGAGGTTAAGCTCTAGGAGGGAGCTAAACTCTCTAGATCTAGAAATTGAAAGAACTAGAATAATCATTGCCAAACAAAAAGATATTAAGAATATAATAAAGGACACCATAAGTAACAAATAGATTCAATGAGGTGATGGGCAAGCTATTTGACATCAAATCCATTACCATACTATGAAAGATTATTGAAAACTCATGGTAAAGAATAATTATTCTATGATTCACTTACAACCAATTGATGCTAATTATTTTGAGTTAAAGCTGAGTCTAATAACTATGGTTTAGTAGGACCAATATTATAGAAGGATGTCAAGGACCCTAATCAACATGTCACATTGTTTATGAAGCTATGTGATACTATAAAGATGAATGGAGTTGGCCTTAACATAATAAGATTATGAATATTACCATTTTCATTAAGTGGTAAAATTTGAAGTTAGTTCCAATATTTACCATGAGGCTCCATTAGAAGTTGATATGAATTGATGAGAAATTTTATCACTAAATTATTCTCATCACAGATTACTTCTCGATTTTAAAGTGAGATAAGTTAATTCCAAAAATAAGAGCACAAAAAAGATATATGATGCTTGGATAGTTTGAAGGAGTTATTGAGGAGATGTCTTCAATATGATTTTAAGTAGTGGTTCTAAGCTCAAACCTTCTACAAAAAGCTAAACTACATGAGAAGGTATAAAGTTGATGCGGCTTCTAGAGGATCTATTATAAATAAATCATTGGAGGAAATATATTATTTATTTGAGGAGTTAGTAAAAAATAACATCAAAACTCTAACAAATCACTCATTTAGGAGAAGATAAGTCGAAATATTGGAATTAGATATGCTCGCCATCATTGAAGTAAAAATGGAAGCCATATTGAAGAAAATTTAATGCCCAAGAAGAAAAGAAATTAATGTCAAAGGAAATTGATGATTTATATCCATATGAATTAGTAGAATTAAATCCAATTTCTCATTCAAAATATATTAGAATATTGATAATAATACAAATAGTAAATATGAACAATAAAAGAGAATCATAATTATATTAATTTTGAATTTTTTGTTCTTTTCATTTTTTTGTACTTTTTTTTCTTCTTTTTTGCCTATTTTTTGTTTTATTTTTTATTTTTTTTTTTGTTTTTCATTTTATTTTCTCTCTTTTTTTTTGCAAACAAAAGAACTACTAGTTGGAAAGTTTAAACAGATTGAGATTAGTTTTGAATGGAAATTTAAAAAGAAATAAATGAATATCTAAAGATTAAATGATAGTAAGCATAGATCTGAGACTAGAGTTGAGCTATTATACCAAATGATATGAATCTTACTAAAAATAATGAGACCCATGATCAGATGTAGTGACTAAGTCCATTCTATAGTCATATTTGAAAGTTGAATACCTCAACTCATTACTTATATAGAAGTAAGAATCTCGATATAAGCATAATAATCACAATCAATTATAAATAATTGATTGGTAAGTCAAAGATGAATGTCATAGAAAATCTTGAAATTCAAAAATTTTCTAAAGAATTAAAATTTATGCTCATTAGAAAATTCTTTTATTTTATTCATCAAAATGATATATATTTAATTATATCATTTTTATATGTGGACCTATGAATCATATGATAAGTAGTCTAAAATTAGATCTTCATGATACTGATTACTCTATGATCCTCTAAAAATGTAATCAGAAGACTCATGATAGTAATTAATTTAGTCATGTCTTCCCTCCTTAAATCATTGTGGTATATGAAATGGGTCAAATAAGCTAAACTATATCTAGCTTCAAAGACCCTACAACTCAGTTTGGTTTACCTTGGATCTAATGCACCATATTTTTTGGTGCATTGATCAGTATACCTCTTTAGGTATCCAGTCTCACATGCACTCTTGCATATATATATATTTTTTATAATATATATATTATGGAAATTTTTCATTGACACCCCAAGTATTTTTATTTTTTAATATGTTAAAGTGAGTCCAAATTACAAATACTCTTTTATTTTTTTTTATTTTTTAGGCATTAAAGTTTGGGTCGAGGCCATGGGAAAAACAGAAAAATATAGTTTTGGCCTCGGACCTTTTCGTAGGGTTATCATTATTATTTATATCTAAATCTATATTAATGTCATTATCATTATACTCACTATTAATCTTTTTTTTTTAATTTATGTATAAAGTAATTATTGTATATTAAATAAGACAAATAAAAAAAATACTCAACTTATTGAGAGGTGAGAGATAAAGTTGTAGCTCGCACTTCATAGTCCAAGATGATTAGCTCCAACCCAGCACGACTTGAGCCATACCTCAGGCTGACATGGTCTAGGTCCAAGCATGGTTCTGGACCGATGTCATGTCGAGTCCGGTACGACTAATTTGGGTAGTGCCTCATGTCATGCCTGGGCTGCCCATCCCACTTGAAACCTCTAATTTTGATGTGTTCATGTTGGTGTGATTAATTCCAAAAAATAATACCAAATTATGAAAATTAAAATAATTTAATACAATATGAAAAATTCCAAGGTAATCAATCATCATAAATTATTATCATTGAATACTTATAACTTTTAAGTTCTAAGTAACACGTCCAATACATAATATCATCAATGAAAATTAAAATAATTAGATGCAACATAGAGATTTTCATGATGATTGGTCATCTCAGTATTAGTCTAGCCTAAACAATTTTGACTTTGAAGTTTTAATGAGATATCATATTTTAGTGTTGGTATCATTGTATCCGACAAATAATATAAAATAATGAAAATTAAAATAAATGGATACAACTTGAAGAGTTCCAATATGATCAATCATCCAAGTACTATTCTAGCCCAAATATTTTTAACTTCCAAGCCACGTCATGCCACAAGCTGATTATTAAACTAGGTCATGCCATACCAATAATCTTCTAATAGAGTGCAACATGACATGGTCAATTGGATCACAAGCTACTCAGTTAATGTTGGGTCATGCTCAATTGAGTCAGGTTTTGCTTGGCTAGCACAACTCAAACTAGACCTGGCATGAGTTTAGTCTAGACAAGCCTAGGAGAAGTCGAGGCTAGCTTGGGTTGGTCATCCAAGCTACTCGGTTCATGTTGTATCATAGCTTTTATGGTACATGGGCTAGTACTATGGCCCAACATGGACCTAAACATGTTATGGGTTGCCTAATGGCTATCATAGGCATGGTTTTAGTCGCGTTGTATGTTTGTGTCATGTCACGGGTAAGGCCTAGCTACCGACATATTTTCCACATCTAATCCAATATGTTAGTCTTAGTATTATTATTGGTATGATAACTCCCATGAAATAATATTAAATTGTATAAATTAACATAAATTAATAATAAATTATAAGATAAATAGTCATTCAATATTATTCTTACTCAAACACTTTTAACTTTGAGTCTAATGATAAGCGATATGTCGATATTAGTCATTAGTGTGATTGTATCTGATAAATAATATCAAAAAATGAAAATTAAAACAAATTATGGCAATATGAGAACTTCAAAGATGACTAATTATCTTATTATATCTTGCTTGGACATTTATTTTAATTTCCATAATTGATAATGTTTGTCGAATGCGATCACTTTGACATTAACTCATCTGATATCATTAGAACACAAGAACTTTTAAAGTGACTAACCATCTCATGACTAATATTATAAAATATTTTTAACTTTAAATTTCTAATAATATCATTGTTAGTGATTGTGTGATCACATTGAACAGATAATATTAAATCTAACAAGAGGACTTAAAATAAATAACTATATCAGTACTATTCTTGCCTCGAATACTTTAAATTTAATAATTGCACTAACGTCTATTATATTAGTATTCGTATGATCGCATCCAAGAAATACTATCAAATTATAGAAACTAAAAAATTAAATGCAATAATAGGACTTTAAATATCATTTTTAGAGGTATTAAATAGGTAATATCGAACATGTCATGGGTACCAGCCAGGTGGCCTGGCAGCATGGTTGGTTCGCATAGTACATGATCATGCTGGACTATACTAGACCATCCCTATAAAAAGCTCATTGTGTGAAGCTACAACACCTGACCAGCTTATGTAGTCGGCCAATTATAATTGGACACATAATCAAGATCCAGCTTATGTGGCCGAATTTTTTTTAAATAACTCACTCCATCGAGTGGTCACCCAATGGGACTTGACCCATAGCTAATGTCAGGCTCTTAGGCTATGCACATGAGCCATATTTGGCCCGGTATGAGGCACGGCTCATGCCAGGCTCTTTGGCTATGCACATAAGTCATGTCTAGCCCGGTATGAGGCACGACTAATGCCAGCTCAGCATGGCATGAGCCATGCCACTGGGCAGCATGATCTAGGACGGCATGATTTCATACCATGTTGTGTCGGGCTAGGCACAGCTGAACCATGTCGTGCCGTGGGTCATGCCCAAACTACCCGACCTGATTGACACCTCTAATCATTATCCATTTCAATATTATTTTTATTTAAACATATTTAACTTTAGAGTTATATTTCAATATATTGTGCTAGTATTTGTATGGTTTACAAAGTGTCTAACTGGCTTAGCAATACGAGCCTAACCAAAAAAAATATCATTCTAGGATCAACATGACATGGGCATGAGCTATACCTACCATACGCATGTGCTTGCCCATGGCATGATAGGTGTCATGGTAGGCCAAGCAAAATGGCTTGTATGTCGACACACAACATGACCTGATGCATTCAGTATGACTAGTCATGGTGCATGGACTACACATGCATGTTCATGCTTGAAATATTTAAAAAAAAAGGCACATGAAGCCGACATGCCTATTTTTATTATATCATATTAATAGGGATGTATGAAGTGCATGTGCCACATTAACAATAGGTTGTTTCCTTTGCAACATCCAACCTCCGACAAAAAACATTGACTATGAGACACATCGTTGTCTCGTAGGAGTCAGATTATTTAATATTAATTTTTTTTTAATTATAGAGAAACAACCAACCGTTAAATTAATTGGGGTGCACCCCTAGAAAATTTTAAGAATTTGAAACATATTTTTTAAGTTTGAAAAAAAGTCACCAAAATCTTAAAATATTTAAATTTAGTTCACTCTATTACGTTTATCCTAAACTACCATTGCTCTCTCCCATTGGCCCTCGCCCTCTCCCATTGAGCTCGATGGAGCTCAACCACGAGCTCCATAGATCTCCCAGAGCACGTGGTCGTGCTCCTAGAGCTCTCGGTCGAGCTCCTTCGAGCTCTCGGTCGAGCTCCTTCGAGCTCTCGGTCGAGCTCCTTCGAGCTCTCGGTCGAGCTCCTTCGAGCTCTCGGTCGAGCTCCTTCGAGCTCTCGGTCGAGCTCCTTCGAGCTCTCGGTCGGGCTCCTTCGAGCTCTCGGTCGGGCTCCTTCGAGCTCTCGGTCGGGCTCCTTCGACCTCTCGGTCGGGCTCCTTCGAGCTCTCGGTCGGGCTCCTTCGACCTCTCGGTCGGGCTCCTTCGACCTCTCGGTCGGGCTCCTTCGACCTCTCGGTCGGGCTCCTTCGAGCTCTCGGTCGAGCTCCTTCGAGCTCTCGGTCGAGCTCCTTCGAGCTCTCGGTCGAGCTCCTTCGAGCTCCTTCGAGCTCCAAAAGCTCAACCGAGAGCTCGACGATGACTCCACGAAGGAGCTCGAGAAGACGAGCTGGGGGAGAGGGATGGGGAGAGAAGCGAGAGGTGATGGCAGACGAGCTAGAAGAGACGGGTGAGGGCGAGGAGCGAGGGCTGGGGGGGGCGTGGGGCAAGAGCATGTGTGAGTGGCGAGGGCGTGGGCAAGGGTGAGGGGCGTGGGCGTGGGCGAGGGGCAAGAGCATGGACGAGGGCGTGGGTGAGGGGCAAGACCGTGGGCGAGGGCGTGGGCGAGGGTGAGGGGTGGGCAAGGTGCCGCCGTTCGGGTGAGGGGCGGCGGAAAGGGTAGTTTAGGATTTATGAATTTGGTTGTACTTATTTTTTATTTATTTTTAGTTTTGTAACTTTTTTTTAAATATCAAAATTTTAGTTTCTAAATCTTAAAAATTTCTAGGAAACACCCCAAAACATAATTCTTCCAAATTTCTTCCCAAACAAATTAAAAATTTAATAATATATATAATTATAATTGAAAAGATTATTTATAAATAGGAAGTTGACATTTATAATTTTTACATTGAAATTGTATTTTATTATCTCTCCATTTCTCAACTCACTCAAATTTCTAAATAATGAGCAATATTGTTAATTATATTTTGTTTTATTATTATATAAAATATAATCATAACTCCACACCTACAAGGCTCGCCTTGTAGGTGTGGAGTTATGATTCCTTAACTTCAAATTCGTGATTAAAATTTTAAAAGGTACAAATGGTTTTTTTAGATAATTTTTTCTTTTACAATTTTAGAAAAAAAAATAAATTTCTTTTTTTATCAATAATTCTCTAAAATTTTTAAATTAAAAAAATACTTGTGAATATTATAAAAATAAGGTAGATATTAATTTAGATAATGACAATCTGATTGAAATGTTTGAAACAAAGTTATCTCTCAGTCATAGGTCAACATCGGCAGCATCACTTATAAAACATAAGAATAAACAAATGTCCTTTTAATGAACTCACTTAATAATTATTAAAAATTAAAATTTTATAGTCATCAAAGAAGATTCAACATAACATTAATATTATAAAAGAATATATACTTATAAGAATATTGATGAGACATTATATCTTAAAAGATACACAGAATAATATATCATAAAATATGATACATTATATCAGATGCAAATCCAAATAAGTAGTGGGTCAATGAAATTTGGATCAAATTCATATTCATTGATCTTCTTCATTTATCATCATGAGTTTGTAAGTGAATGCATACAATGTTCATTACTATCAGATCTTTCGCTTAGATTTTTAGAAGATCCAAGACTAATTTATTTAATACATAAATATTTTCAACTTGTCTATCATATGATCCTTAGGATGACATGATAGAATGACAAAGTAATAAATAATAAAAATTAAAAAATAATTAATAATTAACAAACTTGGAACAAAATATTAAGTGATCTCAGTGATGGTTGATATTTGAACTAGTCATGTTAACAAAGCATTCACATGCCTACTCTCTTGATTTTAATTAGAAACTAAATAAAATAATTTTAGGATTTCATGAGATTATTCATTCTCATGATGATCCTATCATATATGATATGAGTATCTATCAAGAGTCTTTAAAAAATATAAGATATAAAATAAAATAGTTAATATAACATTTGATAATGTTTTAAATAATACTATAATAATGATTTTTTTTTTGTAATACCATTAGAGACGATCCCTTAGCTATGATTTTTCATGTTAAAAGTGTGTGTCACATAATATACCTAATAGTACAAACTAACTTAAAAAGTATTTCCCTCGCACTAGAACAAATATAAAATACATCAAAAAAAATATTATGATACTTAGCAAAATACAAGACTGTTACATGCTATGTAAGTTAGTATGTCTAAAAAAAAAATTTTCAACTAAATTTTAGACACCATTGGAATTCAACATACTTGATGTTGAATTAATGTGTTTACTATCGACATGTGATATTCAACTATGTTAATGGTAAAATAAGTAAAATATAATTAGCAAATCAGACAATGACATAGGATTTTCCTTTTCAAAATTCATTATATATTTTTATGACATGATAAACATATATTCATATATATGAATTACATTAACATATATAATATAAGTAATTTCTTTAAAATACTAGTCCTTTAACACAATATTCAAATCAAACAATAACATATATTATTATACTTCCATTAATTGCACTGCACTAAAGTGCATATGTAAAATGAGTAATTTCTTTAACCAATATAGAGCTTGCTTATATTTTTGTATATTAGCTATTGAGATGGAAATATTTAAAATACTAGTCCTTTATTTCATCTCTTTATTCTTTAGCTTCTTTTATAAATCATAGGATTAAGAAAGAAAAGTTAGAAAATATTATCAAATTCATATTCACTTGCATTAACCTACAACAAGAATTAGATAATATGATTTACAAACAATAAATAACTTATTTAAACATTATGAAAATAAGATTGGTAGTTTTAATGAGCCATTGAGTATGAAGATCATATTAGGATTAACTCATACTTCTATTGAAGCTAATGTCTATTTAGTAGAGTTGTTGCCATGTTCTATAGAGTTGTGACTAGAATAAATTTGGAATAGCTACTGAGGAGTCACAACCACATTTTGTGGAGTCACGAATAAACTAAATTTGGAATAGCCTCCAAAGAGTCTTACTCGCTTCTATAAAGTCATGATTGGAATAAAGTTATAACAGCAACTAGAGTTTGGAGTCATGACCTGAATACAGTGTCAACCTATTAAAAGATGTTGCAAATTCACATTACACCTTGTAATGTGAAGTCACGACTCAATTTAAGTTGTAACATCACTGATGCTGCATCATGTATTGTGTTGTGGCAATTGACCATGTAAGGATTCAAATCATGACTTATTCTTTAGGGTGACGAAATGAATGAAGTCATTACATGTTATAGGTTGTCTTGACTTGGACTTAGGTTTAGGAGGTTTTTTAGTATACTATTTAAAGGCTTATAAATGAGCTTGGTATGTCGATCAGAGTGAGTGAAAATGTGAGCAAGTGAAGGTTTATATGTGAATATAAAAATGTTACTCATGCACAAAGCATGAATAGTGAATATTTCCAAGGTGTTGTTATTGGTGTTGTTGTTATTGCATCCGATAAATAATACCAAATTAAAATTAAAATAAACAGATTAAAATCAAAAATTAAATTCAAATTATAGAAATTAAAAGAAATAGATACAACATGAGGACTTCCAAGATGATTAGCCAACCAATTATTATTCTCACCTAAACGCTATTAATATTAGAATTCTAATGAGATATGGTATGGCACTATTAGTGTCTTCACACCCAACATGTAATATAAAATTATAAAAATTAAAATAAATTGATGCAACACATGAACATTCGAAGTGATTAGTCATTCAGGTACGATTCTGGCCCAAATATTTTTAGCTTCAAAGTTCTAATGAGAACCAATCTATTAGTATTAGTTTGATCAGATCCGATAAATTATATCAAATTATGAAAATTAAAACAAATGAATACAACAATAGGACTTCCATGGTGATGAGTTATCCTAGTACCACTCTCCTTTAAACACTTTTAGCTTTAGAGTTAGAATGAAAATCAATGTGTTAGTGTTGGTGCTATCACACATTCAACAAAAAATCTCAAATTATTAAAACAAATAAATGGATAAAACATGATATTTTTCATAATGATAAATCATCCTAATATTATTATTATCCAAACAAAATTTAGAGTTCTGATAAAATGTAGTGCATTATTATTGGTATGATCGCAAGGATCAAATAATATTAAAGATTAAAGATTAAAATGAATGAATATAATATCATATTGTAATGTGTTTTAAATCATCACTAATACACTAGATGTCATAAGAACTTTAAAGTTAAATATGTTCGGTCGTGATCACTACTGAGATAATTGACCACTGTGAAAATTTATCATATGCATCTACCCTAGAGTTGATAAGGGGGGATTGGGGAGAGGGTGAATATTTAAAAAAAAAAAGCACAATTAATATAATATAAAAATTAAATAAATGATTGTAACATGTGTGCTCGAAGGTGATCAACACAAGGAAAATTTAATGCTTTAGACCTATAAAAGTCTGAATATTCATTGATCGAAAAATCTATTTTTGTGCTATTCAAAATAAAGCATTATATAAATTTATGGATAATCTTTATAAGTACATAATAAACATAAATATTCTTTCAAATAAGAAATTGTAACAAAATTAGTTTTATATATAAATGCCCATATGTTATTTGAGAATGAATTATCTACCAGGAAAAGGAAAATGCAATTATTGTATTAATTGTTTAATTTTGTTTAATTTTGTTTAATTTTGTTTAATTTAGTAAATATATTGTGTTTTTTTTATTAAAATAATTAAATTGTTCATCTATTTAATAAATTATTAATTTCCCTTGTCGCTAAATATTAAATACAAATAAAATTTTAACTTAGGATTTATAAAACTTTCATTTTTACATATGATAAGTGTTTTTTTTTTACATATAAATATAATGAAATTAGTTTTTCACATTTAATGAAATGAGTTAAATTTGAGCAAATATATTTTATACTAGAACTAGAGCAATTTCAAGTACTATAACTATATTAATTGTATACAATTGACAAAGAGGATACTTGTTCTCACCATAATGTCATGAGTTCGATCCTTATAGAGGTGTCAAATGAGCCGTGCTGGCCCATGTTGGGAGGCCTGACCACCCAATTGTGACCAACTATATAAGTAATATTAAGCTTGCGTGACTGACACCCCCTTTTTAAACTACCCCATAGGACTGTACCTGATAGAACTAGACCCATGATCCAAGAGCATACCATAGTTGGTCCTGAGTCACCAGGTCAGGCATGCAGGTCGTTCCTGGTTTGGCTCGCACCAGCCCAACACGACATGAGCTATGCCATGGGCCGGCATGGTCCAGGACCATGCACTGTTCTGCTTCTGGATTGTGTCGTGTCGAGCCAAAAACGTTGACACTTCTAGATCCCCAATGATGCCAAATATGCTTCCTATGATATTTGCCAGTTGGAACTAACATGCTGATGGTATGAGAATATTATCTACTTTGATCTTTAAGCCCCTATACTCACATATGAGCTGAAGTATGCCAAAAATTCCTTGGGGTTTGTTTGCTTTCTTATATCTCAATTTGAAGAACACATACCAAGTGTGAATAACATTTGGAAGAACACTCACTTTTTTTGTACTTGATTTGAAATTGTTCATGTAAAAAAGTGCACAAGATGCGCAAAATATCACTAGAAGTTTGATCGTGCATTCAAAAAAAAAAAAAAAAATCTTAAAAAAAAAAAGCAAAAACAATTCATAAATCAATATGATGCTTCTAAAGATAGGCTTGCCAATTTACATTCTCAATATATTGTATGAACAGGGTAGAAGAACACTTCCGGCATGGCAGATGCTAATTAACAAACACTTTTTTTCCTTTTTTTTTTATATAATTGCCTCGGCTAGAGGAATCTGAAGATTAAAAATGGTTTGTCCTCCCGCATTTTGCAGGACTTTAGAACATGGATCAGCTTCACAAAATAATGACACATAGCTACACATGTCACTGCGCTGGCAGCTATCTAACAACTAATGGGGGGGCAATTGGGTTGCTGCCATTGCCATCTTCTTCTTCTTCATGGAGAAGCTCCAGCGGGATGGCCGCTGGGTCCAACTCATGGCAGCCCTTGGGTGCGCTCGGTCCTTCTTCCCCAGTCAAGAGATGGTTAGGAACTTGGTGCGAGAACCTGAACATTTCCTCCCTCGCCACTCTTCTAACTTCGTCTGGATCTCCTCCATGCCTGCGAAAGACGGTCTTGAAGCCGGGAACCTTGGCGAGGGGGAAAACAGGTATGCCTTGTTCTTCGTGGTAATCGTCAAGGACTTCCACCATGTCGTATTTATGTACGACGTCGTCCGGCGTGTGGCAGTTCCATTCCGGCGACCAGTTCCTGTAGAGGGCCCACACGTCTCCTTTTCTCGGGAGAATCTGGATGACTCCCCGCATTCCCTTCTTCCACTTCACCATGTGCGAGAACGAATTCAACGTCTCGCTGATTTCGTGCCTTCCGATTCTGAAATCGCCGCACGTTTTTGGAAAACCAGATCCGACCCAGTCCTGATCGCTGAACTCGCTGCTGCTCTTGGAGTTGAGCCAGCTGATCCTGATCTTAAATGGTCTCAACGAGATTACCTTGTGGATTCTGGCGTAGAAACGGGGCATGCCGTCGTCACCATCGTACGCAGCCCAAATCTGATCTTCTTCGAAGGAATCCTCAGGCCTATCAGAATCAAAGTTGTGAAAATCAGAATCTGGGACGTTCATCGACACAGCAGCATCTTCTCTACCACACACGCCTGGAAAACCACCACCACTGCCACCACCATCTTCTCCGTCCTTTGATGAAGGATTATCAGGATTCTGAAGAACACCATCTTTCTTATCTTCGCTCACTGCTTGTGGCTTATAGTTCCAGGCTGCCAGTTTCATACGAATATCAGACTGTGCCTTGTTGATGAGCATGTTTTGCAGCTCAACCAGTGGCACGTCCCTCACAGCACTCATCTTATCATTGGCAGCCGAGCTGTGGGCTGAGCTTTTTTGCCTTTTGAGCAGTTGGTCTGCTCTGGAAGCCACTTGGGGTGGCTGATTGTGAGTCCTCTTCAAGCAGTTTCCTGTTTCCATCACACCAGAAGCCACTGCTGGGGGCTCATTTGCCTTCTTCATCTGTTCCCACCTCTGCTGCGGGGCACTAGGGCCATGAGAGGTGGCGGATGGCGGATGTCGACCAAAATTTTTGCTGTTCATGGGGCTGCCATTGGAGGCGCAGTGAGCAGTGCTCCGGTGCTGTTCATGGAGAGAAGAGGGCTTGGGAGACTTGACGACATTGGGAGGTGGAGGCTTCTCCACAGCAAGGAATGCCAGGCTACAGTTGGGGCAGAGAAGAGTGTGATTTAGATACAGCCTCAGGTACTCATACTGGGTCTTGCAGCGGTTGCAGAGGGTCCAAAACGTGGTGGGCTTGGGACGGGGTGAAAACTGAGCAGAAGAGGGGGAGGAGTGGGCAAAAGTGTTGTTTTTTTGAGCGTGGTGCCCACTCTTTGATGGTGCCTGTGATGGGTTGCTGCTCCTCTGCTGAAAACTCGAAGAGCAGCTTAATTGATTCGTGTACTCTAGCCTCCTGGTCTTGTCAGATAGCAGACTCCAGGCCTGCGAAACAAGCTTGAAGGCACCATCAGCGCCAAGAGACTTGTTTTTGTCAGGATGAAGCATCAGCGCCAGCTTTCTGTACTGCCTTCTCACTGTTTCATCATCATCCATGGGGCTGATGCCAAGAACGCTACACCAATTAACTTCACCATTGCCAGTCTTGCTTTCTGCAGAAATGTAGACATCGATTGACACCAACATGTGAGCCACACCCTCGAGTTCTGGATACAAGTTTTGAGCCTTGAGGGTGAATTTCTTGGCTGCGTTATAATCCTTCTCTGCCATTTTTTTCTCTGCAATTTGCTTGGCTCTGATTGCTTCGTCTCGATTACACTCCATGATATGGGCAATTATCAGGCCAATGACAATTCTCTCTGCTGCTCGACCATGGGCAGGCAGGGCGAAATTATGTTTTCATAAGCATTTTCAGGATCACCAAACAAGGTTGCCCCTTTGATTGCCAGCACCTGGTTTGCCAAAACAGGAAAAAGTCTACTAAATTATGAAATCTAATGAGATCCTACACATCACAATTGTTTGTTAAAATTTTGTTTGTGAATAAAACAAACATGTTGGAAGTAATTAAAAATTGCATGTTAGATAGGTCATACCCAATGCACAAGACTTCCCTACTTTAGCACAAATTTTGAGAGATATTAGTAGTTCAATAGTCATAAAATCAAAAAAAAAAAACCATGTTTAAAGAGTCTCTAACTTGAGAACTATCGCTCATGAACCAAGAAACTAATCATTGCACTAAAATTTGACCTCCAGTATATATATACGCTAGAGACAAAACTTTCCAAGTGATCAGTCATCCAAATACATAATCTCCCTTACTTAAGTACATAATCTGAGAGGAATTAATATTTTGATAATCATAAAATCAGAAAAATTATATTTGATAAGTTTCTAATTAAATAATTATCATTCTTGAACGAAGATACTTATCATTGCATCAAAATTTGAAATTTAACATACGCTTACAATAAAAAAAACTTCCCAAGTGATCAGTCATCCTAATAAATAGAATTCTCCCACTTGAGCATATAATTTTGAGAGAGATTAATATATCGATAGTCATAAAATTAAAGATATTGTGTTTTATGAGTGTCTTAATTCAAGAACTATTGTTCTTGAACGAAGAGACTTATCATTGCATCAAAGTTTAATCTCTAATATATGTATGTAATAAAAAGAATTTTCAATTGATCAATCATCTCAGTACATAAGATTCCCCAATTTTAGCATAAAATTTAAGAGAGATTAATATATCAATAGTCATAAAATAAAAAAGAAAAAAATTACATTTGATGAATCTCTAACTAGAGAACTATCACTCTTGTACAAGAAAACTTAACATTGCATCAAAAGTTGACCTCCAATATATGCATACAATAGAAAAACTGTCAAGTGATCATCATCTTAATATTATTATTGCTCAAACACATTTAACTTTAAATCAATATTATTATCTTGATAGTCATAAAATCAAAAAGATTATATTTGATAAATTAATACCTCTAGAACTATCACTCTAAGACAAAGAAACTTATCATTGTACCAAAATTTAACCTCCAGGAGGTGTATACAATAGAAAAGCTTCTCAGATGATGAATCATCACAGTATTATTATTACTCAAATATATTTATTTTTAAAATTTAAATGGGATTCAACATATTAATATTTCATCTCTAAAAATTAATGTTCCAAGGCATGGGTAAGATTATGATGATTCATTAAAAAATGACAAAAACAAAAGTTTTGATCTTCGTACTACAAAAAAAAAAAAAAGAATAATTAGATGCTATAAAGATAAGTTAGCTAAATATTTGTATAATTAAGTCATGGAAAGAATGACAATGTGCACATGCATGATTTGTGCACCACCAAAACAACATCCATGCTCCTTGCCTTCATGTCTCCACTACCTTTCTTAACTATGTTACTAATACTTAAACTTTAATTCAACAATTTTTTTTTTTTATCAATGTATTTTAATTCATAGATGTTTATCCTAATATCTTATACCAACATTATTACTTTACAAAAAATTGTTTTAAAATATTAATCTTACAAAACTACGTGGCATCTATTTTATCCCACCACCAACTACACATTCCACGTATAATAAATCATCACATTTAAGATTTACTTAGTCATTCAATTCCCTTCATAAATGTAACACGTTTTAGTTCATCAAGAACATAATTTCTTAGATGAAATTGGCAAGGCATCATCATCGATCACTATAAATAATTTCCCAACAAAACTTTGACTAAATATAACATATCATGTGTAAAAATAGTGTAAAACATATCACGTATTGAAAACCCATCTTCTTCCTTAGAATATGTCATGCATTCTTTTAATCATTTCATAAAAGTTTTTGTTTTCAACATAATCTCAAAATTGAAAATGTGGGGGGGAACTCGGTCTAGCAACCAATTCATTTTATGCATGACGCACTTACTGGGCATTCTTTCTACGGATACGATTCAATAGCTTCCATTTCCAAATCCACAACCCATCGTCTACCTAGAGTCTAACCCAATCAAAAAAAAAAATCCCCTACTGAACACCTAAAATCCTTGACGAAAATCGTAAAACAGAGCCTCCAGAAGCTGGTCCAAATGCATTCACAATTAGGAACGAAAACAGTTCAATCTAACTCTGTTATTGTCTACCTTCATAAGCGTTCTGCACTCGTTTACCAAATAAATGAGCACGTAAAAGATCACACTCCACCAAATATCAGAATTACTGCATGAGCAAGCCAGAAAGGTATCACGCTCTATTTTCATCTAGCTCCGTGACGATATGTTAACCAGACATAAATTTAAGAACATCCAAATTAGGGCACATAATAAATTCAAGATCATCATGCGGAGGTAAGTACCAACCACGTAAGAAGTGAAACAGCAGTGGTACCGCCAATTCAGATAATGAATCCCGACATGGATATCATTCGACAAGACCCAAGATCCGTACGCGCCCTCTCCGTTGCCGGTCCGTCAAATCTCTTAGTGCCAAAAGCTGAAGACCAATCAGATAGGAAAATAGCAGCTGCTTATATAATGGGGCAATATAGGTAATCAATTTTAACCATTGGATAAACTGAAATGGATGGTTAGGATTACTGTAATTTTTTAATCAAAAAATATTTTTTCACAATAAAATGTTAGAGATTAGTTTTTCAAGAAAATGTATGAAAATGTTGTTATATTTATGAAAAAAACAATTATTGGTGACCACTTTTTTTGGGGTTAAGAACTTGTTTGGTTATTAATTTTATCGGATGGAAAATAAAAATAATTAAATGATTTAAATTTTTTAAGAATTTATTTGTTGCAAAGGTATTCCAAAAAAAAAAAAAAAAATCAAATGTGTTAATATTTTACATATACAAAAATGTATTTTAATCCATATTTATTTGCAATATTGAATTTGTATATTTTACATATACAAACTCGAGTTCATCATCATATATATATATATATATATATTTGCTTTTATTCAACTATTACAATTGGAAATATTTAAGGTATCAATAATTGCTTTTGCATGTCAATGGTTTGCAAGTGTGCCATAACATGTAAAGCATAGTCACTTTGAAATAAACTTATATGATCTACAATGCTCCAACACAAACATGAACGTCAAAATAAAACTCCCAAGTAGTTGAGATAAAACTTGATTCATGATGATAATGATCAGCATCTCACATCTTTGGAGGGTGCTAGCACTACTTATGAAGCATGTTTGGTTATCTCTTCTGCTTAATTGGAATGAATTATCTTAATTTCTTCTTTCTATAAATCACCACCATGGACAAGGTCTGATCACTAGTATTGGTCATTCTGTTATGCACATGTAATTATGTAGAGCAAACCCAATGGCTAAGTGAGGCATGCTTGCCTCTCCATAGTAAACCTGAGTCTTTTTTTTCTTTGCTAGGGAAGCAAACCCTAGAGCACTCTTCTCATCAATGTCTGTTTTTCACTGTCAAATACTTTGATTATATTGAAGGCAGTGAAATCTCAAAGAAAAATGGATTTCTTAACAGAATATTATGATTCCCTCATGAGAGAAATATTAGTACTTTGCTTCTTTTTCCTAATCAGATACAACTTTCTCAAAATATCTAAAGCTACTCTGTCTGCTGACAACATAGATGCTCCTACCTACTTTTATTTGCACAACATAAAAAGGGTTGGCAGAGAAATGAAAGCTTTCATTGTGGCACAAGCCTAAATAGTTAGAACATGTTGAAGGTTCAAGCACAAGATAAGAAAAAAAAAAGGAGAGACATGCGATCCTTGGGATTTGATTCCAAGGGCTAATCACTAAAATGTTATGATAACTTTCATTCCCCTCCTGAATAATGCCTATGTGTTGACACCAGCATTGAGTACAAATCTCAATTTAGGAGTATAAAAGAAAAAAAAATTTATACCAAAAAGCTAAATAAATGATAGAGGACATTTAGCATGTTGTATGTTATCGTCATGCAAATAATAATGAAAAAAGATTAAGACTACCAACATGACAACATCCTCAAAAAATACAAAAATTGTTTCTCTAGTATTTGATTAGAGAGCCACAATATCATCATGATTTGGTCTTTTTTTTGAAGTAAATAGATTGATGGTTGCTTCTTTTATGAAGCTTAGTAGGACCATCTGCCAAAACAATATCATTGTTAGCCAAGATTTGGAAGAATGATCCAAAACTCATGCTCAACCATGATCATCTGGTGTCTAATTACGAATTTAGATCTAGGTCGCTTCCAAGATATAATTGAGAAAATATTGGAGGCAAAAATCATTTAGGAGTCCAATAAAATATGATGAAATATATTCACATACCTAGTTATTCTAGGTTGTTCTCATTGACATTTTCCTAATATATAGGAGTGGCCTCCTCAGTTCATTACTATAGATTCGCTTAGTAGCAGCTAAGAAATGATCACCAGTACAAATACTCAATACCTTTAAATTAGGATGTATCCTTGTGAGGACTAGACCAACGAATTGAATGAAAAAAAAAAAGAAAAGCAATAAAAAAAATTGACAAAAAATGTAAAAATAATGAGTTTTAAAAAATCTATGAAAAAATGACAAAAAAAATGGTCGCAGTTGATAGACAACAATATATTTAAATATGATAAATTTGTTGGATTATGAGCAGAATATCTAATCCGACTATAACATAAATGCAGTAGAATTTATAAATTTTATCTCTTAAACTAGCAAGGATCACATGTAATTCATAAAAATATGAACGAATGGTAAATGAAACATACTTCTTGTACATCGATTTGTCAAGCCATCAAAATCCACGTCTCAGTCTATTTAGATCTTCAAATGTGATGCCTTTCTGAAAAACAACCACCCTCTCTTATAAATCAATTCGTCAATCCTTCAAAATCTGCATCTTGGTTTATTCAGATCTTCAAAGGTACCTCCTTTCTGAAAAATGATCACCCTCTACAAATATCCACACAAGAACAAATAATAAATAATCTTGTTGAATGCTAGTTCAGGTTCATCTTCTCAAAATGAAATTAGGGTTTTATGTTCTCTTTGTTTTGAATGTTCTCTAAGTATGAGATAATAGATGCCCCTCTTCTATGTCACACACACACACACACGAGTTTGCTAGGATTTAAGTCAAAAATAAATTTTATACTATTATTATTTAAAACTCTTTTAAATAATAATAATTAAAATTCAAATCCTTATCAGATAAGGAAACAAATTTATATATTAATATATATTTAAAACTCTTTTTTTAAAACCCTTTATAAATTATGTCTTTATCCAATAAAAAAATATAACAAATTAATTATTTATTTAAATCATAAATTTAAACTTTCTCAAAATTAAATTCAAATTTAAATAACATCTAATTATTATTTGTAATTTAAAATAATATCATCATTTTAAATTATTATAGAGTAAAGAATCATAATCATTATTATTCGTTCTTAATGTGCAACCCTATAGGTTCAATTAACATTGGTAGTAGGCCTAAATCACATTTTGATCATATAAATCATAAGTGACCTCTAGCAAGACATTATGACTATCCAAGTTAAATAAAAAACTCATAATCCGAGACAACCTTAATATAGCTAATGACATAATCTTTTCGTCTCATGATATTTTAATAGAATTTAAGGCATGGACAATGTTAACTTTATATCGTTCTATCATTGATTACTCAAAATCCAATTAGACAACCTAAACAAATAACATTAATCTTTATCAATTCATTTGAGTACGACTATACATTTCTCAGTCTCAATTATCGAAGGGACTAAAAGATATCTCTCTTATAAAAAGAGGGACAAATTTCATTTTAATCGCTCATATCTCACTGCATAATTTTTATTATTTTCAAGTATAACCTTTATAGTCATCTGATTAAAGACAACGTATGATTATATCAAAATACAATATTCCTTATGCTGAGAACTATAACGATCTTAGGTCAAAGGAAAAATAACACAATTATTATAGATTAACTAATTACTCTGATATATGTATTAATTTCAAGATGGGTCTATCCAATATTTGTTCTTAACAAATAGATATAAATTTGAATTGTATCTCATATACATATTGATCCCGTTAATATTAATCAATCTTTATATTAATTTTAATTCATTGTTATTTCAATAATAATATCTGATTAAGGATATTTAGAATAACTAATAATATTATTCAATAACATTATATATAATAACCATGCAAATAATAATAATAATTAATTCTCACTAATAATCAAAATATCATATCCATATGATAGGCCTAGAACACTATTACTAATAATATTTACACTAATTTCAATTTGGAAAATACATGTCATCTCACAAGTAAAATTCTAACCTATCTTGCCACAATTAAATTATACTTTATCCCAAATAATTGACACATAATCCTTATTAAAAGATATTTACCTCGGTAATAAACACTTAATCAATGTTAAAGGATATTTACCATATACATGAGGTACATAGTTTATATTGAAAGGCATTTACCTAGATTAGTGTTGGGTCTGCTCGAGTTTGGGTATATCAGTTTATTATATAAGTTTGATTTGGTTAAAATTTAATGAGTTAAAATTTTTCTTGTGTTAGTTTTATTTAATTAACACATGACTGTTAGAGTGTGCATTTTAATGTAGAGTACTCAAAATATTTGTATTAAATAAAATAAAAATAATGTTAAAAAATAGAGTTTTTAAAGAGTTGTGGGTACCATGCTTGGAAAAATATTCACATCATTGTTTTTCAAAATGAAAAACTAGTCTTGTTATTCATATATATATAAGAAAAGGGCCAAATAATTTTTTTTGGGGAAATCATAAAAAAAAATGTTATATATAACTGAGTGTTGGTTTTCCCTTCTCTGTTTAATCATCTATTTCAACATTTGTGACTTTCAATATTTATGAAAGTCAACATTGGCAATTTTTCAACATTGGTGACTTACCTATCCATGACTCTTGGGTTTGAAGTCTATAAATACTAAAGGTTTTTAGCATTCAAGATTAATACATGTTCTACAAGCTTTTGTTATTTTTTTTTTTTGGTTCATCTCATCTTTTTGGTTTGGCAAAAAGACATATCCGTGGTGTCACAAAATTGGCAATTTGTTCTTCACTTGATTTTTGAAAAAATTATTGTGGAATTCTTGTGGTTTGTTCTTGGAGATTTTGTTTACTTATTTTGTGAGATATTTTTCTCTTGTGATTTACACCTTGGTGTGTTTGTAAGGCTTAACTTTTTGGTTATATTGTAAAATCTTTTGTAATAGTGGAAGAAACTGGCCTACCAGTCGTTGTGGATGTACCTCAAATTTGAGTTAGCATTCATATTAGATTCAATCCCCCTTACAGCTAGTTTGAAAGAGACTTGTGTATTCGAAGCCAAACGATCATGCAACTAGTATCTCAGATATTGACATTTGGATTACTCTTCGAAAGGAATAGAGGAGCTATATTTAGTACCTAATTTCATGAGTTTTATTGTATTCTCACTTTATTTTTTTTATATTTTTTTATTACTTTTCTTGATACAGCTAGAATACGTGGTTCCTTATATGACACTATCACATATTGGATGAAGTCTAGCTATGATGAAATAGATGTATCCTTTCCATACTAGTGAGAAATGAGATCAAGTACTAAAACTTTCAATAAGGTATATTGTTGGTTGAAGGTGGAGTGTTCACTATGAAAATACGTCTATGTTGGAAGATAGATCCCCTTAAAGTGGGACTTGTAGCAAGTGGATATGCTCAAATATTTTGTATGAACAACTAGGATACTTACTCTCGTGTCAAAATGATCTCAATGTGAATTCTTATTACTCATGCATTTTATTCTAGTCAGAGGATATACTACCTAGATGTGAAGAATCTATTCTACAATAACCTTGAGGGGGAGTTGTATATAAAACATTTACTTTGGTTTCAAGCATAATTATTTGAGACGTAAGACATACTGAGGTGTAAAAGTTTTTTGTAGTCTTGAGCTGCAAGGAGTAATTAAGGTGCATACTATTTTTTGAGGTACACTATATTTTATATATATATTATCAAATATATTAATAAAATATATCAAATATAAAAAAATATTATTTATAATCAAGTAAATAATATTTATATATAATCAATATACATATAAAAAGGGTAAGCCAATCTCAACTCACTTGACTAAATATTTTTAGTTGAGTACCAAACATAGTCCCAAGACTGATAAGGAAATGAGAGACATGATTCGTATCATCTTTACCTTAATAGTTGGTAGTCTTATATATGCTATGGTCTATACTAGATTGAATATAGTACTCACTGTCAACATTATTTGTTATTTTCTCTTGAACTTAGGCGAATGTCATTGGTTGTGGTAAAATCTATCCTAAGATATTTATGAGGAATTTTTTAGCGATCTTTGTGCTTGGGCGGTTAAAACTCAAATTTCTTGGTATTCTAATTTTAATTAGACTAGTGATTTAGATTCATGTAGATCAACATCAAGTTATCTAAATAACCTTTGGAGGGAGATCTATATCTTGGTAATCTGGGTTATAGAAGCATGTAGTACTATTCAACATCGAGGTTTAGTTCATTATAACTACTAAAGTTTACAAAAAAAACTTTATAGATGAAAAGTTTCCTATAGACTTGGTTGTATGATATGATATATATATATATATATATTATGGTATGATAATCATAGTGCTATATATCTCTCTAAATAATCGGTATTTCATAATAGGTCAAATATATTGACGTGTGATATCACTAGATACGAGATATATTAGATGAAAAATTAGTTGTACTTGAAAAAGTCCATATGGATAAAAATGCCACCGATATATTAATGAAATCGTTATCATTAGCAAAGTTCATTTTTTAAGTTATGTACTAGTATTAGTCTTTCCACTTAGGGTTGAGAGAGAGATTTGGCGGGTCTACTCGAGTTGGATAGACTAGTCTAATTTGTTTCTTTTTTATTTTTTTAAAAGCATGGTATACATAGACCAAGAACATGGGTTAAGGTCTCATGTTCTATCTCAAAATTCATGTCTTTGACTAAAGGATTTGTGCTTAATTTTTGGTTCTAATATTATATGGATTTAGTTCAAAATTATACACACACACACACACACACACACACACATATATATATATATATAGTTTTAGATTAAATTGTATTAATATTTTAATGGCCTAATTTTTTTTTTTGAAATTGAATTTAGGCATGAAATTATGTTCATATTAATAATAATTTTATTCGTAGAAATTAATATAATATTTTATGTTTGTTAAGATATTGTTAATTAAAAAAAAAAAGAAACTTGAAAGATATTTGTATCATTATTAAAAAATTGTAATTGTTGCCTAAATGAGCATTGGTTTTCATGAGAAAGTTTGTTATCCTATAACTTTTTTTTGTAAAGTAGAGAGTTTACATTGCTTATTCTATCTATGTAATATGTAAATGTGTACTATATTATCAAACAAACTCATGTTTATAGAATAATCATATGAGATGCACCTGAATGTCGATGACAGTTTGCATCCTACCACTTGTGAGAGTTTATAATCATGTAATATAACTTCTTGTAATATTGGTATATGGTATTGAATATGTATCGTTGGCCTGCGTCACACCTTGATTACATGAAGTAGGGAATGTAGCAAAATCAAAGTTTATGAGAAACTCAATGAAGTTGTATATAACAAAAAGAGGTAGAGGCTAGAAAAAAAAATATCTAGTTGCTATAACTAGAAACAAGCTAACTTCACTCTTCAATTTTATCAAAAAGTGGGAACTAGGGCTACTAGTAATTTGGTGGAAATGAATTTAATTTTTTTGTTGGGAATAATTAGGTAATTAAATATTGTGATCATTTCATGATAGTAGAAGAATTTATTATTTTTTCATAAATTAAGATATCCAATAAAAATTATGGTAATTTAAATATTATCCCCTTAGATTTTTCATTACCAAGCTTAAAATTATTATAATGAGCCAACTGAATCTCATGGAAATTTATTATTTTCATCCTTATAAGAAACATGGTTTTGTCATTTGATTTCTAATTTTAGAAGAGTTCAAAAAAATCATCCATCTCAAAAATTTTTCAACTTCAAAGTGTTTTGTTAAAATAAGACAACACTATCATTAGGTGTCTTGTTATGATTTAATGTGCTTCTTAATTATATATACATGCTAATAATCGTTCCCAATGAATATAAGTTGACTATATCTTTCATGGAAACATTTATACATTATTCCGTCACCACATTTGTGATTAGATGTTCTCAATTACTCTCTCAATCTCAATATAATAATCATATTATCTGCTAAGTCACCTCTCTAATATTATTTTTAATCATCAAATCAAATTACATGAGAAATTATTCTTCAACATGTGAGTTTGCACATATTGAACTGAAATAAAATATTGTGGGAAAACACCATAATGGGTCATATGCTTTTGCGTATTAAAAAAATCAATAGTTTAGAACACATGAGTGAATATGTTGAATCAATGTTACTATTAAATATTTCTTTAGTATTTTAATAATTATATAATTCTCAAAGATCAACTAAAATAATCAAAGTTAAAGTCAAATTTTTACATGTATATGATTAGTGAAAGTCTGATTTGATGAGTTATAAACTATAATTCATTCAGTAAAAAATGATGGATGCTCTAATCTTAGAGATATGAGTTTGACCCCCATGGATGTTGGATATATTTCCCAGGATACTTGTCAAATCATCTATCATGTTGTTGGGACTATAAGTCAATCTTTCATATTAATATTAATTTTAATAATGCACATGTTAGTTTTAGATGGAAAAAAAAGGTGTCAAACGGGTCGTAGCATGTCGTGCTTGGCACGACATGCCTCAATAATGGCCAGGGTGGCACGGGATGAGTCGGGTTGGTTCAGGCCCAAATATTCTAGCCTAGGCCATAGCTAGGACTCCGAGACCGACTTGCACTCGACTCATCATCTCATCCCCACCCCATACTAGTTGTGGAATTGTGGATTAATTATTTTAAATTCTTTTCAACAAATTTCATATTTTAAGTTACATTTTATAAGTTGAGACATTACATTATTTATTTATTTCATATAAATCACAAAAAAATAAATTCATTTAAACAAATAAAAAATATAATAAATAATCAAAAATATCAAAAAAATACAGCCATCATTCATCATTCAATCAACATTACATAAAATAAAAATCATTAATATCAATCATAATAATACAAACTCAATCATAATGCCAACCGATATAAATATGCAACTGATCATCATCGCATAAGTGTTTGATTGTATCACTAGTGGTGGGCTCAACTTTTTCAAAGTCTCATGAGTCATCATCTGCTAGCAACTCCTCAGCTCTTGTTCCAACATGATGTAAGATGTCCAACCTTGAATCCTTTCAATCCTTCATGCATGCTAGTGCCTCGATAATATCTAGTCATATTCTTGATCTCCTATCCGAAATCATATTGAATGAAATAAATAAAGTAGACTCCGATGTTGTGCTCAACACCAAAGAAGCCAGTAGGTTTCATGTCATCTTAGACAGCATTGGATTGGTGGACTCATATGATTTCTATCATTATAAAATATCAAGTTTCTTGTTATCGTTATGTGATATGATTAAGTAGTAATCGGTATCTAAGTATCGAGATAGCTTGTCCCTATTCGACATACCACCTCATCATTTCCTCATCGCTAACTGAATGGAGAATTCATCATCTCTGAATATAGTGTCCAATTCCATACTTAGAGCCTGACTACTACCATACCTAGTATCTTAGAAATACAAATAACTCAGTCAACTTTATGTGAATGAATCCTTCAACATAGTATTCATGGTTCATGCATTAATCTTAAGGTCCATCTCAATAAAGCGATAAAATATTATCTACCCATTTCACCTTAATCTTAAGGTCCATGCATGCAACCAGACAATAAAGCGATAAAATGGTGGATCAGTACTTTAAGTTCTTGGTTTTCATCTCAATAGTCATGTCACTAAATATCGGGACATCTCTAAACTTCCTGAACATGCCACTAATGTTTCATATTCACCCGAATGCAATATACGTGACATACGATCAAGGGAGCTCTTCCAAGAATAATAGAGAAGGCTCGAACATTAGTCTTAGAGTAGATGAAAGTGTTGCAAGAACACGGTTAGAATTGCTCTTACTGCCAAATTCAGGTAAAGTCTACACCATAGCGGGCTCTTTGAAATATATTCTCTATTCCAGTTCACCGAGTCGAAAGCAATTCAGGGGTTTGGACACCAAAGACAAAAGGCCCGCTTTCCTAATTCTGATAAAAAAGGGGAGCAATTTTTCTAGAAAGTGTCCACCAAACACGACGAACACATGTTAGTCGTGCCATAAAAAATATTTAGGAATTTAATGAATGAAATTCTTGTATCCCTATCTTTGTCGTCAATAATAAATTCATCACTATTACTATTGATGTAGTCGGATATCATGTGTTCGTATATAACATATGACTCTAACATCATATATGTGTAATTCCAATGGTGTCTCATATTCATTTGTAATTTCTTGTTCTTTAGACCTGCATACAAATAGAGACTATCAAACTCATGTTATTTGCTAGGCATCCAAAAATATATTAAAGAGTTACATATTTCTTCAAAAGCAAGGTAAACAATCTTAATCCCCACTTGTGCTATCAAGTTAATGACGTGACACATGCATCTAATGTGAAAAATCTTTTCTAATGACCTTTCTCTAATGGTCGGGCTCTTTCAACCAAGTGGATGTGGGCTTGGACCATCCCACACAGACTCCCTCAACCAAACATGTGGTAGGTTTTTTTAAAAAAACTTGTCATATCTAAAAGGTGGGATATGCTTTTTTAATAAAATATTAATTTTTAAAAAAGAATCAGGCAGGTCGGGTGCTATCCAATCAGACCTCACCCGTAACTCAGTTCGAGCACGATAGCCTACTGTGCTTATGGACCGTGCCTACGAGCCAGGAAACCAGGTTATGTCTTGCCCAGCACGAGGTCTGGCACTCCTAGCTTAGCACGGAACAAGTCAAGCCTCGAGCCAGCATTACACGGGTCAAGGCACGATTCTGGACCATTCAGTGTCGGGCCAGGCACGACTTAATTGGGTCGTGCCTCTGGCCGTGCCCGAACAACTCGTCCCACTTGTCACTTCTAATTGAAACATACTATTAGAATGATTCTGTCATATAAATAAATTTCAAAATATTAAAATTCTTAATTTTTACCACTTTTTTAACTAATTCAATTTTGAAAAGAATGATCTTTTTCTTTGATTAACAATTCTAATCTCAGTAAGATTTATCTAAAACTACCTTGTGCATATTAATTTATACTTTTCTCGATTTATATATATTTGGCACATTGTAATTATTTTATTTTGTTAGTTCAAAATAATTGGCTTCAAAATTTTTCGAATTTAAAATAATTTGAAAGATATTTTCTCAAACCTTTTTGTAATATAATAAAAGCATGACATTAATTTATTATCAAAAAAGTCATGAATAACTTATTATTGACATAGTTATTGCTAGTATCTCAAAATTGAAGTTATCAAGTAAAGGTGACGAACATAAATTACTCAATATCAAATTTCAAAATATTTAGAGAGACATCATATTGGGTTGTGCCACATAAGGTCAAGTATGCAATTACCCCAAATAGCCACTACTCGGCTTGAACCAATGGCTCATGCCCAATGATCTCAATCTAAGCCATGTACATGTCTAGTGAAGACTGGTTAGCTAGAGGCACATAATGAGCTCATAGCTCATTCCTAGCCCATGCTTGATTCATGTATGGTGGCCACTAGCTAGCCACCACCATTGGCTAGCCATCCAACATATTAACTAGCCCCAACCTGGGCTCAGACTACAACATACTATTGTAGTCTACAAACAAAAATAAAAAAAATAATAAAAAATTAAATAATCTAAAAGATATATAATTTTTAATTTAAAAATATATAACAATATTAAGTATGCCAAAATTCTTTGAAAATGCAAAAAAATATAGATTCTTTAAAAATTTTAAAAAATAGACATTAAAGGAATCTGTAAATTATATATCATTTATATAGTAAGAGATATATAGATTCATAAAATTTTTAATAAATCAATATGTCAAAAATCTTTAAATCAGGTAGGAAAAAAATATGAATAATAATCAATATATAAATATTTTAATAGCTCACACATATTATATGAACCACCTTATCATTTATCCTTCAGCTAATTAAATAAAAATTAATTATCTCTTAATATGATTCTAGTCATATCAGCTGGAGGTGAACCAGCACTATCATATTTATTTTTGAAATATTTATATAAGTAATGTATTTATTCATAAATTTTAATCTCTAGGTAATGTGATTAGTTTATATTCACACATACCTACCGATCATATTTACTTAAGAAAATTTCTTGGTTTTACAAGACATATTGGAAGCTAATCTATGATTCTAATATTAGGTATATAAAATTCTAATAATATTGAACATAAAAAGTTATGTTTGTAGGCCTGCATACAAACACACACTATAAAATTCTACTAGTTTACAAGATATATTAATTAATGTAATACATTTTAATGGGAAGAAAATTAATTTTAAATCGAGTTGAGTAATTAAGTGACATATACATCCAACATAAAGAATCTTAGCTAAGAGATCATCTCTAATAATTCTTATGAATAAATTTATTATCACATTATTATTTAACATAATATCAAAAATATGATACTTTATAATTTATTTTGAATTTCATATTTTCTAAAGATAGTCATTTTAAATAGACTCACATACCATAGAATGATTATGAAGATGCAATATTTGATGAAACCTAATAACTGTTTGGTTAGTTTGCAGTTAGAAATATAATTGTCATGACACATGTGAAAGACATATTATTTTGAGTAATCTATATATTGGACATCCCTGATACCAATCCATTGTATTTTCTAAGATGTTAAATTATAATTTCTTTATCAAATTTATAATAATTAATAATATTATTTATACATATCGATATAAGGATCCTATGATATGATAATTTGATATAATTTTATATCGAATAACCTAGCAAGGGATTTTGTGTAATTTTGAACAGAAAATACATACTAGTAATTAATCTAATTATCTATTCTCTTACAAATTCATGGTTGTAAATGAAGGGATCACAAAATCTGAAGTAAATCGAATTTTAGTTATGTTAAAACTAAGTTAGGTTTGTATAGGATCTAATCTATCATAGTTTTTAGTGTATTATTTGTCATGTCTTCTTGGGTATTTAGTCTCACATTTGTTTTAAAACTATATTTTTTTATAGTACCTATTTTGCTGACTCATTGTAGATTTTTCAAGCTCATCTAATATTTATTCAACTCCTCTAAACTTTTTCTTTTTTTTAATTATATTAAAGTGGATCCATAATGCGTAAGTTCATCGAGGATTTGGAATGCCTAGATTTCCAAAAAAAAAAAAAAACAATTTACACAATAAAAGCTATAACAATTAGCTAATGATATCAATATTAAAAATATTAAAATCTTGTGCGTTTTGGTTAGTTATTTTATATAAACCTAACTTGTGTATTATGATTTTTACCAATTTCAATGTTAATATCTTTCCAAGATTAAAAATACCTTTTATTTATACTTATATTAAAACACTAATATTTTTGCCAAAAATAACTAACATTTTATTTTTATTTTTTTATTTTTTGAAAAAAATAAAAAAAAAATCGTGTTAGCCTAATATAAAGAGTGAAATATTGTGGTGTTTATTAAGGCCTCTTATAAAAATTATCTAACGATTATAAAATTTTGCACTAAACCAATTTATAAAAGTTAATTAGGCCATCATCTTTTATTCAATGGCATTCATTTTAAAGAAATTATAATTTTTTGAGCATATTTCATTTTTTAAAAAGGAATTCTAACTAAAGAAAGCTATCGAACATTGCTCTGGAATGACAAAAAAGAAAATGATTCAATTAGTCTCATGTTAAAAATTGAAAACTAATTATCTATTTTTTACAAAATAGACAAATTAGATAATCATAATGTTTTGTCCGTAAATCAATTTTAGATAAGAGCGATTAATATTGATAATATTATTTTTAAGTCTTTAAAATTTTCCAATTGTTACAAAATTTTGCATCAACCTATTTAGAATTAATAAATGCTATTTTTTCTTTTAACAATTGAAATTAATATTAAAATAGTCATTACCATCATCATATAAATTTAGGCATAGATACCAATAGTATGATAGTCTGGTTGGTAAATTAGATGAATCATGAGTTTGATCTCCATGGATGCTGAATCTGATCTATGGGCTGTCTTTCAATTAGATCTATCATGTCTTATGTATTAGGTTATACATATATAAATATATATTAGAATATCATAAGTAATGCACAACCACAAGTCTTCGAGGTTACACACACACACACACACACACACACAGACACGCAAGAGAGAATATTATTTCAAGAGTCTTACTGTTGAAAGTTAGAAAATTTACCACTGATTAGATTGAAATCATAAACTTGTTGCCCTTAGTAGAAGACACTTGTTATCACACCAATATATAATCTGTAATGACACACACACACACACACACACACACACAGACACACAAGAGAGAGAGATTATTATTTCAAGAGTCTTACTGTTGAAAGTTAGAAAATTTACAACTAATTAGATTGAAACGATAAACTTATTGCCCTTAGTAGAAGGCACTTGTTATCACACCAAAATATAATTTGTAATGTAACACACACACACACACACAGAGATATATATATATATATATATATATAGACATACAAGAGAGATTAATATTTCAAGAGTCTTACTATTGAAAGTTAAAGAATTTACCACTGATTAGATTGAAACCATAAATTTATAGCCCTTTGTAGAAGACACTTGTTATCACGCCAAGATATAATCTGTATTGTACATAAACAATACTAGTGTTTCATATGTGGTCTAATTTTGCCAATATATCATTTTTATTTTATATATTTTTAAAAAATTGTTTAAATTGAAATTCTATTCTAATGAAATCTAATATATTTGTATTTATGCAATTACATACTCTGCATAATAATTTTATGAAAATAGATAATTTTATGAAAATGAGGGAGGTGAGTAGTCAAAACCGTTGGTGCAAAACACATATTGGCAAAACCCAACAACACAAATAACATGATTTTGTTTGCACACGCAAATACAAAAAACACCAAAACTAGAAAGAAAAATAATTAATGAAATATAAAAAAAAAAGGCCACCCTAGAAGAATTCCTTGCATTGTCTAAAATGCCCATGACAGCCAAAAGAGAGCACGCGCTCCCGGCAGTGTCGGTGGCCTCCTAGGAATAGGGTGGATTTTCAAGCTCGTGGTGGAATCTCACCACTATGCACGTGATGTTGTCCGCGCTGCCACGACTGAATGCCATCTCAGTTAGCTTTCTCGCCGCTGCTTGAGGTTCTTCTGTTCGAGCAAGGCAGATTGCATCCTACCAAAAATTCGTCACATAATCATGTTATCAACTTGTCAAATATTTAACAAATAGCACGCCCACACGCCCACACCCACAGTCACACGCATGTGAATCATGAAGGATCAGCACGTGTTTGTAAAAATGCACATGCAGACCCACTGAACGAACATCAGCAGCCTTACCTCATTGGGCACCACATCCCACAATCCATCGCTTGCTAGCACAAGCAACTCGAACTCATCATCTATTTCCTGATCCTGCAAAATAGTTCATCTTTTTTATAATTCAGTTCACTTTCGTCCCACAAAAAGAAATATTTTACTTCTGTTTTTGCTTTACTTTGTCAAGTGCCCAGATAGAAAGAGAGAGAGTAAAACACAGACAGAGAGATAAATATAGAGAGAGATACACACACACACACAGACAAAGAAAGAGAGATAATATATATATATATATATATATATATTTGTATAGAAAGACAGAGAGAGATATATGAAAATACAGAGTGAGAGAGAGAGAGAGAAAGACAGATATATATATATATATATAAAGACAGAGAGAGAGATAAAGAATAGAGAGAGAGAGAGATAGAGAATAGAGAGAGAGAAATAAATAGAGAGATAAAAATACAAAGAGAGAGAGAAAGATGGATAGAAAGGCAGAGGGAGGGAGGGAGACAGAGAGAGAGAGAGAGATAGAAAGACAGAAAAAGAGAGATAGACACACACAGAGAAAGAGAGAGATATAGAAAGACAGAGAGAGAGAGAGATAGAAAGACAGAGTGAGATAGAGAGAGAGTATAAACACAAAGAGAGAGATAAATAGAGATAGATAGATAGAGATAGATATATATATATATATATATATTTGTATAGAAAGACAGAAATATATGGAAATACCGAGTGAGAGAGAGAGAGAGAATTGAAAAAGAGAGATATATAGATAAATAGAAATACACAAAGAGAGAGGGAGAGAGAGAGAGGGAGATGGATAGAAAGACAGGGAGGGAGAGAGATAGAAAGACACAGAAAAAGAGAGAGAGAAAGACACACACAGAGAAAGAGTGATATAGAAAGACAGAGAGAGAGAGACAGAGAAAGAGAGAGAAAGACAGAGAGAGAGAGAGAGAAAGACAGAGAGAGAGAGAGAGAAAGACAGAGAGAGAGAGAGAAAGATAGAGATGGAGATAGAAAGACAGAGATGGAGATAGAAAGACAGAGATGGAGAGAGATAGAAAGACAGAGAGAGAGAGAGAGATAGAAAGACAGAGAGAGAGAGAGATAGAAAGCCAGAGAGAGAGAGAGAGAGACAGAGAGATATAGAAAGACAGAGAGAGAGAGAGAGAGACAGAGAGATATAGAAAGACAGAGAGAGAGAGAGATAGAGAGACAGAGAGAGAGAGAGATAGAGACAGAGAGAGAGAGAGATAGAAAGACAGAGAGAGAGAGAGAGATAGAAAGACAGAGAGAGAAGAGAGAGATAGAAAGACAGAGAGAGAGAGAGATAGAAAGACAGAGAGAAGAGAGAGATAGAAAGACAGAGAGAGAGAGAGAGAGAGAAATAGAGATAGAAAGAGACACACAAACACATGCACGCATGCACAGAGAGTACCTGGATCTCAGGCTCTGCTACAACAAATTGCTTCAGCATCCGGTTGCCAAAAGCACGAGACATAGCAAGTACGCCGCCTACCCTCCAAGTGCCTAAGAAGAAGTCCAGCAGCCACCGATTAGTAAGTGCCCACTAGCCCATAAAGCAAACGAATAGCAATCCAGCTTGGAATTGCTGATGGGTTAGGGAAACAAGACCAAATTTTAGAAACAAAAAACATTTCTCACACTTCCACCGCCCCATAATTTTTACAATTTCCTAAATAGTTCAAATTGTTTTTTTTTTCCTAATAAGAAAGAGATATTAGCATGCAAGAGTGCAAGTGAAAATTGATATAAAAATAATTTATTCAATTTTTATGAAGACTTATTTTTTTTTTCTTTATTATTTTTATAACATTACATTATTTATAATTTCATTATATTTAATTTAATATGCAAATTTAAAATAACAACAAAATAATAGAGCAGAGACATATCATTGTGAATCCGATATGGATAGTTTTTTATTTATTTTTTCTATAATTAATATAAATAAATCATAATTTATATGTTCCATAAGTATTAAAAAATTAATTATGTTAAAACTAATTAAAAAGTAAGAGAACAAATATCAGATAAAAATAAAATAATGATGTAAAGAATTTCTAATAATTCAAATCATTTTTTAGGGAAAAATCAGTCAATATCACTTGCTAATATAGTGCTAACTTTTGTATTATAAAATATTAAAACATTATCATCATATCTCATTGTAATTTTTTATATTAAATAAATTGAGTTCCTTATTATTGCATATTAATTCTTAATTTTTGTGATTTTAAATATACAATTTAACAATACCTCTCAAATTTTATAATTTGAGAACTAAAAATATGTACATAAAATAAAATATTTAAAATATTATCACTTATCAAATTCATATCAACCATCGCTTTAATTTATATAAGTTTATCCATATAGAATATTTAAGTGATAATAAAAATATTATCACTTATAAATAATCAAACTCTTTATAAGAATCAAAAATATGTATGAATTGAAGAATGAATCGCTGAATCACGAACAATTAGCATGAATCAATTTAATATTGATTCTCAATGGACCAAGATCCTCAAAAAATCACAAAAATAAAAATTAAAATACAAAAAAAATTATCAACTATAAAAATTAATTAACGTGAAAAAAAATAATTTTAATCTTTATTATTACAAATTTTTGAAAAAAAAAACAAAAAAAAAAAGAACACCAGTAGTTTGGTACAAGTATAACAAATTTATGATAATAAGCTAAAAAGAGAAAAAAAAAACAAAAAGATAAATAAAAAATAAAAAAGAAGAAAAAACCTAAAATTTATGTATTATAAGTTTATTATTTACATATATTTAAATAGCCTATAATTTATTAATTATATGAAATTACATATATTTTAACTATTATTATAAATGTAAAACAAATCTTACGATTCGATTCTATTCTCAATTCTCGAATCACTAATCAAGCATTTTAATTCTCGATTCGAATATCAATTTAACAATTATCTTGAATTTATATAAAAAATGATTATGATATGTAATTTCTTATAATAAATAGGCATATTATTTCTAGTCATATTTTACTATTTTTTTAAAATTTTAAATAAAATAATCTTATGATATTTTATTCATAATGCAATACATAATTTATTTAACTTACAATTACTAAAAAAATAAATCAATAAAAACAATTAAATGAACTAAAAATTCTCTAATCATAGAAAAAGCATATGAAAATACAATTTGTGTCAATTCTCTCCCAGCATATTTAATCTCACATTTTTCACCAAGAGAGATAAACATCAAGTTCCATTGGTAAGATTAATACCTAATTATTTTTTGCAAAATTTACACTTAGTAAATTATCTTTTTTCCTTAAAATTTTTTCTTTTAACTCAACATCAAAATATTCCCAATAATGTGAGATGGTGTTGCTCATAATTTCTTGCTTTACAAAAGAACAATTGGTGATTGTCATGCTTCCCACTAGTAATTTATCTTTCAAAAGAAAAAAAAAAGAAATCAAATAGAAAACCACTTCTAATGAAATGCTAATTAGGGAGTAGCCCTACTTTAGCATGAAATCTGAGAGAAATTATTATCATATTAACTTAACCTTAATGAAATAAATATTAAATAAATAAAAACATAATTTAACCCACCCTAGTATTTGTGATAAGAACACCCAATATATTTACTTTTTTTATTTATTTATTAGGTTTTTATTTTTTACATGAAAGAGTTATGGTATCCAATTTTTCATTAAACATAATATGAGAATTTTTCGGTTAGATGATTTGTATTTTCACAGATAAATTCATGAAAATTCTTCAAATAAAATTATGTGAAATATTTTTGTTAATTTCTACTTTCTAGTATGAAATGAACTTTGTGAGTGTAATAAAATGAAAATTTTGATTCCGAGGTTTACTGACCAAATTATTGTATCCAATCTTACATATAAGGTGAATTTACCTGCCCACATTATGACGCCTCCAGCTTTTTCAATTCTCTCTCGTTCGTCGCTTCTGTTTGGCTTATGATCCTCAGAAAAAGGAATTGCTGTGCAGAAGAACATAATTTCCAGATAATTCACAATTCTCAACATCTAAAGCAAGCTTCGGGGAAAGATATAGCAGATGGTAGAGTTGTACCATTATTTCTTCGCAAAATTGAATTTCACATAAATTGGAAGACACATGACCAAATTCTATAATGCTTGAATTTTAACAAACTGATACTTGAAAAATGAAAATGAGAGTAGAAAGAAGAACATAGCCCCATCAAAGAATAAATGAACAAAAATCTAACTATTTCTTAAAATTCAAACAATGGACGCAGACTTGGCTTTCAGCAAAGCATGATTCATCTAATTTCTAGATCAGCAAAAAAAGGTTAGAAAATCTAACATATTTTTAAAAATGTTGTGCCCAATGTAAATTGGATCTCGTTTAGTGCAATTTCACCCCTAAAAATGATAGAAATTGTGCCCAATGTAACATATTTAACATTTCTTGATTCGTTAAAATTTCAAGAGAAAACACAATTTGAAATTTCAAACATCAAGTCTAACCTCAAGTTTTAAAGGAGATCTTCAGGAACTAATATAAAAGACAATGCAGATCATACTCATTGCACTAGGCATCAAGTTTAGCATGAGATCTGAGAGATCTTAATATGTCAACAATCTTACCCATAAAAATCAAAGAGGCTACTTCTAATAAGTCTAAAACACAAAATTTACTACCCTTAGATGAAAATACTTACTATCACATTAAAATATGACCTTCAATATATATATATACACACACACACACTATGTTGCACGGACACGGACACGGGAGATACGACATGGCAAGATACGGGGACACGGCAAATTCTAAAAAATTAGGATACGGATACGGCTAGGATATGTTATGATAAAAAAAATAAAAATAAAAATTATTAATTATAATATTAGGTATTTTAAAATAATTGAAAATATTGTATTTTAAAATAATTTAAAATTTTGTATTTTAAAATAATTAAAAATACTGTATTTTAAAATAATTTAAAATTCTGTATTTTTAAATAATGTAAACAAAATTTAAACCCTCTAACACCCTCCCCCTCCCGAACCTTTCCCCCCCTCCCGAACCTTTTCCTTCCTCCCGAACCCCCCTCCCGAACCTTTTCCTTCCTCCCGAAACCCCCCCCCCCCCTTCCCTTTTTAGAATTAGGTTACCTTAGGTGCTGTCGGTGGCTCGGCGGTGTGCTCCTCCCCTCCCCGTTTGACGCAATGATAACTGTTTCCGAACAACGCGTCAGATTCGTCTCCGACGCGTATCCGATATGCCACGTGGCGTATCCCATACGGATTTGTGTCCGATACGCCACGTGGCGTATCTGACACATATCCGACGCGTGTCGCCGTGTCCGCGTGTCGGACACGCAGACACGGCAGCTCCTAGGCGTATCCGTGCAACACAGTATATATATATATATATATATATATATATAACACTAAGATTTCACAGGTGATCTGTCATCCCAATACTATTCTTTCTCAAAAAACATCTAATTTTAAAATTTTTATAAGATTTGATATGTTGGCTTCCTATACTGATTCTTATTCTTATAACTACTAGATCAAAAAAAAGTATGAATGTTCTTATCCAAATACAAATAACAATTGAAAGGTGAGATACCATAATTAAAAGAGAGCAAAATTAGTGAGATAATACCTTTTCCTGCTTTTGATATCACAGCTCGCGAATCACCAACATTGGCAACATAAAGGTGGTTAGCAATCAAGATGGCTGTTGAAGCCGTAGAACCATCATCACAGTATGTATCCTTTTCAGAATCCAGAAAATCCACATCAGTTTGCTGATACGTTTCACCTGGTAACACCCATGGAAATAAGCTTAAAGAAATAGAAAGCAGATTCGAGCACTAAATGGAATGGAAATGCAAATACTACACTACACATTGTCATGCCCAATTGACAAATCAGTATGATAAACTCGGAGAGATAAGACCCATCTAGATGCTTCCTTTGACACCTAACAGATAATAAAAATTTAACAGTTTATGTTTGTCTGTTAGCCTAAAAAATTACAAGGTGCATATTAATAAATTTAATTTTTACAATTTATTTTTTATCTATTTTTTCTTCTTTGTTCTCATTAGTTTAAATTATAACAATGGACACCCAGTGTTTAATTTTTTTAATAAATTTATTTTTATTTTAAAATATAATTCTAATATTATCATATTTTACATTTGATGGAGCAATTTTCATTGGCAAGATGAAAAAACAATTATGTTTGTTAAATTATTTCCAATGGCTCACATAAGTATGCACATTACATATTTATTTTTTTTAAGTTATGTTTTTTAGTTAATTTGTTTTTATAATTTAAATAAAATTATATTTAGTCATAGTTTTTCTCTCCAACTGCTCAAAAATCTCTAAAAACTTGAACTAGCTTTAAAAATATATATAAAATAATAAATATTATGAAAATAAAATAAACATAAATAAAGATAACAAAAATCCAACCAAAATATCCGAGATTGAATTATTTTTCAAGAGTCCTAGTCATTGTGCCTAAAATAATACAGACTAATTTTGTTCTTTATTTTATTTTATTTTTTTAGAGATTTATGTATTTTAATTGATAATGTAATCTTTCTTAATGTTATTGTAGCTTATATTTAATTTCTAAAAAAAATTTATTTAAATTATTAATTATTACTATAATATAATTATTAATAACTTATAAAATTAAAATTTAATTCAATTTAGTACGGTTTACAATACCAGCTGCAGAGCCCTGCAGTCTGCAAGTGCAACTGCATGCTGCAATGCCCAGGCCCAGTCAGCACCCAGCAGACAGGCAGGAGCAAGGCCCGATCATGCCAGTTAAAGTCTGCATTAGCCTAACCCTGCATGACCCAACAAGACCGACTACCCCAGAAAGGTCATCGGGCAGTGCCGGGCCTGCCTCCCTCTGTCTCGTGCCGGCATGGCACGACCTAGTCGGAGAAGCCATGCCGTGACGGTGGCACGACCGGACCACCATAATTCAGGCTGTGCCAGGTAAGCAAGGCCCAATGGCCCATTTTGGGTAGTCGGTGGAGCAAATCTAGTTCATATTTTCATTCGAGCAAACAAAATGTGGTATGAAAGCCCAATCATAGAACTAGAGCACCACCTCTAACATAACTTCACACATAGCTTAATTTTAACCTCAATCAACTCAATCAACCCTACCTGAGTTCAGATTCGAGAGGCAAATTTTTTTTAAAAAAAAAAACACAATTTTTAGAGGTTATCAGGTGGCTCAGCTAAGCTAAATTATCTCATTAGTCACCATGATCATGTTGAAGAAAACAAGTGCTACAAGCTTTAAGCTACAGGTGCTTGAAACAGAACATGCTCATGTTTTGATTCTGACGCACTGAAATTGTGAACATCAAAAGCAGAGAAAAAATGCAACGCACTAATAGCTGATCTGGTGTCTGCCATGAAATGTGGATTCTTTGCCAGATTCTCAAACAGGTGCTCTTTCAGATGCTTAGCAGCACGGGAACCACCATGACCTTAATTAGCCAATATAACACAATGAGCAAACAAATTGAACGCGCCGTGTGAAACAGAGTAAATATTCATCTTCAAGAATGCACCAAAGTAAGTTAACTTCCTCATTAAAACAAAGAATCCTAGATGATGCACATTTTGTTTCAGAAAATAAGTGTTGGGTCTTGATCTTAATTCACGGTGTTACCCAAAAGGCTATGAATTCATATCTGAAGATGCCAAACCTTGCAAAAATTGAATATATTTCCTAGTTAAGCTGATAGAAAGACAGCATCATGTAATAGACCTACAATACCCAAAAAAAAAAAAAAAAAAAAAAAAAAAAAAAAAAAAAAAAAAAATTTAAGCAAAATTGTCAAGTGTTATTGTTATTTTATTATATATTGTAGTTAGGTTTTCTAAGTAGATTAGTTCCCATAATTAGAATCAATGCTCCAAAAAAAAAATCAAATTTATTTATTATTTATTTATTTTCATAAAATAGCAAAGGATATAGGCTTAATTCTTCATCATCATCGAATAAATTTTAGTTCTCTAAATAATATAATTTTCTCATTTATCATCACACGGATCAATTCAAGAAGGTCCTAGAATGTCATTTTAAGTGAACAAGACTCCCGCTTAGTATAGAATCTGTAAGAGATTAATATATCAGCAGTCTTATCTTTAAGAATCAAAAAAAAAAAAAAACAAGTCTGATGAGTCTCTAACCCAAAACCTACCACCTTTCAACGAAAATAATTGTTATAGCAGTAAGGCATGACCTCTAATAACTGCTTATGATCAAGTTAGAGGTGTCAAATGGGTCGCGGCCCAGCCTGGTTTTAGGCTGCCCAACCAAGCTACCGTGTCGGGCCAAGCACGACACGATACAGTAACCGTCCCGTGTCTAGCCCAGCACTGACTCACAACCTGTAAACCGCCGAGTTCGGATCGGACAAAACCCAATTTTTTTAAAAAAATTAAGTTTTCGTTTGTGTGCAGCTGTGCGTCTTCGTCCTTTCGAGGCTTGGCGAGCCTCGCCTGTCGAGCATCAGCTCATATTGACCACGTTCAGTGCGTGATCACACGTGATGTGCCCACGTGCCGACACGGCACAACGGACCAAGGCACGGCTGAACGATGCCGTGCCCGTGCAGGACCGGGCTGTCCCATTCGACACCTCTAAATCAAGTATTAAAATATCAATAATTATATATTACGAATGTATCGGATATATGAAAATTATATTAGTATATATTTTAACATGAGTACCAATCAAAAATAAAAATATTAGTTTTAATAAATATATCAATATTTGGAATTTAAAAATATTTTAAAGATATATTATATTGATGAACAAAATAGAAATTTTTATCACTGCATATAACATAAAAATTTCTCAGGTAATCACTCATCCCAAAACTATTCTCGATTAATATCTTTAATTTAGAAATTCTAATGAGATTCAATGTATCATATCAAAGTATACTTATGATATCAAAATTTTGAAGAGTAATTAATAAATATTTAACATATTTCAAGTTTTTTATCGTTGAATATCTTAATCAATGGAATATTTTTGTTTTACCTTTTAAATCATATCATTTTGGGTTTTATACTTATGAAAAAAAAATTTCAATTGGGCCTATAAAATATTTGAGTATACATGCTTTGTTTAGATGTTGCTCCCCTAACAAAGAAAAGATGACATGTCAAACAATATAATCATACAAATCAATTCATGAATATTTAATAAAAAATTTTAATATAATATCAAATTTTCAAGGAGCAATTATGTTCTAAAACATACCTTCGAAATCAGACTTCTCGTATAAATAACATGCATTATATTCCAAAACAAAAGTAATTAAGAAAAAAAAAATTAATAATTGTAATGACAATTATAACACTGCTACTAAGTAGTAATATTCCTAAATATTTTTTATCTAAAAATCAATACAATATTTTCTTTTATCCTTTTAGATCACATTTCATATTAGGTTTATATCTAAAAAAAAAAATTTAATTTACCACAACAACATCATCAACATGCCTAGTGCATGAGGCTCTCACTTAGTACAAAATTTGTAATATACTAAACATAGAGACATCATCTGATGAGTTTCAAGCATGAGACATATTACACTAAAAAAAAGACACAAAACATCACACTATGACACCTAATATATGCATGAAAAAAAATAATTTCCTATGTGATCATTTATTCTAGAAATTATTCTTGCTAAAATACTTAACTTTGAAATTTTAAATGAGATCTACTATATCATATGTGTCAATTAATACATGTATTTCCAAAATAAAGTCTAATTATGATATCAAAATCTTAAAATGCGATAAGAATATAAAACACATTTAAAATATAGTTAATTTCTTGTATAGATAATACATACTTACACATGTAAATTATGCCAAAAATTAAAATATTAATAGCAAAAATTAAAATATTAATAGCAAAAATATGTAATTAATAAAAATTACAAGAATGGTCTCATTAAGTAAGAGTGTTCCTATAAATGAAATATTTCTATTTTACTTTTCGCATCATGGCATATTAGATTTTATATTTATGAAAAAAAAAATTAATTCATCTAATAAAATATTCAAGTATACATTCTTTGTTTAGAATTATTCACCTAATAGAGAGATGATAACATCTCGAACAATATAATTTTCTCATATGTCATCATACAAATCAATTCATGAATATTTAATAATAAATTTAATTAAACATTATCAAAATATCAAAAAACAATAATGTTTTTAAACATGCATCAAGAAATCAAACTTCTTGTACATAATAAAAATCAAATATCGAGCATCCACATTATTTCAAAACTAAAATTATTAAGAAAAAAAAAATAAAAAAATAAATAATCATTTGTAGAGATAATTACAACACTCTTATTAGAGTATTCCTATATATTTTTAGAGAAATATATCTCAAAATTAATTAATGAGTGTCTTAGTGTGATAATAATTATAAATAAATAATCTTTTATCCTTTAAGATACATAAAAATCATATCTTAGTACGATGATAATTATAATCATTCAATAATATTATTTGTCAAATTCAAGACTTATCTAACATAGTCTCATCAATGTTCAAGAATAGATTATTAAAATATTTATATCTCTCAAGCCATACACTATATGATAGCTTTGTGCACTAAACACAGCCTTTATACTTTTAGATCATGAGACATTAAAAGTTTTATATTTAATAAAAAAATTAATTTATCAAAAAAATTCATTATAATTTCTTTATTCAGGATTTATTGCCTAACAAAGTGAAGATGACAAATCAGGTGATTAGATATATCATTATCAATTATTCTAGAACCCAAAAAACATATAATTATTTGAAATTAAAATATTTTTTCAAAATTTAACATGTATGGGCAATCATGAAGAGCCTTGTGAACTCTTCCTTCTCCATATCTTAAACTAATTTTTCACAATAACTCTAGTATAAAATAACTCTCCCCAATAAAAATTATTTTAATTATGAATAAGATATAATTTTATCCATTAGTCCTATACAGACAAGAATTGTGAGGATAAAATATCTCACTATCACAAGCCAACTCAACATGTTTTTCCTAGTGATCCTACTAAGTGAGAATAAGAAGTCAATTTCATCAAATCTATAATATTTTTAGATATACTTATTTTATTCATAATTTCTCTCTTAGTAGAAAAAAAATGTTCATTCACGTCATCAAATATATATTCCCCAAATATTTTATTACTAAAAAAAATATTAAGTATTACTCATCTGAGATCATAAAAATTATAACGAATGTGGATGTAACATTCTTTGAGGATAAAACCTATTTCAAGAACTCGATCCATAAAGACACATATTTAGCTATTCTAGTGAAAATTTTTACCAGATCTAGTTGTTAAGCCTCGCAGAGTGAGTATTCAACTCGTTACTACACATGGTACTACTATCACAATTAAGTCTTGATCAAAGTGATAAGACATCTCCTAATACCTCATCGGATCATGATTTTGTTGAGGCTCCTTGATGTGAGTGAGTGAAAATATCTTACAAGAGATGAGGTATCAGTCTCCCAAAAAATAAATTAAGATTATAAGAATTGGTGATCCCAATATAAAATATTTATTAGCTAGATACATCCATGATATTCGCTAGTCAAGCTATCGATAACATTAGTTAATCCAATTCAAAATATTGACTTGTATTTATGACTACTCTAGAAAAAAAAAACCAAAAATATATTCCATCTAACACTCACAATCAGAGGTAATAACTTAATCTCATTTTAGTAATACAAATTTTAAGTTCTTATCTTATATTTATAGTTTTTGAATCTCAGATACTCTTTCCAATAGATAATATTTGATTAACTAAGTATAACCATCATCAATAATATGCTGAAATCTTATTTCAAATTTTTCAATAAAGTCAGTAATGGGTATATTCGATAAAAACTAGACAAGATAAACACCAATAGACTTACTATTTGATCCGAGTTTGAACATCTTTACATATACTCACATTTCAATTATTTCTTTTAAATACAAGAGAATCATATAAAAACTTAACTATCTAATAATTATTATATCAAATATCTCTTATGTTTTTAGTATAACTAATTGGTTCTTAGATTCTCCCGAATAAAAAGCTCATGTTATCACAAAAATAATATCTATCATTGAATTTTATATTTTTCTAAACTTGAAACCTTGTCTCATGAAAAAATAAATAATAAAATATTATTTCTATATCACATGCAGAGACAAAGTACGAGATTATGATATCAATCACTTATAAACTTTAATGGATCAACCTCTTTTAGGAGGAGCTAAGTTTATAAGTATAAAGATTAGTAATACTTTAGTATAATAACTAAACAATTCAACATAATACAATTCATCTAATATTTCACGAGCAAATAAAATATATCAAGATTTAATATTTTTTTATACGATAAAAATCTTAGATGATTCTATAGCTATAGTTTGTAGTACTAGTGATCTGATTGCATACATCATCACAAATATGTTTAGAGAACCACTAAAAATCTTTTATTTTCGTCAAGTTGAGTATTTATGAAATATATGCATCATCTTTAGAATGGGGGTTGACATTTATCACTTTATTATATTTATTTATTATTTTTTTCTTCACTTGGATGCAAGTGCCCGTAACATGGACTACCCAAACCATAGCCAAATGAATATAATTTCTATTTTTTTCAAAAATTAGAACAATATGTTTCACATAATTATTTTTAAATTCAATACAAATGTATGATACATAAATTATGATAACTACTTGGAAACTTTTAACGATAGGGCACTTAAAAAAATTCAATTTTTTAATTCCCCACTTGATTACTATTATTGTCTAATTCAATAACAAATTATATTATTTATAAGATGATATTTCGCGAATAAATAGAAAATTGAAAATCACTATTATTTCATTAGAGAGAAGATCTAAAATGATTCTTGCATTACCAAGTCTCTATCAAATATCAACGCGTAAACATCATCATGAAAACCTTGAGATAGGCTCGACTAGCCTTCTTTCTCAAGCTTGCTATACTAGATGTTCAAGCTAAAACAATCATTTTCCATAAAGAGTTTTTATTGATTTATAAATTTTTTTAGTGTAGGAAAAAAATTCTCTCTCTTGAAATTGGTTAATAAAACCACCTTCAAACAACATGCATAAGGTGCGCGCAAATTTATGAAACATTTATTGCTTGTTTGATGAAACAAGGAACACCTGCATGAAAAACAAATAGAAAGCACCAATTTAATTAAAAAACTTTATGGATAACAAGTGCGAAAAACAACCATCAAAGATTCCAAACATGCAAACTGTTTGTCCATCAATTATGGTATCTTTAATATCAAAAAAATCTTCCATAGTTGCCCTCTTGCCCTTGAAACTTGAAAATCCACAGCTCAATTTTCCATCATCACTGTCAAAGAAAATAAAAAAAAAGATTTAGTAACATGATTTAGTCATAAAATACACATTATTATATTATATTTTTTATTTGTAACAATAATATCTTTATTTGTAATAGTTTTAAAAAATGTTAAATAAATCAACACACATGAAATATAAATTATTATATTTTTTATTATATTTTTTATTATTATATAAATTATTATATTTTTTATTATATTATAAATCTCAATTTTCCAAGTGCAGAGAAATACACATTATTATATAATATTTTTTATTATTATTTATCTGTATTCAACACACATGAAATATAAATTTTAATAAAATAAATCTCATGTGTTATCATTTTAATAAATCAATATATTGTAATAAAATAAAATTAAGATATGCAAAAATACATAAATAAAAAATAAATATCACAACTTATATATAATAATAAAATATCCAAGATCAAAAATAAAATTCAAACATAAATACAAGTAAACAATATAATGAAAAAGAAAAATAAATAATAAAACAAATATAATTCATCGTATAAATCTACAAAATCATCTACTTTATCATCAACAATATTCTCATATGCTAATACATTTCTCTAAAGAACATTTGCATCAGCATCTAAATTATTATATAAACAAATATAATTTATCATATCTCATATTATCTAGTCATTGATATTTTAATTTATGTCATTTATTATTATAAATCTACAAAAAAAAGTTTAAATTCATAAGTTAAATTATATCATATAAATAAAGTAATAGCTATAGTATTACCTTATAGAATTGTTTAGTGATGTCATTAGTGATGTCTTTAGTAGTGCCTCAAATACTGACCAAGTTCATTTGGGGTCAGCCCTAGTCTAATTGGCATGGTTGATTTTGGTTTATTTAATTTGGATTAACTTGGCTACCTTATAGAATTGTTTGGCATCATGTCTTCAATTAGCGTATTTACATTTCTATCTGGTGAGAAAGCAAAGGATGATGAAAGATTTTTTTGCCATGCTTTCGTTGTGGAAAGATAAGTGATAACTATGTGAATCTAGGCCTGATCACCTTGACATTTATATTTTTCATGTTAAAAATATGTCACATAATAAATTTAATAGAACAAATTTAATTTTTAAATAATCTCGCTGATTAGAATCAATTCAAAATTTATTAAAATATATTAGAATATTTAATAAACTATATAAATTTTAGTCTATATAAATAAACATATTTAAAACTCTCACTTGATATGAAATATCATTAGAATTCAATATAATAAATCTAATATTGAATTCATGTATTGATATTCAATTATCAACATATTATATCCGATTTTGCTAATAATAAAATTTGTAAAATCATAATTAATGAATTAGATTGAAAAATATATTTTTTATTTTTGTGATATGATGAACTTATTTTCGTATGTACACTATGACAATGCATTACACTTGACTGCATGTCACGTGAATAGTGTGTTTAAACACTATAGAAAACACTCATATTTTAATGATATGTTTATTGAGATGAAAAGAAATTTTTTAGCAATATTTAATTATCATTCTGCATATTTATTACATAGTTATATGTATAGATCCAATAATTAATGTCAAAAGAGTCAAAAAATATTATAAAAAACATGAACATGCATTAACTAATCATAATAATCAAATCATAAAATTTATAAATAATTACAAAATTTATATAAACATTGTAAAAAAAATATGATAGTTATAACTAACCTCTAAAAATAATAATAATATATTCGAAGAAGATGACATTTTTATTCAATTAGATAAGAATAATAACAAAATAATATGTTAAATAGGTACGAGCTGTCGAGAAGTTTAGATATTCATTATTAATTTTTTTGACTCATGATAATATAAAAAATTTTAATATATTAAATTAGTAGAAATCACCTGAATCTACCATCTCATACTATTAAAAATAACAAATGATCTATTGATCTCCTTCTAATATCTAGAATAATATCAGATTCTATTTTATTGTTATTATGAATATTATTTCATATAAGAAAATAAAACTTCAACTAGATATCATAAAAACTTTGACATGCTTATAAAATTAATAAAATACACAAATAACATTTCAAGTTCTATAATTAGATAAATACTTACTCAATAAAACCAAAAGTTTTAACTATAAAAATCATAATCAAACAAAAAGACAAGTAGTGATCATGATATAAGACAGGGAGTATTAGTTAATATTTGATAAACATTAATTTTTCTTTTATTTTTTTATGCTCAAAGAATCTATCAGTTTAAAAATTGAATGTTTTCATTTTTATTTATTATATTTTGATTTATATTACAATTTTAAATAAAAAACATTTTAAAATTTATAAGTTATTTTTTAAATTTTTTCACATATTTTATATATATATATATTATATATTATATATGAAGCATTTGAGTTCATATTACAAGCCATCCCAAAGGCCATCTTTCCTTGAACTTGGGCAAGCACTATACCAAACACATGTCCCAAGGACCCAAACTAGTCTAGGTTTGGTTCAGGCTAGAATGGATTGGTTCAAGAAAGGATGGATCAGCCCATGCTATCCACACCACACCATGTCTAGCATGAACCAGTCCAGGCTAATCTGCACCACACACAAACTAGAATGAGTTCAGCACGTGTCATGTCATGCACAACTCATGTTACATGGTTCAGGACATTCGGATTGAATGAAGGCTTAAGCCAGTTCGGCATGACCCAAGTTGCCAGTGGACCACTACATTGTGCTGGGTTGTGATGTTTCAAAGATATGCAATGTTTCAAAGGTGTGTCGACACGGCATGATGACCCAACGGCCAACATGGGCCATAAAATGGGTAATGCCAAGCCAACTAGGCACATCCATCACCTCTACCACTTATAATGGGAACATTGTACTAAGACTCTCATACAACAAACTCACAATATTTTACATGTCATGCAAGAAGAGAACATAAATCAACTGTCTTAATAGATTATCACATATCAATCAGTACATGGGAGTTGACCCACAATCAAGCCTGATTTGACTCATCAGTGAGAACCTCATTCGTCAAGTGGTTTATCATCTCATGACCAAAAAATCGCATTCAAACTCTAATAGCCCACTAGGGATAATTTTGCTAAAATAATCTCCATAAAATAATCTTACCAATTTTGACTTCCTCCCATCAAATATTTGAGGATCAACTCTTCTTTTCTTTTTTCTTCTTTTTTTTTTAGCAAAACAAGATATGTAATGCTATATATTGGCATGCACACCCATTGTGCACTACCTATACTCAATGACATGTTCACTCTAAGTGCGTGTTGATGTACTAGCACCAAAACACACAAGCACACACTAACACTAACAAAAACACACACGTTGCCACTATTGACGCACGCACCCATTGTGCATGTGTTTGGACACAACCACTTAAAGCACACATTGCCATTGTTTTAGCATGCACTCACCATGCATGCATTTGCAAACTAATACCAATAATGTGCATGTTACATGCACATTTTTTTACTGTGCACCTAAAAAATGCATTTGTGTTGTTAACACACACACACAATTCTCTCACAATTTGCACTTTGGATTTGCATGCCCTAAGCTTAAACCTCATCTTTTATTTATCACATGCATAGATTTTTTATTTATGAATCATGCTACGAACATAAATGTGCAATCCAATAAAACCTCATCTTCATTAATAAAAAAGTATTCTAAATACAAATAATAAATCTAATATATAAATAAAAACAAACAAGAGTTTGAGCAAGCAACATATTAGGTGCCTCCATCAACAAAAAATAAAATACAAAAAAAAATCATGCAACAAGTTTCATATGCATTAGATGGTCGCGCTTAGAGGTGTCAAACGGGCTAGGCCGAGCCAGTCCAGCTCATTTTTTCAGGCCCAACTAGGCTGGCATATCGTACCTGGCACAGGCCCACAGTCAGAAATCCACCCGGGTTCATGATGATTCGTGTCGGTCATTTTTTTCGAAAATTAAAGTTTCGGCGCTACACCGCCGTAGCCCGTCGGGCGTCACCAGGTCGTCCCCCCATCAAGCATCACTCGGTGATTGATCACCCGTGTCGTGCCCTCGTGCCTGACACGGCACGCAGGCCAAATACCCTCGACACGACACGGAATGGCACGATTCGTGCCAAGGGTACACCCAGCACGGGCTTGGGCACGCAACTGTAGCGTGCCGTGCCAGGCCATACACACCTGAAATGGGTCGGGCTTCAGGCCGGCTTTGAGCCAAGCTTTAGGCCGAACATAGGGTCGAGCGTTGAGCCTGGCCCAGACCACCAGGCCCATTTGATACATGTAGTCGAAGATATTTCTCCTTAATCTCTTATATTACAAGATTCATTTTTCATTTTAATAATCACATCATAATTTATCTTTAAAAATAGAATTAAATAGTTTAAATTCAAATCCAAACTTTCACCCTTATTTAAAAAAATAATAAAAATAAAAATATATTTTTTTTCTAATAGAATATATTTTTTACCTCTTACTCTTTTTACAAGTCTTTATTATCTCAAATTATAATCTTAATTAGTTCTTTATTACTTTATTTAGAAATCTTTATTACCTTCAAACATTAATACTTCTATTTAAAGATGCATCTTCAAATATTAATTCTACATAGTTTCCTTTAATTTAGTTAATAGTCATGTCCAACTGTTTATTACCATGATCCCTCCACAACATTTAAATAAATTGGATCTCACTTTACTAATTTTTCCTGATGGAAATCTTCATCAAATTCAATAAACTTATGGGAATTAAGAGTTGAGGATCATAGTAGAATAAACAAACAAAAAATCAAGTCATAACCAAGTCTAATAGAGACTCTTGTTTGTCAAAGTTAGATTTCATTAAGCTATGTGAGAATATAGAGCAGTCAAACATGTAGTATTGAGAGGTCTTCACCCAATGATGATAAGTCTTTAGTTTGAGACTCATCAGATGTAATTTCTCTAATTTTTTAAAGTAAGAATATCGATATATTAGCATCTCTCAAACTTCACACTAAATAAAAGCCTTATGTATTAGAAATAATCTTCATAATTCCTCTTAGAGATCCAATAATTTATTTAAAAAAAATTATAAATATCTTAGAAAATATTTCATACAATATGAATTCAAAATAAATATTTTATCCCAAAAATATGATATCAATACTAACAATCATTATATTTGTTGAATTTGAATGACATGTATCATACCTTTGTAATTGGTAATAAAGTAGCATGTGAAAACATATCTAATCCCACAAGCTAAAAAGTAGATATGGCAATTCTAGCTGTCCAGTCCATTCTATGTCTGGTCCAACATATCAGGGAAGATGAAGCATATACTTGGCTACCATGACCCACCCATTTGGACCACCTCAAGACTCACCCAATTAGCCATGCTCGAACTAGATGCAGAAATTCTATCTGCCCAAATCATTCTATGTCTGGGCCAAATATATCAGGGAAGAGGAAGCATATAGTTGGTTAACATGACCCACCCAATTGGACCACATCATGACCCACCCAATTGGACCACATCATGACCCACCCAATTGGACCACCTCATGACTCACCCAATTGGCCATGCTCGAGCTAGACAGAGACTGATTGATAAACCAAAAAGTATGGACTAACATATAATTCATCTTTATTTAACTTGAAGCAATCAAAATCATCACCTTTTCCATCCTCCACTAACATGTCCTCCATTATCGTCCTTGTCCAGTAGCATATTACCAGTGTGTTCTGGATTCCCCGTAAAGCTTGAAGCAATCATCACAGTTAGGGTCACTGATGGTTTACAATTCCGAGAATAACACAAGCAAAGACCACCTTGCAGGCTCTTTCTAGCGTTACTCAATTGCACCCTGGTTTTGCAAAATATTCCGGCCTGTATAATTGCACTCCTTATGATGCTGGCGTATACCATCTAATTAGATAGCTATGGCCTCCTCTTCTGGCTATGTGACTCATCACTCAACCAAAATCGCTTCTACAGTTCATGAAAACAAGAAAAAAATAACAACTCCACAATGGGAGTCAATTTGGTGTATAATAAAAAGGAAAACAATAAAGGGGATCCTTCTGAATCAGAACACGTTCAATTTCCTTGCTTGATTTGCATAATTATGATTGCGAAACATGCAGAGAAACACAATTTCAGCGTTCAATTCAAGCAATTCCTTGAATTTTGAATACGCCGTGATTCCAATTCCATCCCAATGCTGCTAATTCTATGATTTGGAATTCCAAGTCCAGCGCCCATATCTACAGTTTTGCAGAAATTGAGCCCGGGCTCGAAACCAATTCTGCGAATTCTCAGGATCGGAGTTCGATCTGAATCCCAAGTCCACAGATTTGCAGAATCAAACTCCTGAATCGGAACCAATTCTACAAATCTGCAGACATGAATTCCAATTCCAGCTCAATTCTGCAATTTTGAAACAACGAGCCAGATTTTGGAAAAATTTCTGAATGTTTACAGGATCAACATTCTTTTTCTGGTGCGATGCAGCAGCAACTTAGAGGAATTAGGTTTCCGGTGATAAAACTCAAAACTTCAGCATCATTCAATTCACCATTGATTGAAAAAACATTTCCGACGTTTAGGATTGCGCAACATTTCATCGTCACTTTGAAAAGCTCACCATTAACTACGCCCCAAGCATAGCACCGATGTAGGATAAAACGAACCGCATGTCCAGAAAATTAAGCTTCGAAATTCATTCACAAAATCGTAAGTGCAAAGCAAACAGGAAAAACAAAATCTAAGATTTATTCATTTGGATGACAAAACTGATCGGATCGATCTTCCAACACAATTAAAAACGTCCTTCGTGTGTGTGTAGATCATCAAGATCCCAGAGAAAGAGGAGAAATAAAATAAGCCGCGCCTCGGACAAGACAACTGTGACGTCACGTCTCGGTTCTCTGTGCTCGAGCCACGTGCAGAAATAGTATTTCCCGGTAAATTTATAAAAAAAAAAATTGCGGAAATGATGCCCACGGGTCCTAAACAAAAAATATTTATGTTTTTTTTTGTTTTTTTTTTGTTTTTTTTATTTTTTTTATTTTTTTTATTTTTTTTTTTTTTTTATTTTTTTGTTTTTTTTATTTTTTTTATTTTTTTTATTTTTTTTTATTTTTTTTTATTTTTTTTTATTTTTTTTTATTTTTATTTTACCAAAATATTAATGTTTAAAGACCGATAATTAATAAATCTAAATCTCTCATCTCTCCCACATAAAAGTTTCATTTCTGTTTGTTTTATTTTCTATTGAGTAATTTCGCTTGCAGTTTGTAATTTTGTCATACTCAAAAACAAAACAAAAAGAAATTTGCAGCACGACATATCCACAATCCAAACATCACCGCAGAAAACACAAATATAACGTGGTTCACTGGTCATTCAATACAACTAACAACATCAACCAAAAAAATACTTAGGAGTTTATAGATTTTAACCAAAAAAATGTATTGCAAGGTATGAGCAGCAATCATGAAGAAAGTCACGCAGAGAAGAGAGAAGAAAAATGAAAAGTCTCACAGAAAAAAGGCAGCAACCAAAAAATGAAATAAAAATAAATATTTATATTAACAGTTTCTCATTATTCAATAACGAAACGGGTCGAATCACTTGGAAGGAACGGGTTGTACTCCAAAATTTTCTTCGGCTCACTAACAGGGCAGCGAGACCCTCATTATTGTGCTATTGTTGCATTCTCAATCTATCATTATTTTATTTCCTACGCTAACATTAAAAATATTGAAACAGAAAATATTTTTTTGTCATACAAAACAGTTTATCAAAACAAACTATATACAATATTTTCATATTTATTACTCTCTTAGTTACACATCATGTGTTTGGTCTGCATGATATGCATTGTGCATAAAGTGTAATGCATAAACAAATTGCACTAGCTCGTATGTTATAAGTTTACTAATAATTATTTTATCATGCAACATATTCTTTTAGTCTATGAAGCTTTCTTATAGTCACGATTGCACTAGCTCGTAACATATTTTGTGAATATGGTGTTACTTTTATATCGCAACAATCAAGTACTTCACTTATACTAAAAGTTGCGACATTCGCTAATAATGCACATAATGCATTCGCTATGCATAATGCACATGTTCATAATGTGTTATGCTTGATAAAGTATGCATGCATAATAAGTTCATTTTGCTTTGCATAACTAACGAATATGAAAATGAAAACTAAAATAGAAATAAAAAAATTTATGCGAGAGGGAAAATTCAGATTTACGAATTATCTACCCCCAAAACATAAATATTTTATGTTGTGGGGTGTTTTTTTTTTATTTAAAATAGGGACCAAAACATAAATATTTTAATTTTGAACCACTAACCATAATTTTCCTAAAAAATATGTGGGAATTCATAATCACGCATGTGTATTGAAGGGATTTTATGTTTTAGTGCACGTGATGTCGCCCAAAGTATAATATTTTAAAAAATACATTAAAACATAAAATATTTAATTTTTGGTGCGCTCAAAACATAAAAAATCAAAAATACCATCTCATTTTTAAAAATGAATGAATCAAACACAAGTTCGAATGATATTGTTCACTGAGCTTACTAGCTCATTCACAGAGTTGTGCAAGTTCCTTCACTGAGTTGAGTTGTGCCACCTAGCATAGCTCTTTCAATGAGTTATGATAGCTCTTTGCATGCATTAGTTGTGTTAGCTCCTTCACCTAGTGAGTTGGCATAGCTCCTTCAGTGAGGTACTGTAGTCCTTTCAATGAGTTGCAGAAGCTCGTTGCACACATGAGTTATGCTAACTAGGTAAATGATGACTGAGCGACTTTGTACCTCATTCATTCAAACTTTTTTTTTTAATAGATGGTATTTTTGATTTTTAAGTTTTGATTGCAACAAAGCTTAGATATTTTAAGTTTTGGTACATTTTTTAAAAATATTAAAATTGTGAAGACTTGTTTGAAAAGATTTTAGATGCGTCAAATGGATTGTGCCATGTTGGCATATATCATTTGTTTGGACTGATTTTTAGCATGGCTCAAAAAAAAGACAACGCATCATATCTTATTGGCATGCCTTTTGCTTAGGTCATGCAAAATTATGTCGGGTCATACCAAACTAGGTTAGGCCTGCCTAGCTTATTTGGCCAAGTAGACTAAAACTATCATGCATGAGCTATCATGCTGTGTCATGCCATGTCACATCTCTCATGCCAGTAATTTTAGCCCAACACTAGTTTGGAGGATATGTTCAAAGACAAAGCTATGGGTATGCATAGCATCATGACTTAGAGATATAAAAATAAATCAGTCAACAGAAGCTAAAAGACAAAGTCATGGACATGCACAAAATCATAACTTTAGTATTACAAAATAAAATAGTTCATCAGAAGTTGAAAGAAAAAATTGTGGCTATGCACATAATCATAACCTTTGGGTTGCATAATGAAATTGATTAAAAAGAGCTTAATGACAAAGTCCCAAATATGCACAACGTGGTGAATTTGAGGTTATAGAATAAAATGGGCAAAAAAAGCAAAAAAATAATGTCATGAATATGCTTAGCATGTGACTTTGAGGATATAAAATAAAATGGACATATTAGCACTAAAGAAGAAGCCGTGACATTCACCAATAATGTGGCATCCAACAAAGAAAATGTCAAATAAGCAAGTCTAACTGAAGTACGATTAAGGGAAGAAATAAAAAAGAAGGAAAAATAGTATACTAAAAAGATAGTTTGGATAATAAAGATTTTTGATGGAGAAAATGATGTATTAATAGTCTAGCTATGAATATTAAATATAACATTGATGCTTGGGAGGCAACCCAAAAAATTTTATTTTTTGCATATGTGATATAATAAATATTATGTCCATCACATAAATGATTTAGCTGTACACACTCAACTTTTCATGAGTATAGTTATGAAACTCAAATCTCATTGTAACTATCAATATATCAAATAGAAGTTATTTCACTATTTTGAGACTCTGTAACACTCAAATTTAGTCATAGAAAAAAATTATTTTTCTTTGAGATAAAATATTTTTTTTTACTAGAAGAAAAGATATTGCTTATGGATAAGTAATAGTTTTAGTGTGAAAATTTATTCGGTATTCAAATTATCAAATATTAATAAATATTTTGTTATTTTTAGGTGATGTGTTTGAAGGTTTTTTGGTAAATTATCAAATAATATAAATGGATTATTTTTACGACTTTGACATTTTGTAAATTTTGATGAATATTCATAAAATTAATGTTTTTTTGGAGGTTTTTTGCTAATTGGTAGAATATGGAGTATCACATTGTTTTGATATCCATTCGGGATTAAAACTCTACATAATTAATCATGATAATCTTTGTATATCACATATCTACAAACTTGTTAGTACAATCCCTCAAATATATGAATATTCTTTGTGGTTGTGATATTATCATGGAGTCGTAGTAATATTTATCTTCTAATAATTAAATAGCTGCAACTATTAATTTTACTTCACAATAGTCAAGTACTTCACTACTACAAAAAGTTATTATCACTTCCTAGCATCAAAACTTTGTTTTTAATAATACTTTGTAGTCTTAAATCAAGGTTACAATCTTTTTATAAATTCATGACTCTTGATCTATAAAAAGTTACAAAGCCAAAACTAAATATCCCAAATTCATATCAATTATTAAGAATCATATCTTTTAAATATAAAATGTTATAGATGATATTTACTCAAGTAAGACTATTTCCCAAAGTCACAACTCTTGTCCTCAAGAGATGGCAAAGACATAGTATTTATGTTCAAGCTAATTTCAAAGTCTTTGCATTTTTGCAATGTCATGGTCAAAAGATATATTAGAGAAGTCAAGACTAGTGTTGCAGCCAACACCACACTCATTGTCACTACCATTTGAGATACAAGAAAGAATATTTTTTATTCCATGATCATTTCTAGTGTCATGGCCATATGATGCACATGAGAAATATTTATCAATATCGCTGTTATTTCTAACACTATAACTATATGATGATTAAGAGATACCAATGCTAGTGTCATGCTCACTTCCAATTCCATGGCTATATGATACGCATGAGATACCATTTCCAGCACTATGGTTATATGATAAATGAGAAAAAGAAATACCAAAGTCATAGTCATTTCCGGTACTACAACATTGTCTTATAAAGACATCAGACCCAAGTTTCAATCTTTTTTAATACCATAAATTTGTGTTATGAAAACATGGGGACACATTATAGAGTTCTGATCACTTTCTCGAATTACAATCTCAAGCTCAGGAGATGAGGCTAAAGTTGTGTTTTCTTCGAAAAGGCATGATTGTATACTTAAAAGTAATACATAAAAAATTGAGTATAAAAGAGGAAAGATAAAATTAAAGAAATCTTTTTTAACCTTCTTTTTTTCCACATACCAAATATAATATAAATCACAACAAACAAACCATAAAAGTAATTTTTACACTTCCTAGAGATTCCACAAGAAAATAAGGAATGAAAGACACAAGCTAAACTCTAGAGTTAGGGGACACAACTATCAAGCCTCTCCTCTCTAGGATAGATTATAAAAATTATAATAAAATAACATATGATCTAGGATTTGTGTAATTTTTTTTGTGTGATATATATATGATTTTTAAATTAATGAATGTGTTTTGATTTATGTTGTGTTATGAAAGTTTATGAATATGGTGATTAAATAGAATTTAAATTAGGTATTTAATTATTGATAGGTATGTGTGAGTTTTTAAGGTGGATGGTAATAAGAAAACCACAATGAAATAATTATGAGGGGACCATCATTGTGATGGGCTCATTAGTGAAAATTACCTTGTATGTCATTAGGCTAAAGAGTCATTATAGAATAACCCAATATTCATTATGTATCAAAATATAATATTATTCAAACTAGTCAAACATATATCACATAAATTAAATAAACAAATTCAATGATCAAAGATTGATATCAAAATTTGAAATTTTTATTTTACTAGAATTAAGTTGTCTCACTTGTAGATTTACCGAACCATTAATACAATTCTATGGGATGAAAGTCCTTTTTATGACTTGTATGATTAATATATTTGTGGATCTTAGTCAATAAAATACTCATGTTAACAAGTTTTTGAGATATTGTCTAACCAAAAAAATTAGATAGTATAAAAAAGTCATAACATTGGTCCCCTAATCAATCTACTCTTGGTAGTTTACTATTTAGATAATAAATGATCTTTGCTTGAGTGTTATTCATAAGTTCTTACCTTTTAGGCAAATTATTAATTACCATTAATAATTTCTTTTAATATACACTTTTATTCTTCAATGTTTTGTGTTTTTTTGATAAGAATTATTATTATAATAAATATGTTTGCACTTTTTGCTTTGTTATTACCATACTCACACAATTAATATATGTTTTCTCTCATATTTCATTGGTAGTAAAGATATTCTTGAAAGTAACTCACAAGACTATTACCACCATATGAGTCACTTTTGTTCATGTATATCGTATGGCTTATCTATCACCATCCTATACTATGACAAGCAACACCCACGCCATATGAAGCCCTTAAAAAATATTATATTTAATTTCCAACTCAATTAAGGGTCAGTTCTTCTAACACATACATAATGAATTGGCTTATAAGCACATTCATGCTTTTATCATGACAAGCACTATACTTATAATGATCAAACTTATCTCAATTTTAGATTTTTATATATGGATTTGATGTATTAAGATCAGAAGGACTATCACTTTATCCATACTATCATACATGAGTATGTTTTGTAGCTTACTTATCATTGTCCATCAATCTAATCATTCACGAACTCATCAATATCCAAAACCCTTAATATCATTTCTATTTAACAACTAATTCATCCACAACTAATCTAAATCACAACAAACCATAATATACATTTATAATAAAAAATGTCCATCACACATAACATGTTACACTATCCATAGATTCTTCATTTAGCTTCTTATTAGGGAGAATAACATATGAGATAAGTAGAAATTTATCTCGTATGAATTTGGGTACCCAATTACAACCTTTAGGAGAATCTAGAATTGAAAATCCTAAATCACTTAAAACTCAATCATTTATGCCTTAATTTGCCCCTAGAAGAAGTTTTAAAGGTGTTTATGTTGATACCTTATATCATCCTTGTTGTTCATACTTTGTCTCGAAAATAGAATTGGAGCTTTAGGGTTTTGTGTTTAGGGTATCCATTGTGGATTTTTTTTTAGATTTTTTGAGATTATTTTTTATACTTGTGCATCTAATATACTTTTTTTATGGGAAGTCATGATTTCAACCTTTATGTTTTGTAACATAGAGTCATGGTATTAGGTACAAGTCATGGTTTTGATCTTTTTCCTCTAGTAGATTGTCGCACTACTGGGAAAAGTTGTGATAGTGTATTTAGCATGTATAACACAAAGTCATAATGCTCGTTATTACATGGCTTATGTATTTAGCCTTTATAGCACAAAGTTGAGGCATTGTATGTGGCTGTGGCCGCTATCGCTTGTGAATTTTGCCTCTGTATCCAAGAGTCGTGGTGCTGAAGAATGATCATAGTTTTGTTTTCTCTCTTAAGCCGAGAGTTTTAGCAATTACATTTCCTACTGCTTGAGTTTGGCTCTATGTAATATTATATGACCAAAAATCATGATGTATCATCATTGGATTTTGACCTAAGTATTTTATGTCTTTTATAAAGAAAAGGTATAGTACTAGAGGTTACCATAACTTTTAGCATAAGTGAGGTACTTTGTTATTATGACATGAAATTATTATCGCACCTAGGAATTGGTTATGAGCTAACTTGATTTCAACCTCAAAGAAAGTTTTCCAGCCAAAAGAATATGCTGTATAGTGAAATGATAGTACTAATAATATAGTAAAGTCATAGCATACGAAGATTGTCATAACTATTTATGTAGAGTTTTGGTCAAGAATGAATACTAAAACTAATCTATAATCGCTCGAAGGTATGAATCAAGTCATAGCATATTAAATGTTATGACTTGCATGACTTTTCAAGTTTCTTCTAGTCACCAACTCCTTCAAGCCACATATTTTACCCTAAAAATACCCATATTTATAATTAATTATCAAAATCTATCAAAACTCCATTTTTATAAAATTATTTTAAATATAACTTTTTTCAAGAAAACACATCATTATCATGAAATCAAATGGCATATATTATTCAATATTTTATATACCAAATAAACTTACACACTAAAATCATTACTCATCCTTGAGCAATTTATTTCTTATGTATAACAAAAAAAATAAAACTATATCACATAATTTTCACATTATTCCAAACTCATCCCTTATGATCATATTCTTAGAAGATAAAATCTACTCTAGAGTACTCATATGGTAGCAAAGAAGTGAATGATCTTTTTGAATTTTTTATGAAACTCTATGCCCTATCCAAAATCATAGAAATAATGTTGCACAATATACTTTATATTTTTTCAATCAAATTCAATATGCCTTTAAATGATCTCATTGTGTTGTACAATTCCTTTTGGTTTATAATACTTTCCCCAATTATTCAATCCACTACTTTTCTCAAAAATACACTACATATTGTCATCCATCTAGTTGTTTCTACTAGCCACCATTGTCATCCATCTAGTTGTTTCTGCTAGCCACCATTATCATTCATCTAGTTGCAATGGACTCACTCATAAAGCTTCCCAAATGATTTATAACTCCACATCACATTGTTTTCAATGCATTTCATCATATCATCCAAAAGTTTATAAATATTATCTTCAAACTTCTCTTGGGCCACTACAAACAATAGCTCTTTCCTTTGGAGTTTCATTTTTCATACTCATCTCATCTTTCTACTTCTACTTTCATTGCTATATGGATAGTCCTTATCTCCTTTATAAGGCATTATTCTCTATCTTTTCCTTCCAACTACATATTTTCCAAGATATGAATAATATCACCCAACTTACCTCTTCGTTCATCCAAAGAAAGCTCACTACATGTTACTCTCTCTTGTATGTTTTCCCACTTTTTTTCATTACTTCTATATCATCTATTAAGAAAGTATGATAATACAATTGATTCTGGTCACCATTAGACATGAAAATACAAATTGCTATTAGTAAAGACATGTGCTCCATTGTTTTGAAAATTTAAACTATTCATGATCCTCCTGATTCTCTGGGTCAAGATGTGTTAATAGTTAGCTAATTCTCAGAGTTTTGCACGTTAAGAATAGTGGCTGAAAAAATAAAAATGAAATTTACCATGATGATAAGTACAAGATATGCAATGCAAATAATGTACAATGAACAAGATATTGTTATCAAAACTATAAAATACAAAACTTTCCAACTTTAAGGAAAGTAATGTCAACTAAATCTGACCAACGAAACTAAATAATCAATTCTGAAAAACAGTGCTAAAAACTTATTGTGACTTTGTTATAATGACTAATTTTTAGGTTAGGCATATACCAAAATCTAGTTGTGAGAGAGTCTCTCGTTTAATATTACTTCACAAGTATATGAGTATTACAAGTAATAAAATGGGCTTTTTATTCATATATTGAACTCATGGAGAATGCATATGTAGTTTATTTAGTCAATAATAATCAAATACTACTCTAGCATGTAAGATAAACATGATTTCTAGTGTAGATCATAGATTCTTAGATTGTCTTATTATATATGATGACATTCATAAAAAATTTTGATTATTATTATGCTCAGTCATAGAATGAAGGTTAGATTATTATAGAATGATCTATTTCCCTACTAGTATATAAGGTGATTATCAACTATTAAACTCTTTTCAATGATGGTCTCCTTGTAGTTGTCTCCTTTTTATAATTTTGTTATACTAATTAATTTTATTGGTTAGGTAGTATCTTAAAAGCTTATTGGTGAGAATTTTTTATCAATAAAGATCCATATGTGTATGTATCAAACAAGTAATAAAAAAAATTTTCATCCATATATTTATGCCATAGGAATTGTATAGGCAGTTCACTTTTTTGATAGTGAGCCAACTCATCAATTCTAAAAAAATATATATTTTGAATTATGGAATCAACCTTAGATCTATGGATTTGTTCATTTTATTTATGTAATATATATTCAAATTAGTTTAAATTATATTATGTTTTGACACATAATAAAAGTTGAGTTGTTTTCTAATGACTCTTCTCTAATGATATGCTTGGTAGTTATTACTATTAAGCTCACCCTAATTTGGTCCCCTTGTTGTTGTCCCCTAGGAACATCACTATCGAGATAAAAAATTATTAATACTTGAGAGTTATTCATAATTTCATATCTTTTAGGTAATTCATCAACTATTTTTGATGGTTGCTTCAAATGTATACTTACATTATTTGGCCTCATGTATCATAAAGATCAAGAATTGATATGGTTTATAAGCATTTTTACTTTAGGATTCAAAAGTATTATACTCACACAATTAATATTTAATTCTCTTAAGTTACATTAATAAAAATTATATGAGTGAAAGTTACTCACAAAAAGTATCACTATCTTATGAGTTACAACATACTCACAATATCATGAGGATTGTATATCACATATTTCTTAATGATGATGTGACTCACACTGAATGTGAAACCATAAGGAGAACATTCTATACAATATCCATCCTAATTGAGAACTAGTTCTTTTAAGACATATATAATAGATTAGCATGTAAATGTATTCATACTTATAGATTTGTAAGCACAATAATTAAAATGATTAACATATCCAAATTTTGAGTTTCAACATATAAGTTTATTTTGCAAATCATAATCAAAAGAGATGTCACTTCCTTCCTAATATATGTGCAGAAAATCTTCATAATTTTTTTATCACCATCCACCATGATATTCTCACACAAACTTACCAATAGTTAAACCCTAGTTCAAGTTCTATTTAATTACTCATCCAACAAAATATATAACACAACATAAATCAAAATATATTCATTAATATAAAATCATTGTCACATCACATAAACAAAGTTGCAAAAACCCTAGTCCACATGTTATTTTGATAGAAATTTTTGAATCTACTCTAGATAAGACATTTGAGAGTCATGCCCCACCAACTCTTGGAATTAGCATTAAGATTGTGTCACTTGCTTACTTCTGAAGCCCTTAGGAATTACAAAATTTGGCCCTAGACTTTGGTAGCTACACCATGACCTTGTTTGTTGCATGGAAGAAGAAGAAAGACATAATTTCCTAGAAAATTTCTCTCCTTTTATACTTGGATGATTCTACATTTCTTTAAGTAGAAAGTCATGACTTTTAAAAGAAAGACATCACTTTATCCTTCATTTCTTAAGCCCAAGGTCATAACTTTAGATAGTGGCCATGACTGTGCAGTGTATCATAATTTTTTGTAACAAAAATCATGATGTTTAGTAATGACCATAACTTAAGTCTAATGCCTCTATAATACAAAGTCATGATAATGAGATGCAGTCATAGCTTTGTCAAATTATCTTTCTTGTTCTTTATATAGAGCCATGAGTCTGGGAATGACATCTCATATCATAATATGCCATGGTGTAGGGAAATGGAAAATACATTGGTCACTCTTAATTATTACATAATCATGACACTGAGAATGTCTATCATGTGTATCATATGGCTGTGACATTGAGAAATGGAAGCAATCCAAAAAATATCTTTCATATGTCTCAAGTGACCATGACACTTACATTGGCTTCTCTCACATATCATATCACAATGCCACTAGAAATATATCACAACACTTGTAATTAGTCCAAACTTAAAAGTTATGGATTTGCATTTTCTTGAGGATAAGAGTTGCAACCTTAAGGAATAATCATAATCGAGTAATACACTATTAATATTTAATATCACAAAAATGGTGGTATTGAGTGATTACCTTGGTTTTGACCTGAAAAGTTTTGACTATATAATATTCAATTGTGTAAAATGCATAGCTTTGTAAAAATGTTGTGGCTCAGACTTGAAACTACCAAGCTATATTAAATATAAAGCGACAAAAATGGTGGTGTTACTTTGACTTTTATCACTGATAAGGTAATTGGAAGCTATGACATAAATTAATAACATAGTCAATTAAATTTTACAAGAGAAGTATGATTATGACTTCATGATAATATCATACTCATTAAGATAGTATTTTACATAGAAATAATTATACTAAAAAGTTGGTAGGGTCATAATGAACAAATATTATCATAACCAATTAGATAGTTTCAGCAAACAATGGATATCGAAATTATGTGAGATTCTATACTCATCCCTTAGGCTTATACCTTCAAAATCATATTAATTTCATGACTTGTGACTATTTATCAAAATCTATCAAAACTCAAAAGTCATGAAATTGATTCATAAATATCTCATTTCTATACCTACACATCATCAAAAAGTATCAAAATTTATAAGAATATTTGGTAGTTTGAAGACCAAATAAATTTACATACTAAAATAATTGCTCATCTTTGAGTAATAATTGTTTACTTGATAGCAAAAAATAACATTCCAACATCCCAAATTATTTCAATATAATAGATTTATCATCATAATATATAAATAAACAGCAAAAATATAAATCAATATGGTGATGAGGGTGGCCATTATAATTTTTTTTTAGGATCATACTTCATAAAGGTCAAATTTGACTGTGAGTACTTGAATGGTTGGATAAAAGTGGATGGCTTCTCTTAATCTTCCTTCTATATAACTAACCAATCCAATATGTATGTTAAAATGCCAGAAAGTACTTTTTGTCTTTTTTTAATAGATATTAGTGCACATTCAAACTATTCCATCATAAAATACAAGTCCTTTTAATTTATACTATATTTTCCCATATCTTCAATCCACTATCACTCATGATATTTTATTTTATTTCAATTTGCATCATCTCTTTTCTCCATTACTCTCTTTCCATTGTACATGATGGCCTTGTATGGTATCCCAAATGATTCAGTACTATTCTTTAATCTTATATCTATTTATCTCATTCCTTCCTTTATAAGTTTGTAGATCTCATCTTTAAACTTTTCTTGTATTATGATAAATGACATTAGTTTTTGATGGAGCTACTTTTCCCATATTGCATTATATTTTCTAACTTATTCTGCTACTCATGTGCATAAAGAGTAAATCTCATTCTTCAATTCTTAATTGTTTCTTTTAGAATTTTGATACACATTTTATAAAATACACAAAATATATACAATTATACCTCCATTCATAGCTAAAGAATACTCTATGTGGGCTATCTCATCTTCTTTCCTTCTTATATTTCTTTTCATCTCTTGTATGATTTCTTTGATGAAGGATGATCCTTCTTCCCAAATTTCTATAGATCATTCTACTTCAATCATCAACTTCTTTTCATTTCTATCTCATTCTATTTTCTTTTTTATGCTTGATAATTTCAAGGGAGATACCATTAAACACACTGAATTAACTATTTAATTTGTAGGGACTCCCTCGGCTAAACAAAACAAAATAATAAGGAAGAGGTGAATTGATTGGCTAAAAAATTACCTTTGAGGAACTTAAGAATCAATTTCTCCAAAATCTTCCTCATATCAAAATGATACCCAACAAGAATGACGTACATCAAAATAACTCTTTTCGAAATGATCGTTAAGTCATGGAAAGTCAATAATATAAATGAGAATATAAAAAATATAGCCAAACTTTACTCACCTCTATTAGTTTTCTCCTTATTAAATAGTCTCATGTGCTCTTATAAGTCACCCTCAATGCACCATTTCCATCAGTCAACAAACTAGTGATAGCTAAAAAATTAGGCTGCCTACATAAGGATTTAAAATTCATGTTATCCTTAGAACCTAAGAATCCAAGCTTCTTGTTAATTATTCCACTATCAAAATTTACCTAAATGTCTTTCACATAGTATATTTTTCCTTGCCCATCCTTCAAAAGAGGAATAAATTCATTGAATCCCTTTTCTCTATTAAAGCCATTTTTGGATACCACAAAATTCATGAATCACTACTTGATTTTTATAACAAAAGTCACAGTTTGATGTTATAGCTTCAAGTAGGATTTTTGTGATGCAATTTTTCTATCATAAAATCAACAAGCTTTATAGATTTAGGGTTTGGTTGTCATGATGTTGTTAGAGGATTAGGAATTTTCGTGGAGTAAATTTGAGGCTTATGTATTTATAGTCATGACTTAGTTGATGAATATCATGATTCTATGAGCTTGTTTTTCTACTATAAATGAAAAGTCATGGTATTATGTCAAATAATTCCTTCAAAGTCATAATGTAGGGTCTTGACCATGGCATTTTCATATAGCTTATATGATTCTTTTCATTCTATAACCCATTAATTATGACAATAAATGATTATGTACCTCAGAATACCAGCTAGTGATATAAAATTCATTAATGAGAATTTATCTTAGTATAACTCAAAAGTTATTACACAAAAGATGCTGGGTCTCGACCATAGCTTGTTGCTAAAATTCATCAAATTCAAAACTTGATGAATTTTCATTAAATTTTGAAATTATAACATCATTAGTTGTAACTCAAAAATTGTAACACAAAACATAAAATTCATCAGTTTCAAAATTGCAACTAATTTGAATTGGAAACTTTTTGTGTGGGAGTTTAAGTGTGACTATGTAGATATAATATTTATTCTCACAGCAAAAGTACTTTATCAAAAAAGCAATGCAAAAAAAAACAAAAAAAAATCTTTGGTTTCCTCTCAAGTAATACTATAAATAAAATCCATAGCTAGACAATCATAACCATCTTTTATCTAATGGAGATATCTACTATCCAAGATAACTTCTCAGTATACTATTTCATCTCCTTCTTTCTTGTATTTTCAATATCAATTGTATATGTTCAATAAATAATCATCTTAATAACATCATCCATGAGGATAGTCAAGGTAAAACTCTTCTTTATTTGATCACTAACCTTGACATTTCAAAATATCTTGACTATTCTATCCTTTTGATCATACTTCTCTACAATAACTTTCTCTATATTAACCACCAAAATTTCATCTTTCGTTTCATCTTTATATTATTGAGTGATCGAGGCTATAACTTCAAATTCCTCTTCTAGATTCTTAATCTCAATAATTTCAGTATTAGCCATAAAGATTTCATCATTTGCTTCATCTTATTCTTTTTGAATGATTGAGACTATATTATTAATTTCCTTTTTTTTTGTTCTCCACCAAAATTATCTCTATGTTATCTACGAAGATTTCATCATTCACTTTTTCTTCTTCTTCTTGAATAATTGAGGTTGTCTTTAATTTTATCTTCTAAATTCTCAATAGCAATAATCTTCATATTAGCCATAAGGATTTCTAATGTAGTATTTTTTTTAAAACTTAACCAAATAAATGATTTAATATCTTTTATCCCATTGTCTTTCCCTCTCTTTCACAATGGCATAGGATCTTCTCAACTCAATTAGTATTTTGTCAAGCTTAGCTATGAATAAAATATGGACAATGGGTGAGATTCATAAAATGTACTCTCCCCATGACTTCCATATCCCTACTTTCTATAACTCTCTTCTAGTTCATATTAGTATTGATACAAAATTCCATAAGGTACATAATAAAAGTCACCACTTGGAGCATAATTTTTTGTGATGTTCTTACTCATTTTAATCTAACATCTCATAAAATGAATTCCATCTACTTAATTCTTCTCTTAGAACTCCTTAAGAATTTTATTTAGGTTTTCAGGGAAAGATGGGCTAAACATTTTGATCTACAAATTGGCAGCTAAAAAACAAGAAAAAAGATACAAGAAAGATATCAAAATATAACAATATACTTTGTAAACAAATTGAAAAAACTTGTATTTATATTCACAAAAATTCATCAAATTCAATGCTATTTAAACAATAAAAAATGAATTATTCTTTTACAAAGATAATCATGCCAACTCATATTAACTTACCAAACAAAACAAGCCTCAGTAGTACTGCTAAAAACTTATTATGATTTTGTTATGCTACCTAATTTTGTTAGTTAGGTAGTATTCCAAAAACTTATTGGCAAAAGTATTTTGTCAATAGAGATCGATAAGTACATGTATCATACAAGTAGTAAAGAATATTTTCATTCAGATATAAGTCTCATATAGATTATATTGATAATTTACTTATTCAATATTGAAACAACTCAATTGAAGTAAAATAGATATTTTAGATTATTATAACAATGTTAAATCCATAGGTTTATTCATTTAAGTTATGTGATGTATATTTAAATTAGTTCAAATTATATAATGTTTGGATACATAATAAAGATTTGTTTGTTGTGTAATGATTCTTTTCTTTGATGACATACAAGGTGGTTATCATAGTTGAGCCCATCCTGATGATGGTCTCCTCATAGTTATCCCTTTGTATATCACCATCGAGACATCAAATCTTTTTTACTTGAAAGTCATTCATAATTTCATATCATTTAGACAACTTATTAACTACTCTTGATAGTTTTTTTATATATACACTCTTATTTTCCAGCTGTATGTGTCATAAAAACTAAGAATTAATATAGTTTATTAGTATTTGTACTTTTAGCGTCATAAGTACCATATTCGAATGACATATATTTCTCTCATATTTTATTAGTGGGAATCATATGAGTGAAAGTAACTCACAATGCCTATCACCACTTTATGAGTCATGACATACAAAAGAATACATTGAGGATTTCTTATTACCATCTTCTTCAATGATGATGTGACTCCCGCACTATAGGTGAATTTCTTAGGAGAATATTATATATAACATCTTTCCCAATTGAGAATGAGTTCTTCTAAAACATATATAATGGAAAGGCATGTAAAAACATTCCAATTTTGGATTCATAAGTATCATATTTAAAATGATTAATATTCTCAAATTTTAGATTTTAACATATAGGTTTATCTCACACATCATAGATGAAAAGGTTTTAACTTTTTTCCTACCATATGTATGAGTAAGGCTCATAGTTTACATATCATTGTTCATCATAACTATCACGCACAAACCTATCGACAGCCAAAATTCTAGTTCAGGTTCTGTTCAATTACTCACCCATTAATATTCATAACACAACATAAATCAAAATAGATCCATTAATATAAATCATTATCACATGACATAAACCAAGTTATATAAATTCTATACCAGGTGCTATATTAATTGAAATTTCCAAATCTATCCTATAGTTGAGGGTTTGAGAGTCATTCCCCTTAACTTTAGGGATTAGCATTAAGTATTACATATTTTGCTTGCTTGTGGAGTCTCTATAAAGTGCAAAAAATTTTTATAGGATTTGTTTGTTATACTATGATATTTTTTTGTTGCATGGAGGATGAAAAAGAATGGAGAAATTTTTTAGAATTTTTTTTTCTTTCTCTTATATACTTAGATGATTCAACATTACTTTAAGAATGAAGTCATGTATTTTAGAAGAAAACTATAACCTTAGTCTTAATTTATGAAGCTTGAGGTCGTGATTCTAGAAAGTAGTCATAACTCTAGAGTGAATCCTAATTTTTTTGTAAAATAAACTCATAGTACAAGGTAATAACCATGACTTAAGACTAATATCTCTATAAAACAAATTCATTGCACTAAAATTGTTTCATGACTTTGTGTATTTATCTTTCTTGTTTTTCATACAAAGGCACAACACTAGGAATACTCATAACATTGTAAATGGCCTCTCATATCATAATATAGCCATGGTGTTAGGAAATGGTTGTGATATTGGCATTAGTCTCTCTTGATCATCATATGGCCATGACATTATAAAATGGATATATCATTGAGAATGTGTCTCATGTGTATCATATGGTCACATCACTGAGAAATGCTAATATCACAAAGGATGACCTTTTATATGTCTTAAGCATTGATGATACTATGAGTGGTTGCGGCACTATCCTTAACTTCTCTAATATATCATATTATAGTAGTACTACAAAGATGTTGAAGCACTAGAAATTAGATTGAACATAAATATTATTTCTTTGTATTCTTTTGAGGATAAGAGTCGAAGCCTTAGGGAATAATCATACTCAAGTAATGCCCTCAATCTCAATAACATTTTATATCCCAAAGGTTGTAACATTGCATAATTGACATGGCTTTGACCTGAATAGTTTTGGATTTGTAACTTTCTATAACTCAAAAATAATAACTTTGTAAAAAATGTCATGGCTTAGGATATTGTTGTGACATTTAATACTGATGAGGTAATTGGTTACTACCATATAAAATTAATGTCATAATCATTTAAATTTTGTAAAATAAGTATTGATGCAACTCCATGATTATATTATAATAATAAAGAATATATTACATAATGAAATGATTATGCAAATAACTTGGTAGATCAAATAAAAAGATTATAATGACCAATTAGGTAGAATTTTAGATAAGAATAGATGCCAAAATTATGTAAGATTCCATACTCTCTTCGTAAACTAAATACCTTAAAAAACGTTTCGATTTTAAAATTAATTATCAATATCCATTAAAACTCTAAAGTTATAAAATTGATCCATAATTTCCCAATTTTTGCCTACGCATCATCAAGAATTACTAAAATACATAAGAATATTTGGTAGTTTGAACACAGAACACCCCTTAGTTCTTTACTTCTGAAATAAAAAAAGGGGGGAATTATATTTTGGAGTGTTTCCCCAAAAATTTTTAACATTTAGAAACTAAAATTTTGATATTTTTTAAAAAGTCACAAAACTAAAAATAAATTAAAAATAAGAGCACTCAAATTCGTAAGTCTTAAACTACCCTTGACCCTCGCCCACACCCTAGCCCTTCGCCCTTGCTCTTTTACCCTCACCTCTCGCCCCTCTCTCTGCACCCCTCTTCCCAGCCTATCTCCATGAGCTCATTTGTGGAGCTCCAGCAAACTCGACGTGGAGCTCCTGTGAACTCCTTCATGGAACTCGACACAGCTTGTCGAGCTCCACAAATGTACTCCTCGAGCTTTATTGTGGAGCTCCACTTTGAGCTCACTAGAGCTCCACGAAGAAGCTCATCGAGCTCTAGTGAGCTCCATAATCGAGCTCACTGGAGCTCCATCATGGAGCTCGACAAACCTCCACGGGCTCCACGTTGAGCTCACTAGAGTTCCCAAAGAATGTCATCAAGCTCCAATGAGCTCGATCGTAAAGCTTATTAGCTCAACGAGCTTCTTCGTGGAGCTCCATCGAGCTCGACGTGGAGCTCACTAGAGCTCGTTGAGCTCCACAAAGGAGCTCCATTGTGGAGCTCGATAGAACTCCATGAGGGAGCTCGTCGAGCTCCAATGAGTTCCGCTTAGAGCTCGTTGGAGCTCGTGGAGATGTGCGGGGCGAGGGGTGGGGAGAGAGGGGCGAGAGGTGAGAAGAGATGGGCGAGGGCGTGGGCATGAGAGTGGGCGAGGGCAAGAGGCGAAGGCTAGGGGCAAGGGGTAGGGGAGAGGGTAGTTTAGTACTTATGAATTCGGGTGCTTTATTTTTAATTTATTTTTTAGTTTTGTGACTTTTTAATAAATATTAAAAGTTTAGCTTCTAAATGTTAAAAATTTCTATGGATCGAAACACCCCAATACATATCTTCTCGAAGGTTATTAATAAGTCCAAACCTTTTAGAAAACTCATTCACTTCCCTTAATGATTTTTTCAAATATATATTTTTATTCTCCAACTTGTATCCCTTTTCGATAAGAATTGAAAGAGTAATAAAGTGTTAGCACTTTCAATTAAGTTAGTACCATACTCAAACAATAAAATACACTTCCCTCATATTTCACTAGTCCATATGCTCAAAGGTAACTCAAAGAATTATTACCATCATATGAGCCACCTTTATTTATGTATGTATTATATCTTACTTATCATAGTTCCCAACTACTACTGAAGACTTCCACACTAAAGATAAAATAATTAGGAAAATATAATATTTAATGCACAACATCAATAGTAATGAGAAAACTTTTTTGCTATGACTTCTAACACTTGGAAAGATAGCACGACATGATTTCCAAATAAAATTTATAATTTTAGGAGAAATAGCTAACCTCTAAATTTAATCCACTCCATATCAAAAAAAATACATATCATCCAAATTGCACACCTCCATTTCATCTCTATATTCTAATTTGGCAATATATATTATATACTCTCCATTCTTGCTAAAATGCTAGTCTAACATATGCATAATAATCCCATGGGAGTGAAGTGCTAGAAAGAGACACCAAATAAGTAGGCATAAAAACATCTTGCAAGATCCCCACAAGCCATATCTCATTTTAAGATTCCAAAACTATGAAGTCCATTCACCACAAAATCTTGAAGATTTGGAATAACATGAGTTTCACTTTAACTTAGGAAGAATAGGTACCCAAGGTTCCAACCAAATTTTTATATATTGGTCAACATCAATTTTCCATCTAATCCTTTTTCTAGAACATCACAAGAATAGTAAATGTTTTTCCATATATTGCTTAGATTATAACCCATTTGAGTCGATAAAAAATACCTTCTAGGAAAATAGTTAGGTTTGAAAATCTAACTTACAAGAGCATCAGGTTCAAAAATAAATTTTCAACCTTATTTTTCCAAGATTGCAAAATTAAAATAATAAAGATTATGAAAACTCATGACACTAAAATTCTAGCACACAAACTTTCTCAACCAAACCAATTGATACTATGATTATCATTCTTCGTTGATCCTAACCAAAAAAGTGTTAAGCATTCATTAAAACTGCTTTACTAAAATAAATTGAATAAAAATGGCTTATACAATAAGCTAGAATCACTTGAGCCACATAATTATTCAAAATCTTTTTTCTAGCTTAAAAAAGAAACTAATCCCTCTAATTATTAATTCTTTACCAAACTTATTCTCTTAAATAAACAACCACAAATTTTTTTATACTATCAATCAGAGATGAAATACTAAGATACATCCTCATAATAAGATATATAAAAAATTTGAAATGAGAATAAATGCTTTGTTGTAATTGAGAGAGTACACTATCAATAAAAAAGATTTTAGACTTAATGTAGTTAATTGGATTACACTATGTTGCTTCATATATAGTAATAATTTCTTTCATAGTTTAATACTCATCATCAAAAGCTATGAAAATTAAAAAAAAAAATTTATCCACAAATAGAAGATACTACACTACAAGTGCTCCACAGGTAATCTTACATCCATGAATAGAATCTAGAAGCTCTACATTCTATATCAAAGTAGAAATGTCCTTTCCACAATGAATAAAAAGATATGGTGAAAGCAGGTCACTCAGACATAATCCTCTCACATGCTTGATAGGATCCATAACATGACCATTTAGCAAAATTGAATAGTTCATTTTAGAATCACACCACACAATACAACAAACCCATTTAGTAAAAAAACTCATTTTCAACATAACTCAACATGTGAAACCACAATCAAATTGATTACATGTCTTATTAAAATCATTTTCTAACACTACATTTCCTGGCTTTCCTTTTTACTTATACTTTGTATGATAAATTATCTCAAAAGAAAACTAAGCCTTAGAGATCAACTTAGACAAAATGTACTCCACTTATCAATCAAAACTTTTGCAATAATTTATATAAAATATTATTAAGAGAAATAGATCAGAGATCCATCATAAAAGATGAAGCCTTATACATAGGAATGAACATAATATTTGTGTCCTTTAAAAAAATTCAAAAATTTCATATTATCCAACAAGCCAGACTTTGAGCTAATAATATCATTACCAAAGAGATGAGAAATTTTCTGAAATTAAAGAGAAATAAGTCGATCTAGTCTATGAGATTTATCTAGATGCCTTTGAAATTGAGTATTATGATTCTCCTCCAGGGTAATAGCAAACATCAAAAGATCAACCAACCATCAGATTTAATGCAAGATCACAATATTAAATGATGGTATAAAATAAATCAAAAAAAATAATCTATTACAATTCAACAAATATTAATAATATTACCAAAATACACAATTATAATTTTGAAAATACTGGATAGTATTAGCATCCTTTCTAGTAGTAGTAGAGAATTTCATGTTTACATCTTCTTCCTAAAGACAAAATGGTTTTACTCTTTACTTCTAATAAAGTTCTACCCAGTTAAACAAATTAGAAAGATCATATTTAGAACCCGATAATATGTAATTGAAAAAAAGTTAGAATCTCTGCAAAATAATTTTATCTTGAGATTTTTCCATGTAAAATATCTACTTATTTATCTTAAAATTTCCATGTAAAATAATTTTTCCAAGTTGCCATTTTCTTTGAGTAGAAAACTAGTTTTGAAACAAGATCATTAGATAGGTAAACCACCAAAACTTTTTTCATGATTCCATAGAAATCAACCTTTCATAACCACTCATTTTAACACTCGATTCTTAGATCTCCAATTAACATAACTTTTTTGTAGGCTCCAAAACTAGCAAAATTTAGAGCGTGATCAAATATCGATACAACTAAATTAAAAAGTCTTACTGGAAGGAATATGTCATGTCAAACCTCATATACAAGAGCCCTACTAGTTCTTTTTTGGACCTAATTCACTAAACCTTACATTGCTCCCAAGTATAAGAGTACCTAATCAATAGAAAACTGAGAAGCATGCAATCGACATTCTCATCTCGAAAGTCCCTAAAAAGTCAATGAAGATAATCCATTATATACCTCTTATTAACTACATACAACATGTCATTAAAGTCTCTCAAACAACACCAAGGATGAGTAGACATAGATTTCAAAGAATTAAAGATTTGTCAAGACTCTCATCATCTACCTCTTCTGGGACAACCACAAAAAGCAATAATTTTCCACCTCAAATAATATAATTCCATGTAAAATCCAAAAGAGAGAATTGAGACATTTGATGCCATAACATATCAATCCCACCACCCAAAGCCTCTCTATCAATTGAAAAAGCTCCACCAAAACTCAATTTCATATGTAGATATTTGATTTTTATATAATTTACTGAAATTTTAAAAAAGAAAATAGCATCAAGCTTGTGAATTAACCAACTCACAAAGAAAAAAAAATTGCATGAGGATGGCCCAACCTTCATGCAATTAATTTGTATACTTGTGTAGAACTAAGATTAATTGTTTATAAGATCAACATTAATATAAAAAATTAATTTTTTTTACCTTATTTAATTTAGCTATGTATAGTAGTGTACAACTATGAATGAATTGTTATGTATATTTTTGAATATAATTGGATTTACTATTTAATGATATTCTCACAATGATGAGAAACATTTGTCAAATTGAAATGGTATTGGAAGTTGTGTTTTGAACTAACATATTTTGAGTTCTTTTTTTTAGTAGTTGTTAAAACACATTTGTAATGCAATATTGGAATTTTCTTTAGGTTTCCTTGCTTCTAGGCTCTTGGAGATTTTTGATTTTTTTTTAGTTATTTAGCAATTTTTTTCTCAGAAGGAAATTCTAATTTTTTCTTGAAATAAAAAAAAACTTAGTTGGAAGTTTTAGTTTAATATGTTTGTGAAAGAAAAGTAGTTGTTGAGACATATTGATGGGTCATCTTTAGTCACATGAGACACCAAGGATCTCAGTCTATGAAAGACACAAAGGATTCAAGTATTATCTCTTGATTGTTAGGTTTTTTTCTTGAAATTAAAAAACTGGCATATACAAGTATTATCTATTGAAATGAAACACATGTGGTGAATAACTCGAGGTCTTTTTCTAAAGAAAAATGGATCTGGGAATATCTAGGGTGAATATATAATCAAGATGATAATATTAGGCATTTTTAATTGGAATTGGAGAAAACATTTTTCACTCATGATAATCTTTGAATTGAGTAGTGTTATTTTTGTTTCTTGATCTTGCGAAGATAATATTTTGGTATTATAGATGCTAAGGTATCTAGGGTAGTATTTTTTGCACTTGATATAATTCATGAAGGTAATAAAAAAGATTAATTTTTAGTGAAATTAGGGGATACATATGAGACAAAATAGGTTCCATTCAAAGATAGATAGATTGATAGTAACTATTACTTATGCAGCCTAAAGAAGAGAGAGAAAAAAAGAGTAAATCCATTGCTATAGATACAAAGAAATTCATTATATTGCTAGAGAGTGTCCAAAGTCATATTATAAGTATTATAAAAAATGAGGTCACTACATTAAATTGTATTCCATTCATTCTCAAAATATGCATGCAAAAACCTTTTAAGATGTTGTCCAAGCAACACTAGAAACATAATCTTCATTTATTATAGATCTGACATTCACTCAAACAAGAATCAATTAAGTTTTCTTCACTTCTGAGATAGTTTGGTAAATGATCATCTTAGTTTTTTTTTTCATTTGGACTTCAAGGTAATGGTAAGACAATCATTTCTCCTTAGTTTGTTGATACAAGAGCTTTCACTCCCATCATTCGATAGTCTAGATCATTACTTAATTTTTGGAGTTATCATGGCACTCGATGGATTTAGATAGGAAATGAGAGTCACCCACCTATTAATGTAGTTGGTGACATTAGCCACATTGTAGCCAAAGTAAATATGTATACTTTTGTTTCCAACTCATAAGTTTCCTTTTGATTAGTTAGTGTGATCCTAGGAGTAGCTAAAAATTAAAGTCATATCATAAAAGATTCTTATGAGATTCCTACTTGTCTCGAAGTAAGTACTAGAAAAATCTAGATTGGCCATCATTGATCTCCTTGAAAGATGAAGTAAAACCATCATATTTGTATTACTTTCTCCCTAGTCGTACCAACTATCCTACATAATTAATTAATTTTTGGAAAACAAGTATAAACTATTTTATTTAAGAAAAGCAAATCATCCATACAAACATACTCGGGCTATACAGTTTGGAGTCAATACTTGTAATTTTCCTCCAAGGATTTATCCAATCTGAGCTAACCCTAGCTTGAACACTATATAGAAAATTTGCCCGTTTACCCCTTGCTATAAGTCAATGGACCCTTTGTTAATTTCTATTGGTCTTCTCCAAATTTCCTCATATGATCCATGCTATCCAAATTTTTCATGGATAATAAGTTTATTAGAACATTCAAGGTATATTAGAGATAATTAAAAGTAATCGGGATCCAATGTTTCTACAAATAAATATTCTCGATACATGGTATTCTTGATGTCCTTCCATTACTCATCCTAACTAATCCATATTCTCTAGATGAATATGTCAGAAACTTATTAGGGTTCAGAGTGACATGAAATATAGTAGCAAAATCTACCACACTATTACACTTATGACTAACATTGTCATAAACTTCAACATTTCTTAAAAAGGTAATATTGCACTCTATGGAAAAAGTGTAGACCATCCTTCTGGCTCATTATTTATTCCTATGCACTTCTTGGAGTTTCGTTCACTTTAAACAATCCCTTTTTAAGTATCACACTTGATTATAATAGTAACACTTCTTGGAATTTCTCTTTGAAATCACTCTCACTTCCCTCTGCTAATATGAGTTTTAAACTCATTCTACTTCTACTATCATTTTTCTCAGGAAACATATATTTAAAGAAGTTCCTTTTTCTTTATGTTTTGTAACCTTACTTACAAGAATTTCAATAATAATAATCATGGTAAGGATGTTATTAGGAGTTGAGATACTTAATGAGATTACGAGTATCTTGCAACTCTTGAAAAGTGAGCAAAGAAGTAGATATGTTTACACATCATCATCCAATACTATTTTCATAGATACTAGCTGGTTAATCAATACTTAAAAAAAAAAAAGACTCTGGTGAGTATTCACATCAAGTCCATTCTGATATTACATCTTAACCAAGCACTAAATTATTAGTCTTATTTTTATGATATACTTTTTTCATATATCAATTCTAAATTTTTCCATATCTCATCTACTTTTTTGATAGGTGAGATATGAAACTAATTTATCTTTACAATTCATTGTCTTATTTTGATAAATACCTTAGTGTGATTTTCTCCATTTAGCTTCATTCATACTATCTAGTTTCAAATCATCGAGACCAGGTTGAAGCAAGTTCCTCATCAATAAAATACTCATCACTTTTATTTTTTAGGTCAGATAATTGAATGGTTCCAACTTATTCATACCATATAAATTATTTTTTTCATCAATCTTGAAAAAAATAATCCACTGATGGAAAATAATAATACCAAAAAAAATCAATGTACTGATACTACTCGTTGAGGACTTGTTTGGTATGTCAACTACTGAACATTCTAGTATATTTGAGTAGTTTTTGATTAAGTGTAGGTACAAAAATATGTAATAACTGGAATGACTTCATAAAATTAGAGTCTTCATGAATTATGACAAATATTTATGAAATTATTATATTTTTGGAGGTAATTATGGAATTGGTGATGATTGAAACTCTACATAATTAATCATGATAATTTTTTTATATCATGACTCTTCTACAATATTAGCATAATCTTTATATCATGTGATATATTCTTATTGACTATAATATTATCTTGGAATCATAGTTATGCTTATCTCATTATTTTTTATTAACTGTGATATTAATTTCACATCGTAATAATCAAGTACCTCGCTGGTACTAAAATTCATGGCAATTCTCTAGTGTTGTTGCTTTATCTTTATCAAAGTTTAATATTTATAAGTCAAAAAAAGTCATGATTATTTCCTAGTTCCACAAATCTTGGTTACATAGAGTTAAAGAGGGCATTTCTCAAGCCTTGGCCACTTCCAAGGCTGCAGCTTTTTTGTACTCATGAGAAGGCAAAGTCATGACCATGTATTTAAACAAATCTTGGTTACAATCTACTTGGAAAATACCTATAATTCATGATATATAAAATACATGATATATAGAATTTAAATGAATAAAAAAATTATAAAATCAATAAATTTATATGAGTTTTCATTTTGTAAATCTAATGATAAATTAAAACTCATTGCAATTAGTAATTATTTAATGATAATTTGATCAAAAAATAATACTTAAAAATGAATTTAATATAAATAAATGGAAAAATAAATTTAGTTCGATCAGATGATGCGAGTGGGGCAGCAGGTTTCGTGTTGCAGTTGAAGAGGAGGAGGCACAGGCAGCTGATGTTTTTTACTTAATCGAACTTCGAACCCTTACCATAAGAATTCCGAAGGGGTCAATCGTCAATGTCGTCTATCTGCCGTCGTCTTCATGAAATCATCTGTCACCCAGTCACTTCGAGATCGCCGATCATGACTTCCGATGACCGGAAGCTGCAAGTGCTGGTGACCAATTTCAAGAAATCGTCGGAATCGGCAAAATTTCGAGCGCGATTCAATCCTTACTCGATCGTCATTCGCCGTCTCGCTGCTGCCAATAAGTACTCCCTGATAGATGATCTCCATGAACACCGGAAGAAGTTCGACGACGTCTCCGATGGCGTATTCATTTCTCGGACGATTGCTCTGTACGGCAAGGTAGGAATGCACGACCGCGCACACAAGCTGTTCGATGAAATGCACGAACTGAACTGCGAGCGGACTGTTCGCTCTTTTAACTCCCTGCTAACCGGATACCTCCGTGGGGGGAATGCGGATAAGATCCATGCGATTTGGAAAGAGCTTGCCCGCAAGCACGACATAACGCCGGATGTGGTTTCCTTCAACATCGTGATGAAGGCATTTTGCATGAAGGGGAGCATAGATTCTGCGAGATTAGTGATGGACGAGATGGAAGAGCAGGGCTTGGAGCCTGATCTGGTATCTTTCAACACACTTTTAAACGCCTTCTACATGAGTGGCAGGTTCGAAGATGGCGAGAAAATCTGGAGTTTGATGGAGGAGAAGAGTGTTCTTCCTAATACTGAGAGCTACAATTCAAGAATCAGAGGTTTAGTATCAGAGAGGAGAATAAGAGACGCGATATCTCTACTGGGGGAGATGGAGAGAAACGATATCAATCCCAACATCATCACCTACAACGGGGTGGTGGCAGGATTCTGCAACGATGACAACCTGGAGGAGGTGAAGAACTGGCTCGGCAAGCTAAGAGAGAATAACTTGGTGCCCGACAGGGTGACTTACGTCACAGTTATCCCATTCCTATGCTCGAAGAATGATTTCTCCATGGCTCTGGACTTGTGCAGGGAGATCATGGGCAGGGGCTTGTTCCTTAGAGGTGCCATCTTCCATCGTGTCATGAACGGATTGGTCAAGGAACAGAGAATCGAAGAAGCGATGCAGCTTGTCGAACTGGGAAAGTGCAGCAAATGTCGTTATCAGTTAACTCTGCCTTCAGATAAGTTATGATTTTTACAATTAGCAAGCTAGGGTTTATGCCATGCTGCAACTCACAAACTGCAGCACTAAAACGACGGCGCTTGTGAGATCTCGAAGAAAGTTTGGGTCTTTTGATTTGATGAACTTGTTTTTGAGCATGGACGAACATGATTTGTTCATATAAACACGGGTTTGCACCTTGCACCCTAGCTGATGGTTTTTGGTTGCGAGCGAGTATAATTATTGTTTTTCATAGGGTAACTTGTGTTTTTGGATCTCAATTTGAGAATATTATTTATGATTTGGTCCATATTTTTTTTTTTAAAAAAATATATCCTTTAAAACATAAAATATTTATCTTATTGGGGTGTGTCATTTAATGCAAATTAATATTTGTTATGCATATATATTGTAGTATATTTATGTATGTGTCTGGTCATTTGTATGAAAAATGACATTTATGTCCTGTTTGATAAAATTGAAAAAATTAAGTGATGAAAAATAAGTGCTGAAAAAATTAATTGCTGAAAAAATTAAATGCTGAAAATGATGTAATTTATATATTTATCTTTATTATCATTGTGTTATATATTATCTAACATAATTAGATTTTCTAATGAAATTTTTTTTTCACTATAATTATTAATTATTAAAATAAAATAAAATTCTTAAAAAATATATTCATAGATAAATTATAAATCCAAAAAATAAAAATAAAAATATTTAAAAAATTACTAATAAAATCTAAACTATTTAAAATTATCTAAATTTTTAATATAAAAATAAAAATTAATGAACAACTAATTAATTTATTATTTTCTTTCTTAAATTAATCATAAAATAAGATTAGTGTTGAGTTTGTGGTGGCGAATAAAGGAGGAGGAGAAAATAGATTCACAAGCTAAATTATAGCTTGAATGTGAAAAAAATAAAATAAAATAAAAAGGATAAAATGGTAATTAAAAAAAATTGTTGAAAACTTTCAGCCTTCAACATTAAATAAGTCCCTACTTAAAAATTTTAATGAATTTTCAATTAAAATTTTCAATTTTCCGCTCACAATATTTTTTTATCAAACGCACTTAAAATTTTCAAACCATTAAAAATTAAAATTTTCAATAGTTTTAACATTTAAAGTACTTTATCAAACAGCCTCTTAGTTTAAATTCGCTTATCAAAAATAAAATTTATTTTTAATAAAATTATGAATTATATAACTATAGTTAGCTTTAACTACTATATACATGTGTATTATTTTTAATACAAATTAATATATTGGTAGACATATATACAGTTGTGTGTGTGTGTGTGTGCCCTACAAATATATAAACATGTATATAAACAAATTTAACTTGATTATGTATTGTATATGTTATATATATATGTGTGTGTGTGTGTGTGTGTGTGTGTGCATAAGGTAAACATGTGATTGCATTATATGTATATATACACATTTGTCTAGTTAGATTTTTTTGATTTACAAGTTTATATTAATCATTAACAAAATTGAGCATGCTTACAACCATGTCTACACGTGCACATGCATGTGACCATGCTCACGTGCATGTTTGCACGTGAGCATCTTTCCTATGCCAATAATAATTTTCTTTAAATTCATTAAAAATCAAAGCCAATAATTATAATATTTCGAACTTGTCACTTCAAAAACTAAAGTCAATATATAATCACTAATATTATATATTATAGCTGAGAAAATAGACATATCATAAGATTGTTTACCCTTTTTATCAATAAGACGATCACATTGTTTGTTTATATGGACAACAATATCTAAGTATTTATATAGGCACATATACTATCACACACACACACACACACACAAATATGTACATTCATGTATACTATAGTATACATGTATGTGTCTACAATGCTTAAAATTAAACAACAATATTAAAGTATATGTAGGCAACAATATTATAAAAAAATAAAAATAGCAAAAATTATGAAAAAAAATAAAAAAAGTAAAAAAAAAATAATATGAAATTTAAATTAATTTAAAAATAGCAAAAACTAATAAAAAAAATAACAAGATGAATTTATATTAGTTTGAAAATAGCAAAACGTATGAAGAATTATATTAAAAAACAAGAATATGGAATTTAAAATAATTTAAAAATAGCAAAAATTAAGAAAGCATATAAAATAAACAAGAATATGGAATTTAAATTAATTTTAAAATAGCAAAAATTAAGAAAGCATATAAATAAAACAAGAATATGGAATTTAAATTAATTTTAAAATAGCAAAAATTATGAAAAAAAAAAAAGAATACTGAATTTAAATTAATTTGAAAAAGTAGCAAAAAATAAGAAAGAATATTTAAAAATGTAAAAAAATAAAACAAGAACAATATCAGTGAAAATATTATTAAAAAAACAAAAAAAAAAATGAAAGTTACAAAAGTGGCCAAAAAATTAAGCACTTGGGATCTAGGAAACACAATCCACAATTTCTTCTCTATAAACAAAGTTTTAAATGATGAAATCATTTGTTTGCATATCCTGATCCTCCCCCACAATGCACAAACTCAATTTAAGTCACAATTTTCAGTAAATAGAGAATCAGCAACTTCAAGCAAGGGTATCTCCCTCTTCAAAAATGATGGCAATGAGAAGGCAGCTTTATGAATCTATAAACCAAATCAATAATACAAATTAGTACAATTTGTGCAAAATCTCACTAATCAATCACATAAATTAGTAAAGAGACTTGCTCTTGGTTGGATTTGAATCAAGAATCTCATGGATAAACTACATTTTTGACTTTGTATATGCGCATATATGCACGTAACAAGATCATCTTTCTAGGAAACATTTTGAGTCATAAAACAAATGAAAAAATATTACAAATCAACATATATCTCACCCACAGTGCGCCAATTAAGAAGTGTGAGACATTTCAAGTGAAATGAGAAAAAAAAACTAGAGATAGATCTAGAAAGAATTAAGTAGAAGTAATAAATAAGAATTTAACAACTAAAGAATTGAAAGTTAACATAATTTTTAGTAGAATAGATTGAAAAAATAAGATTCATACAACTAACCAAATGTAGTTGAGATAAAATCTGATTGATAATTAATTATAGTAATAAAATTAAAGAGCAACTAAACAAAATATTGAGGATTAGAGTAGAAATTTGTGTTATTTTTAGTTCTTATAAGTAAAAGAGCAAATTATTTCACATGCTCCAATAATGAAGATCGTGATATATAGAGATCGAGAATAAGAATGAGCTATGAAAAAGAGGGTGAAGAAGAAACACCTCAGAATTATAGAATTTGAGTTGCGCTTCATGCTTGATCGTTGCTTGAATCTTTTCAATTGGATTGATGGGATTTAGAAAATCTACACAAGGGCCTTTGGTGGAGCACAGAAGAAAACCAATCACACCGCTACAATGCCAAGATCAATGCCAAAGGAAGCTCAAGAAAAACTCATCTCAAAAACATAAATTTTGAAGGAGATAGATAAAGAGAGAGAGAGAGAGGTGAGATACCTTGGATAAGTAGGAACACTTGCCCAGGCATAGCGAACAGAGCCCTTGAATGATTCCAAGCAATTGGCGATCATATCTTGAATAAGGTGTGTATGGAGCCACATGCTCTCCGCCATATTACACAATACACCACCTGGCCTTAGCGCTTGTGCTATTGTCTCAAAGAATGGCTTCTCCACAAGCTCTTTTGCAGGGCCTAATCCAATTAAGATTGCACAAAAATTGTTATTACAAGAATCATTAGCCAACATCCAATAAATCATAAACAATATATATATATAGAGAGAGAGAGAGAGAGAATGGTGGGTGAAAACGAGAGAGAGAGAGAGAGAGAGAGAGAATGGGTGAAAACGAGAGAGAGTGAGAGAGAGAGAATGGGTGAAAACGAGAGAGAGAGAGAGAGAGAGAGAGAATGGTGGGTGAAAACGAGAGAGAGAGAGAGAGAGAGAGAGAGAATGGGTGAAAACGAGAGAGAGAGAGAGAGAGAATGGGTGAAAACGAGAGAGAGAGAGAGAGAGAGAGAGAAAATGGGTGAAAACGAGAGAGAGAGAGAGAGAGAGAGAGAGAATGGGTGAAAATGAGAGAGTGTGTGAGTGAGTGAAAGCGAGAGAGAGAGAGAGAGAGAGAGAGAGAACCCATCTGCCAGTGCATAGATTCAATACATCAAGATTACCACAACATCATATTACTTATATTATGATCAACAATATGATAGTTCTATTGACAAATAAGCAATTTGATTAACTCTAATGACACAAATTTGATCTTCAAGATGCTTAATAGACATTACAAGGTATCTTTGTTAATCACTCTATAGTCTATTCATACGATTAGGATAACAGCCTTACCTACTCTAACACTAATGCCGCTCAATCTATAGGGATCAAGGAATAATATGAAATGAGTTAAAGAGAGCATAACTATTAAGAGAGAGAGAGAGAGAGAGAGAGAGATGCAATATGAAAATATTACATACACAAGTAGTATTTATAATATCAATTGATACACATTACAATGTATCTTTATTAATCACTTTAATCATACAATTAGGATGAGTCTTACCTACAATAACACTGAGGCCACTCAACTTATATGTATTGAGAGATAATATAAGATGAATTGATAGGAGCACAAATTATTGAGAGAGAGAAATAGAGAATAAAAAAATATTACTTACACAATTAAAATTTATATTATCAATTGATGTATATTACAATGTATCATTGATAATCACTCAATCCATACAATTAGTATGAGAGCCTTGCCTGCTCTGTTAATATGAGATGAGTTAAAAAGAGCATTAACTATTGAAATAGAGAGAGAACACAAAAAACATTACTTACACAATTAGTATTTGTAATATCAATTTAATCATAATAATCAACAAAATTTCATCACAATTATTTGAGATTAACTGTGTAATATCAAATCAATAATATAAAATCATAATTTGAAGATAGTGATGATGTTCTATCTTTGCCATAATTTGTTCATAATTTCCAAAGATTAAACTAATTTGGCTCTCTGATAGTTCATCAAGATTATCACAAGAACATATTACTTATATAATTTCCAACAATATGATAGTATAATTAACAAATAATCAAGCCATCATGTTTATCACTTTATTTATATTGTTGATACGGAAAGATTTAGCTACTTCAATCCCAAGGCTCCTAGGCCTACATATGAGACAATAGATTATATAAGGTGAGCTTGTAGAGAGAGAATGAAGAGAGATAAAGAGCATTACTTACAAAATTAAAAATTATAATGTCAATTCGATCATAATCATCAACAAAATTATATCACAACTATTTGAGATCAATTATCATGGATTAGAATATAATTAAAATATAATTTTTTTCATGAATTGCAGAGAGAGATAGAGAGAGCAAGATTAGCTTTCTAGCAAATATAATTCTAATAAAGAAAATTGATTAGCAAGTTAACATACAATTAGCAGGCATGATTAGTAAGTTGATTAGCAAATATGTAGAAGATAGAGTAAAATAGCAAGCATGATTAGCAAGTTGATTAGCAAATATAATTAGACATATAAAATTCATTAAGATGAACAAAAATTAAAATAAACTCAAGTAATTAGAATAAAATTTGATTGATGATGATGATATTCTCAAGCAAAAAGTGGAAAACATGAACATACCTACAGGATCTGATGAATCAACAATAATGGCATCAAATTTCCCCTTAGGAACACGGCGAAGGAACTCGGCCGCTATTCAAGTAACAATAATTCAAGTTAAACCAACAGAGCAACAACAAAGAAAGGAAGAATAGTTCTCATGAATTTGAAGAGCAGAGGAAAAAAATAACTAAAATCTAATTTCTAACATACCATCACCTACATGAAGTTGGACGCGAGGATCTTGAAATCCAATGGACAACTGAGGAAAGTACTTTCTACAGACCTAGAGAAAAATATAAAATTTTAATAAATTTGTAAAAAAACCATATAATATACATATAATAAAGAATATCAAGACTCTAAAATAAAAAGATCAAATCATAAATTATAAATTAGGGATTTATATCATCAAAAAAGAAACAATGAACAATGCTTACATCAATAACCATCTTATCTATTTCACATATGACAATTGTTTCCACTGTACTATGGCGAGAAATTTCTCTAAGAACTCCACCATCACCACCACCCACCACCAACACCTAAGCCAAAAAAAAAATCATTATTATTGTGCAAAAATTAGACTCATTCACAAGGATGAACTATGGGACACAATTCACATAGTGAGAAGCTAATATTCTACATAATTTTTTGAGAAAAATAAAAATTCATGCCTAATACACAAGACTCTCACTTAAGAGCAACTCTAAAGGGAGTAGCCAAAAAAGAAGTGCTAAATATAATTTTACAAACTTAAATAATATTTTGGCACCCCTAAATAATAATTTTGCTCTAAAGGTAGGTGCTAAAATGGGGTGCTATTTTTATAATTAAATACTTTTTTATTCAAAAATTATTTTTTCAACCCCTTGAGAGAGTCATTGTGACTCTCTCAAGTTACCAAATATGGCACCTTTATAACTTGGATGCCATTTTGCAACCTCATATGTCATCCCCATTGGAGCAACAGAATTTATGATTTGGGTGTCATTTTGACAGTTATGGGGATGACACCCCTGATGGCAACTCCCATTGGAGTTGCTCTAATGCAATGCGTGTAAGAGGTTAATATATTGGCACCTTTATCCATAAAAATTAGAAAACTATGTCTGATGAGTATGCAAATTGAGAGATAACCATAATAAATAGGCCAAATTAAAAAGCTTTTAGAATTACAATCTAGAGGATATGAACATGAAATAGAAGATGAAATACAGAATGTTGATGAACCTAACCATGGATACTAAAGAAACACTTACAGAGAGGGGGTGGGGGGCAGACTTACAGATTTGGGATGAGAAATGGAGCAGAGAGGAAGATGAGCAATCATCTCTTGGTAAGCACATTCATCCTTCTCGGTCAGCTGAACGATGCCATCTAGCACAAGCACTTTCCCATATGATAAAGACTAGACAAGCATCAGGAGAATTAGACGAAGGGTAGAAAAAACCTATCTAAAACGCAACAACCCATCAAATAAAGGCTGCTAAAAACCTCAAAAACAACAATCTCTTGGAATTCAGACATCTCCTGGTATAGAATTCCTATAACTTCCATTGAGTGTGCTTCGCCTGCACAATTAGAAATTCGCAATAAAACTTCACGTCGAGGATAGTGCAGAATGCAGCGAATCATAGAGAGAGGGAGAAGGGAGGGAGAGGGAGAGAGACCAGGCCACATTGGATTGTTGAAGTAGAGCCTTTTGGTAGCATTGCCTGTTGAAATTCAGAGCCAGAGAGATGAGAAATTGGATCGAAGAAAGAACTAGTAGAACAAAGATGTAGACTGTGCGAGGAGATTGTAGGTGGCACTGGAAAAAAGAAAAACAACCAGAGGAATGAGAAGGAGATTCTGAGAACCACCCGGAAACGACAGTTGAATGACAACTAGCCACTGGCTCGGGGATGGAAGCCATGGCTTTCACGCAGCAGGAGGGGACTACGTGGGCGGGAGCATTTTGGCGGCTTCCATCTTCCTTCCCAGCCGTAATCTTCTGGCATTCGGAACCTCTTCCTGCGCCGTCCTCCATGGATGATTCTTCTCTTCTCCGGCTCCAGCCTCTTAATTGTCACAGCGCGAAAACAAACTCAAGAAAAGATGGCAAAAAGACGGTCATGGAACGCCTCCTTCTCCCCCGCCCGTACCGGCCCCGGGGAAATCTCTGAAAGCGGTCCTTGATGATGAAAAAGCCACTGGGTCGAGTTGCTTTGTGACATCATCCATGCGACAAGACACGCTGCTTCAAAAGTTTAAAGTTATTCGGTGGTTCATACTTTATTAGTAAACCTAGTGAAAAAAAAAAAGGAAGAATTAGGTTTATTGAGTTTTAGTATAAATTTTTAATATTTAGAAACTAAAATTTTTATATTTTTAAAAAATTCACATAACTAAAAATAAATTAAAAATAATTACACCCAAATTCGTAAGTACTATCCTACCCTCACCCATGCCCTCACTCCTCGTAGAGGTGTCAACCGGGCCGGGCCGACAAAGCCCGGTAAAAGGCACGGCACGATTCAGCCGTGCCTGGGGCAGCCCGGCATGGGAATTTCCCGTGCCCAACCACGGCACAATCATGCCATGCCGTGCCGAGGCCAACCGGGCCTCGTGCCGTGCCTGGCCCAGTATGATACTGTGGCTCGTTGGCACGGTACCGTGCCGAAATCATTTTTTTTAAATTAGAGTTATGGGGGCGCCCAAATCTTAATTTTTTTTTTAAAATTAGAGTTTCGGGCACGCCGAAATCTTAATTTTTTTTAATTATGGTTTCGGGCACACAGAAACCCTCTGGCCGAACCCGGCTGATCGTGCCACAGGCTCGTGTCGGGCTGAACTCCACAAAACCGTTCCGGGCCAAACACGACACGTTACAGTAACCGTGCCGTGCTTGGCCAGCACGAAAGCACGGTTGGGCCTGAAAAAAATGTGCTATCCTCAACTCATCGCCCTCGCTTGTCTGTCCTCACTCTCGCCCCTCCCTCCCCACACCCTCTCCCCTGCCGGCCTCCACGAGCTCTTTCCCGGAGTCGTCGTCAAGCTCTCGGTCGAGCTCCTGGAGTTCGAAGGAGCTCGACCGATAGCTCCATCCTCGTGACGACCAATATATATACTAGTCATGATGATGTATCATTCACATGCCTTACCACCACCCACTTTGTAGATTCTACATGGAAACTTAATAAAAAAAATTTAAGATTTTCTGAGATTCATCATCTTCTTGATGGTCATGTCATATATGAGTGCATGATGATAATCTTTAATGATTATGATATTTGACAATGTACCTAATAACGGAGTCGCTATTAGTGTGTTTGTAATAACCATTAGAGATGAGCCATTAGGTGAGATTTTTCATATTAAGTACATGTGTCACATTATTAACATGATAGCACAATCAAGAATGAAATTTATTTCCCTCACATTAGAAAAAATAAAAAATTCATTAAAATATCTTAAGATGTCTGGCAGGCAATAAGAGTTTAGTAGTCATTATTTGTTGTGAGATAATATTGGAATTATACTTACATGATATTACAGTCACGTGCTAGATACTAGCACGTGATTTTCAATTGTGCCAATCAGTAAGAGTGACAAACTTATTATTAATGACTCTGACTGGGACAGAGGATTCTTTTTTAATGAAATTACTGAAAATTTTTTATGATATGACGAATACGTGTGTTACAGATGACTGTAATACTAAGTATCCAGCCCTGGGGGCTAAGAATGAGGAGTCCTACATGGCTTTGTCTATAGGTATATTGTATTTATAGTAGGTATACTGTATGCTATCACCATACGGAAAATAACATATTTTTAATAAAAATACAATAAAAATAAAATGAAATTATTAAGAAACAGTGAATATTATGTATTGCTTCTTGATAATTAAATATAATTCATTTTGTATATTTACTAATGTTATATCAGTTCTACATAGATAATATTTATTATTTTAAATAATTAATTATAATTCATTGTTTATGTAATTTATTTAAATTTATTTAAATTTATTTAATTAAAATTCAACTTGGGTGAATTCGGAAAACACTATTCACATTAATAAATATTAATTAATTAATTAATTAATATCTCTGGAAAATAATAAAATCTTATTATCCCAATAATATTAAATTATTGCTAGCCCTCTCTCTCCTAGAGAACTAACTTTATGGTGAAATTGTATTTATCTAATCCAAAATATTTCATCGTAGTTAAGCATATTGTAAGTATTCAAGTGCTTTTTTAATTGTATCTTTATAGTGAACTTGTGTTTGTTACTGCATGAATCTTGAGAGCCTGCTAGCTGAATACATAATATAAGGTCAAGTGTGAGGGAGATATGGTGGTCTTCAAGTTATATTCTGATTATAATTTAAATTTGTTTAATCATTTTATATTTTCAATTTTTTTTTTCATGAAATTGATTCTTTTCATGTCATACTAATATTATTATTGGTGTCAAAATAGATAAAAGAATAAAAGAATAAAAGAATAAAAGAATAAAAGAATAAAAGAATAAAAGAATAAAAGAATAAAAGAATAAAAGAATAAAAGAATAAAAGAATAAAAGAATAAAAGAATAAAAGAATAAAAGAATAAAAGAATAAAAGAATAAAAGAATAAAAGAATAAAAGAATAAAAGAATAAAAGAATAAAAGAATAAAAGAATAAAAGAATAAAAGAATAAAAGAATAAAAGAATAAAGAATAAAAGAATAAAAGAATAAAAGAATAAAAGAATAAAAGAATAAAAGAATAAAAGAATAAAAGAATAAAAGAATAAAAGAATAAAAGAATAAAGAATAAAAGAATAAAAGAATAAAAGAATAAAAGAATAAAAGAATAAAAAAATAAAAAAATAAAAAATAAAAAAATAAAAAATAAAAAATAAAAAATAAAAAATAAAAAATAAAAAAATAAAAAATAAAAAAATAAAAAAATAAAAAAAATAAACAATAAAAAAATAAAAAAATAAAAAAATAAAAAAATAAAAAAATAAAAAAATAAAAAAATAAAAAAATAAAAAATTTAAAAATAAAAAAATAAACAAATAAAAAAATAAAAAAATAAAAAATAAAAAAATAAAAAAATAAAATAATAAACAAATAAAAAATAAAAAAAAATTAAAAAATTAAAAAATTAAAAAATTAAAAAATTAAAAAAAATTAAAATAATTAAAATAATTAAAATAATTAAAATAATTAAAAAATTAAAAAAATTAAAAAAAATTTAAAAAAAATTTAAAAAAAATTTAAAAAAAAAAAACTACTAGTGGGAATAAGTCTTAGTTGATCATATAAAGTTAATAGTAAAAATTAATGATTTGACAGTATTACCCTGAAAACATTAATAAATTATGTATGACTAGTCATAAACCAGAGGCCTATTGCAATTTGATAAAAGGTACCTATCATCATGTTAAAAAAATATTTAATTAAAAAAATTCTCACCTTAATCAAAAAACCTTCAAATTCATAACATGAAACTGGATAATAATTATAATTTCTTTAATTATTTTCTAAATTACTAAAAAGCAATAAAAAACATATTTTTCATGAAATAAACAATGTTATGGAAATTGAATTATAAAAAATAAAGACATATCATAATGAATTTACAAACAACTCATAATATGTTACTTTTTTATAAAAGAATAATTAACAAAAAATATAAAATTTATGAACATCCTTAGACCCGAGTTCATTACTTGTGAATCAACAAAAGATAATAAATTAAATATAATAATTAATAACAAATTTTAAATTAGAAATCTCACTTTTTTTTTAATTTTGACATTAGTATATTTATAATATGCGTGTGACATCAAGAGAAAATATATACTAAGAATAAAAAATAATTAAAAAAACATAAAAACCAAGCTCATCATTTTTTATATACTAAATGTACTAATACATCACTTACCATGTTTCCATGTACAAAATATTGTTCCTTATCCCCTCCCTACCCCTCGCCCCATATAGGGGCCTTGGGCCCCCAGTGTCAGAGCATGTAAGGCCCCAACCAAACCTAGCATGCAAGCATACCCAAGCCACACATAGCCAAGTAATTATGTTGCGGATGGCTAGCCATGACTAGCCATTCAACCAAGGTCTTAATGTGTTGTACCCATCGAAGTATAATAGCATGCTAGCCACGACATGGGTCTTGGCCCATCACAATTCGCATCCGGCCATCCAGGTCCAGCAAATTGGTTCGGGCCATATTCCCACCTCTAATGAGAACCATTGAGATTGGGTGTGGAAGAACATGATAACACTAAAAGCACAAAATATAGAAATTGCCAATGAAAGTATGGAATTTGCCAACAAAAAAATAAAAACACAAAATTTACCTACAGAAAAAGATGAACATGATAATCAATAATTTGAAGATATACAGACCAATGCATGGACTTTTGCTACGTGAAACTTTCAATTTTGCAGAAGCGCAACATATGAAAATAAGTATGAGTAGTGGTTTCTTGAACTTTTAAGCCTCACCCATGAGTTGTCTCCTTTCTTTCGCGGCAATCAACACAGGAGCAACCAAGTTGTCACCTAAGCATTAGAGAAATTAGTGCATGCTCACATGTATAGCCAATATGATTCAAATCTTGAACACAAAAATCATTGCTATGCAACTATCAAATTGTATTATGAAAGGGTGGGGGGAAGAGAAGAGCAGAGGGGGAGAAAGGGGTGAGAGAGGGGGGAAGAGAGTGAAAGAGATGGAGAGAAAGGGGGGAAGAGATAGAGAGAAAGGGGGAGAGAGAGACATAGAAAAAGGGGGGGGAGAGAGAGAGAGACAGAAAGAAAGGGGGAGAGAGAGACATAGAGAAAGGGAGAGAGAGAGAGAGAGAAAGGGGGAGAGAGAGACAGAGAAGAGGGGAGTGAGAGAGACAAAGAGAGAGTGGGGAGTGAGAGAGACAGAGAGAAAGTGGGGAGTGAGAGAGACAGAGATAAAGGGGGGAGAGAGAGACCGAGAAAGAGGGGAGAGAGACAAGAGAAAGGGGGGAGAGGGGGTAGGATAGAGGGGGGAAGAGATGAGGGGGAGAGGGGGTAGGATAGAGGGGGAAAGAGATGAGGTGTAGGATGTGAGGGGGGAAGAATGAGTGGAGAGAGAAAGGTTATAGACAGAGATAGAAAGGGGGAGATACGGATATAAATAAAGGGGGAGAGAGAGAGAGAGAGAGAAATAAAGGGCGAGAGACCAAAAAAAGGGGGAGAGACAGAGAGAGAAAGAGGGGGAGAGACAGAGAGAGAAAGAGGGGGAGAGACAGAGAGAAGAAGAGGGGGAGAGACAGAGAGAGAGAAAGGGAGAGAGACAAAGAGAAAGAAGGGGGGAGACAGAGAGAAAGAAAGGGAGAGAGACAGAGAGAAATGAAGGGGGAGAGACGGAGAGAAAAAGGGGAAGAGAGAGACTAGGGGAGAGACAAAAAAGAGAGAGGGAGATAGAGAGAGAAAGGGGGAGACAGAGAAAAAGAGAGAGATGGATAGGGAGAGAGACAGAGAGAAAAGGAGAGATGGAGAGGGAGAGAGACGGAGAGAAAGGGAGAGAGACAAAGATAGAGAAAGGGAGAGATGGAGAGGGAGAGAGACAGAGAGAAAGGGAGAGAGACAAAGATAGAGAAATGGAGAGATTGAGAGGGAGAGAGACAAAGAGAAAGGGAGAGAGACAAAGATAGAGAAAGGGATAGATACAGAGAGAGAAACGGGGAGAGACTGAGAGAGAAAGGGGGGGAGACAAAGAGAGAGAAAGGGAGAGAGACATAAAGAGGAGAGAGACAAAAAGAGAGAAAGGGGGAGAGACAAAAAGAGAGAAAGGGGGAGAGACAAAGAGAGAGAAAGGGGGAGAGACAGAGAGAGAAGAGTGAGGACGAAAGATAGAGAGAAACCAAGAGAGAGAGAGAGAGAGACAACAACTAGATAATCAATGTAATTCAAAAGCTTACTTGAACACTTAATTATGAAACATCAAAGTGTATAAAAAAGATTTTTTTAGTATAAATATATATATTTCAAAAACTTAAGCTATTTATAAATTTGCAAATCTACATGCTGATCGATCGTTGGAGTGGAGGGCGTACCCAATGCACAAGAATTAATCATAGCAAATGAATAACAAAACAAATTATATCTTACAAATTATATCACAATTATAATGCAATTCATATACAAATAAATATTAATAATGCAATTATACATATAATCCAATTCTATTTTGTAATTCATATACATATAATGCAATTCTAATATTACCCCATTCATACAAACAACCACACAATATTTGTTATATTAGTAAATATTAATAATTACATTCATCTAATAATTAAGTTTATCAAGTTTTATAAATAATATAATTACAAAAATTATAATATCTTCAAATTATATACAAATAAAAATTTCATTTTTATAAAATTTTTAAATATTTTTTATGATATTTAAGTATAAACTCATATATCATACACTGCACCCATATCTATTTTTTGTAATATATTTATTGAAATAAACAAATTATTAAATAATTATTTCAAAACAATATCACTTAGTAGTTTGCATGAATCTTATGACTAGGTTCGAAGATAATATATATATGAATAATTTAAAAAAATTATATAAATATTATCATAGTAAAGATGAAAATACCTCTTGAAGTACTATGACTCTGCTATTAATTATAAATATTATATAAATATATGAATAATTGAGTGTTAAAAATTTATCTAATTTTCACTTAATTAATTATGAAAAAAGAAATAATGATACATTAAATATGAACAATTTTTTAAAATATTTAAATGATAATTAAGACTCAATAATTTCACGATGAATTACAATATTTGATATTATAAATTAATAAAAATTTTATGAATAATTATATTTTACACTCTCATGCGACACATATGGAAATATGTTATTATCCTTATTATTATGAATATAATTAAAAACACAATAATAACTCTTAATCTATAGATAGTGAAAATAATTACTTGAAGACCCCATAAAAATTGAAAATTAAAAATATTTTCATATATTCATTCTATTTTATTCTAATTTTTCAATTAATTTATTGAAATATTGATTTAATGAATATAATTAAAAATAAAAAAATCATCTAGAAATTAAAAAGAAAATATTAATTGAGAATGAAAAAAATATATAACAAAATATAGTTATGCAAAGTGAATTGCCCGCGGGCCATGGCCCATATCCAGGCCACTGCTCTGTGCCACCGCCACAGACCGGACGGTCAATCACGAGCAGCGGCAACGATCAAGACGGTGAGAATGTGACTGTGGAGAGGAGATAGAAAGATGGGTCTGTTCGTGGGCAAAATCAACGAACCAATCAAAAACGATGCCCACTAATTCCATTTTCCTATGGAGGCGACTTTTGGAGCTCAAGAACATAACAGATCTCAAAACAACTCACCTGATGTCGTATCGGCTTCAAAAATCGGAGCATCGGCCATTCCGCTCCCAATCGCCGTATCGAGTGGGCTCCGGCTGCGCAGGGCCGCCGATCTCTCTGGTCTCCTGATTCACTCGATCACCATGGTCGTCATCATCTCCGGTGTGTCGTTGACTTACAGCACCTTCGTTCTTACGAGTAGCGTTGCCACGTTCTTGATCTTGTCCGTCAGCTTCGGGTAGCGATGGAATACGCGAATTGAAGAGCCGGCGGCCGTGAAGTGAACTCTGTGCGACGTGTGGAGGGCAGAGCTTTGTTATCGAGTGATTAAAAATCGATGAACAGGCGCGGCGAACTTGGATCGCTTCCATTTCCAAATGTGTGCTCTTGCCGTGTTCCCCTCTCAATAACGGAGAGCGAAGAGAGAGAGAGAGAGAGAGAGTGTGTGTGTGTGTGTGTGTGAGCGAGCGAGCGAGCGAGCGAGCGAAGAGAGATAGAGAGAGATCAAAGAGAGAGCGCGCTAAGAGAGAGAGAGAGATCGAAGAGAGAGAGCTAAGAGAGAGAAAGAGAGAGAGATAAGGAGAGAGGTCTTTAGACTTTAATAAATTTAAAAATAATTTCATTTAAACACAATAGTTTATTTTAAAATATATTTTAAATAATTTAAAACTTGATGGTATTAAAATATAAAAAAATTATTTTTTATGAAAAAAAATAGATAAAATTTATTTTATAATTTAAAAGACTTTTATCCTCTCTCTCTCTCTCTTTCTTTTTTCTATCTCCCTAACATATTTTAAATTTATATTGTGTAACTGTGGTCAATTTTTTTCATACATATTTTTTAAATATATAATATAATCAAAATTAATTTATTATAAATTAATTAATTATATTTAATAATAAAATCAAATAATTTAATTCTAATCAAATTAATTAATCAAATTATATATATATGTATACATACACACACACACCCTCTAAATAAATAAATAAAATCTTTAAAATATTTATTATGATGCTGGATAATGCTACGATATAGACCCTGGCCTAAATAAAATTTTGGGCTCATAATTTGCACCATAATTTATATTAATTAAAATGAATACCATTATAGAATTATAATTAGATTTCCTTATTCAAAATAATTTGTGCCTTTTATTATTTAATACTTATTAAAATTAATATATTAAGATTAGAAATATACATTATTTAAATTATATAATCTAACAATCTAATTCAATCAACCTCTAATTATTCAATTGATAAATTTATAAATTAATTTCTAGATCTTATTATTTATAAATTAAAACAAATATTAATAAGTATACATAAATATTAATTACTTCAAGAATAAGAATGACGGTGTCTATTTTATTTATATGTTAGCACACATAATTATCTACTATGCACTAGAAGTTAGTAGACATAATTAAAACTTGATAGCCACATTGTGGTGATCCCATTCAATACACACAAGCGTATCAGTACTATAAGTTAGAACTTCACCATCATCTATAGGCAAGACAAACCTATTTAAATCTTGTGATATAATATTATAGATAGATTGTCCAGTTTTATCGAGATTGTGAATAATAAACTTATATTCTACAAAAATTGATGATTGGATCTTCTGTGTGTTAGCAGAACCCTTCATACCTAATTATCTATCACACAAAATAAATGACAAATGTATTTCCAAAAATTCAATTCTTTATTAATTTGTTCATTAAAACAAGAAAGTGATACGAATCAATCAAAAAAAAATAATGAAAAATGTCTTTTAGTATAAAATAGCTGGAATAATCTTTTGCTTAACTTAAAGTCACGATGTCACATTACTGACTCCAATTTCTTCGACATGTCTATCAAAATTTTTAGCTGGAAGGTCGTAAATAGATCCATCAAGTAGTCTGCCTATGCTATTTTCGTCACCACCACATCATTTCTTTTTATAATATCTCTTATTAGATAATATTTATGCTAGATATGTTTTTCTTTCTTATGGATTCTTGGTTCCTTTGATTTAGCAATTGCTTCTCTATTATCACAATAAAGCATAATAGGTAGTTGCACAGAAGGAATAAAGCCTAGGTCCATCAGAATGTTTTTGAGGCATATAATCTCCATGGCCACCTTCGAGGCTGCCACATATTCAATCTCCATTATGCAATCAACAATACACAATTACTTGATACTCCTCCAGCTTATGGCTTTACTCTCCAAGGTAAACACATAATCTAATGTGAACTTTCTCAAATCCTCATCTAATTAGAAATATGAGGCTATACACTCAATGGTTGCAAGATTATCTAATTGATATATTAACATTTAATTTGTAGTCTTTTTTAGGTATTTGATTACATGTTTTACTACTGTCCAATATTCCTATACTGGGTTCGATTGATATATGATGACCATGCCTAGAATAAAATAAATATTAGGTTTAGTATAATGAATTGCATATAGGAAGCTTCTAACTATAGATGCATAAAGAATTGCCTTTATTTTCACTATTTTGCTGGGTGTTTTGGGACACTGAACTTTTGATAAATTGATTCCATGTCTAAAAAGAAAAAAATATGTTTGGAATCTTGCATGCTAAAATGAGTTAACATCTAATCTATATAAATAGCTCGAGACAATCACAATATTATTTGTTTGTGATCTCGTAAAATCTTAATCCTAAGAATGTGAGTAACTTCTCCTAAGACTATCATATCAAATTGACTGAACAACCAAACTTTAACCAGAGATATTAAACTAACATTGAGTAATATATCATCAATGTACAATACAAAGAATACTACAATGCTACCACTTCACTTCATATACACACATTACTCATCCTAACATTGATCAAAGCCATAAGACTCAATGACTTGATCAAAATGAGTATTACAAGATCTAGATGCTTATTTCAATCTACAAATGGAATTTTAAAATTTATAGAACTTGTGTTTGTTGATTATTTTCTATGAAACTATCAGATTATATCATATAAATATATTCTTCAAGATGTTCATTCAAAATTATAGTTTTAATGTCTATCTATCAAATTTCATAGTCATGATAAGTTATAGTAGATAATAAAATCTAGATTGACTTTAGCATGGCTACCGGCAAAAAGATTTCCTCGTAATCAATTTCCAATTTTTGAGTAAAACTTTTATAATAAGGCTAGTCTTATAAGTATTAATATTATAGTATATTACATTCTTTTCATATAGATCCACCTAAATTCAATAAGTTTTATCACTTCGGGTGGTTCCATAAGATCTTAGGCATGATTGGAGTGCATGGACTACATATTTTTTTTCATAGCCTTTTGCTAATGATTTGCATCTATATCTTTGAGTGCTTCATCATAGCTTATAAGATTAGTTTCTACCTTATCAAAGATTCTATCATAAGACTCTTCTAAGAAATTATACTATGTAGGTTGATGGATAACTCTTCTACTATGACAAGATACTCTTCTTGATTGTATAATTTCAAATGACATGCTACACAAATACTAAACCTTGTGAACTATTATGAACATTTTTCTTCAGCTATGCAATCGGCATATCAATGATAGGTTCATGAGGTTTAGTATCAACATTATTGTCAATAGTTCTCTCATTATGATGAGGTAATGAGATATCTGAATTGTTACCTTAATATATTTCTTCTTGTATTATTGGTATTGAAAGAGTTTAGATTAGTATATCTCATCTCAATACTTATAGGAGAATCCTACTTTAGGGCTTATGATTTACTATATAGTCTTCTTTTAAGAATTATGTATTGGTGCTAATAATGATTTCTTAATCTTTTGGACTATAAAACAAATTACCTTTAGTTCCTCCAAGATACTAACTTATTTATTTTCCCTATCAACGCATGTGTTGGACAACCCCACAAATAAATGTTTTTTAGACTAGTCTTATGTTTGTGTCCACAATTCAATTGGAGTAGTAGATACAAACTTAGATTGAACGAAGTTAGAAACATAAGTTGTTTATATTGTATATCCCAATAAGGCATCAAGCATATTTGACTAACTCATCATCAATCCGACCATGTATATAAGAGTCTTATTCATTCTTTTTGGCATATCATTCTTATGTAATATTTTGATCAAATAAGTAGTCCCTAAGCTCTAATAAGAGTTACTCACAACCATAATCAAATCATAGTATATTGAGATATTTATTCTGACATTTCTCTATTTGTATCCTATGCTCTTTGAATTTCTCAAAGCATCAGACATACATGATATCAAATAAATATATCCATATCTTGAATATTTATCAATTAATATCATGAAGTACTCAAAACTGCCTCTTGCTTGGATAGTCATGAGTCCACATAAATCAGAATGAACCAACTCCAATTGCTCTTTAGGTTTATAGTCCTTAGCCACAAAGTGCCACTTGGTCATACTTTCTTCTAAGTATGATTTACATGATAGATATATTTTCACCTTCAACGAACTCAATAAACCATCTTCAACCAGTCTCAATATATATTTTAGATTTATATGATCTTAGCACAAGTGCCTAAGATAGGTCAGGTTCATATTAGAAGAATATTTTATTTTATATGGTAAGACATTAATATTATTCAACTCATACCGTTGAAATAAAATAGAGAAAGTATTAATAATATAAAAGATATCATTTACTATATAGATAAACTTCTTATTCAAATAAATTATGATATAATTATTGAATAAAAAAATTTATCTTTAGCCAAACTAGAAATAGAAATAAATTTTCTTTTGATTGAAGGTACATAAAGATAATATTTCAAAAATAAAATAGTATCCCTCTCAATCTAAAGAAAGCAATATCTCACTATAACATCCACTATATTTATAGTATTTCCCATGTGAACATCAATCTAACCATCACTTTGTTTTTTAGTTTGCTTAAACTACTATAAAGAATTGCAAATATGATTAGTGACACTTGCATCCACGCACACCATGTATTTGTAGAACCACCACTAAACATGTTTAAACTATGAGTAATTAAGATTTATCTTAATTGTTCACTTTGTTGAGATAAACTAGGATACTACTTCTTCTAATATCCTAACTACTTACAATGAAAATATTTCTAAAAATTGTTCTTTTCTTACCTCTTCGTTCAGAAGAAGTCTTTCAGTTATAAATACTCTATATGGTTTCCTAATAATACTTTTAGCCAATACTATTTCACTAAGTAATTATACTAATATCAAATCAAGTTTATGCATGTTATAGTTTAGGAAGAATTCCATAAAAGAATCTAATAGTAATTGAAGAATAATATCAATCTAAGAATCTATTTTAATCTTAGCTCAAAGGATCCCTAGTTCATTCGAAAGACTAATTATCATTAGAACATGATTCTTTACAAGGGTGTTTTCGATCATGATAGTATTCATCATATCCCTAATGACTTTCTTTAAGATTAGATATTATATCAGAGACAATAGTCATAGATTAATATTGATGTTAAAGTATATTTGATAAAGATTTCAAAATATAATACCTCAACATCTCATCAACCTTAACCTAATGTCAAGGTTTCTTTTCTAATCTTTATAATTAGTCACATCAAGTTTATTCTCTTTGAGAATAGCCCCAAGTGGGTTGAATAATATTTTTTTTAATATATAAAAATTTTATAATGAACTTATTAAATCGAATTTATACAAGAATTGGTTCCATCAACTAATTCATTATTGAATTCATCATTAGTCTGACATTCTTTGAATATTAAAACCTGGCCTAAAGGATCACCTTGTGGTGTAATGAACAACCATGACTAGTTTAGGTGATACGGGCGGCATGGCATAGGACACAACTTGATTTGATTGTGTTAGGCCCATCATGGTTGTGCAAAGATGAGCCAAAGCTAGCCATTCCTTGTGCTAACCTAGGCATGCTAAATTAGTGGCATAGTCCACTGGACTAGTGGTCTGTGATTGAGTATGAGTGGGTTCAAGTCATGTGGCATGCATCATCGTGTAACCACTTGATAGGGTGTACTTTTTTTAACTGCCCCCTTAAGGTGGTTTTGGCTTATGTGGCTTCTGGCCAATGGCCACCGAGGTCCAAGCATGCATGCATTGTATCAATGAAGCATAATGTGTTTTCACACAACAAGCCATACCATTGAAACTTGAAAGCAATAAGCATGGCCTATCATTGTTATTGCATTAAAAAACTAATTTTTTTAAAAAATATAGTAACCATCAATTTTTTTAAATTGCTAGAAGCTAGAAATCTAATGACTATCAGATGTATGACCAATAATAATTAAAATTTTTTAAATAATAAAAAAAATTAAAATTAATTTAAATCTCAATAAATTATGATTAGGAAATTTAGAATTTTCATTCTAAATTTACTTTCCTCTCACCAATTCTGAAACTCTTTCTCCTCTCTGCTCTATCATAATTCTTAAATTTAGTATTTTTTTTTGTAATTATTATATATTATTGTAATATTTTATTTATGGATTATACTTATGCATATAGGTTATGACATATGCATTGCAGCTTTCAAATTATAACTAGGATTACAAGTATTATAGTATTTTACAACAAAGTAGTTACTATGCATTATACTCTTATCTTTTTATTATTTTTAGTTTTTATTTTAAATTAGGTTTATAATTTTTTTTATAAATATATATTTAAAAAATGTCAAATAGTAAATATATTGATAATGAGTTTGAAATTGACGTAAATGTATACAATAATGAAAACCATGTCAAAATGTCTAAGGCCGAAACTAGGTTATCTCTAATGGCTTCATCCCAAATTCATTTCTCACCTGAAAATAAAAAACTAGGTGAACTTTAGTAATATGGATGTAGTTTAAAATAATAATAATAAAATTATTTGGGTGTCAAAAAAGAATCGGCATAATATATATATTATTAAATGATATATACATATAAAAGTATATATGGCACTAACCACATTAAAATGTATGTTGATCAATATACCAAAAAAATATAATACATTAAATCCCATGAAAACTCAACTAAGCAATGAGGTGTTTTAAGTTGGATCTAGTTCAGCTTTAGCTTCGTTGACCCTCTTCATATAATACAATGATTTTACAAAGGAATGTAATGCCAAATTGACTGTGATCATGATTCTTTCTATTTGATTTTTAGATGATCATAGGGTAGTCAGTATTAGGCAACCCTACTTCTAGCCTACTTACATAAGACTCATAGGCCTGTAAGTAGGAATGATATGTGAACTAGTAATGATGATACATCGTTCAAGTGCTTCATCACCTACTATTTATATTTATAAAGGAAAGTTAATAAAAAAATTTAGGATTTTCTTAGATTTTTCATCATCATGATGGTTCTGCCATATATGAGTGTATAAATGTGAATCTTTAGAGAATATGATATTCAAAATAAAATACTTAGTTTTACTTTCGATAATACTTTTAATAATAGAGTATATATCAGTATGTTTTTAAGATCATTAAAGAATACTATTGGGTAAAATTTTTCATGTTAGGTACATTGTATCATGTTATTAACCATTAGTATAAGCAAAAATGAAATTAGTTTATTCCACATTAGAAAAAATAAGAAATTCATTAAAATACCTAATAATGACTAGTAGACAATATGAGTTTAGTAGTCTCTATTTGTCTGCGAGCATAAAAAAAATTCAAATAGGAATGAAATACCATTGGAATTATACCACCTTATGTTAGAGTCGTGTGTTGACTATTAACATGTCATATTAGACTATGTCAATAGTAAGAGAGACAAATTTATTATTAATAATTTTGACAGGATTATAAATATTTTTTTATGAAATTCCTAAAAATTTTTTATGACATTATGAATATATTTTTGTCTATGCAAACTCTCACTACTTGTATTATACTTATGTGAATATATAATATTAGTAGCATATTAAGAAATTATTGAGGTTATCCTGTATTTAGTGTTATGATTATTGGGATGGAAACCAAGTATTTAAAATATTGGTCCTCCATTCTAACTCTGTATTATTTGGTTGTCTGTATGGATCCTAAGGTTGTGGTGAAATAAGTATAAAATATTTTGACATATACATCCACGTGCATAAAATAAGAACACTAGCTTGAAGATTTTATTCACAAAAAATTAACTAACTTATTTATATATTATGGCACCGAGTATGGAAGTAGTTGGAATAAGACTCTGAATATGGACATGAACATTATAATCGAAGATAATGACTTCTCCATTCAGTTAGCTAGGGACAAAAAATAGAATTGTCTGTTGAATAGTCACAGGTTGTCTCGATACTTAAATATTGATTATTATTTCATCCTATCAAATAATGATACTAAAAATTTAGATTTTTTTTATGGTGAAAATTAAACAACTCTACCTATCCAATGCTAGCTAAGATAATAGATGATATATTAACTCATGCAGTGTATAGCGCAGCATCATATGCTACTTTTTCTATGAGAACCAATATTATTTCAAATAAGAGTTCGAGATTACGACCTGATATTGTAGAGACACTTTTATACATGAAAAAGTATGAAGATCCGAGATTGAGCATTTAGGATAAGACATAAAAAATAATGACAACTAATGATTAATGAGACATAGAGATGAATATTGAGACCATTACTAGTAATATCTTCAGATACATACAAGATAATGTTGATCTACATATTTATTTGTACTACCATATGACAAATTATGATTAGGGGTATTCAACAAACTTGTGAACCCTAAAACCCCAATTGAACCAACCCAATCTAACCTAAAAATAGAAAAAAACCGATATAAGAGGGTGGGTCATGAGTTATTTTTTCTTTCAATCTGAATCCATTGGATTTGGTTTCGGGTTATAAATCTAACACCCATTAAAACCCAAACCAACCCTTACATGTGTGTGTGTGTGTATTTATTTTTAATGTTGTAATGTCAAATCTGTGTAGTTATTTATAGTGTTGTAATGTCAAATATGTATTGTAGATTGAAAATTCAAAACGATAAATACCTTAAGCTAGTTTTGAAAGAGAAAAAACATGAGATGAAAGCTTTGATTATATTGAAATAAAATACTTTATTGAGTTTATTATTTATAATTTGATTAAACAATATTGTATCTGATTTTTATTACTTTGGATTTAATTCGTGTTATTTTTTTAAAGTAATTTGATTTTTTTAGGGAATTTTAAATTAATAGTTGGGCATAGTATGAATTTAATTTTTTTAAAATGATCAAAATTAATATTTAGCCATAACTCCAACACGATGACTAATTTTTAAATTTTTTAGTTGAATTTAAGTCTAATTTAATGTCCTACCTGATTACCTAACCCAACCCAATCCGATTATTATTAGGTTGGGTCAGATTGGAATGCAAGGAGCTATGAGTTAGATTGGGCATAAATCTAATCAATTTGCTTTGCTCGGGTCAATTATTATTTTTACTCCAACACAATCAACCCAACTCATGTACACCCATAATTATGATGTAATGATAGTATGATATCATTATTTTTTTATTATTTTTATTTCACTCATTCATTTATTTTATTATGATGTATGTAATATTGCTTTATTATACTTATTAATTTTTGAGTTATGATTCAGTTTCACTTCATCATATTTTAATTTTATAAAAATTTATTTTTCAAATCAGATTTAAATTTATGTTGTAATGTGTATGTATCATGTAAGCTTATGTTCATGAAAAAGAATTAAGGAATGAATTTTTTTTATTAATTTATTTGAACTAAATACGTTACATAATCATGAGACTTTAATGTGGAATGTGAATATCTATTTTTTTTTATTTTAATTTTTTTGAATTTATTTAAGATTTTATGTGTCATATTTAAAATACATAATTTAAAAACATTCGTATAATTTAAAAAAAAAATATATATTTATATTTTACATAAAATACAAATTTTACAAAAAAAGTGTATATTTATATTTTACAAAAATATAAATATTATACAAAAAAAAAACAATTTAACATAAATGTATACAAACAAAGTTTGAATATGAATATATTCAAAAAATTTATGTTATTTGAATATAAATTATATTTTACAAAAATATTATTTAAAATAAACAATTTAAAAACAAAATATAAATATTTACAAAAAAGGTATCCAAAAATTTTTCATAATTTAAAAAATATATACCAAAACCTAATATATTTATATTTTTTAATGGCTCTAAACCACAAACTCATTTTGCCTCACTCTTGTAAACATCAACTCTATATATAAATGTGTTTTTTTGGTGCTCCACCCCTTTGCACCCAAAAAAGAACGAGTCACATTGTTTTTAGAAAACATTGTGTGTGTGTGTGTGTGTGTTTGTGTTTTGCGTGTGTGTGTGTGCGCATGTGTTTACATGTGTGCGTGTTTATAAATAGGTTTATAAATGATTATAACACATACATACATACATACATATATGTTTATATGTGTGTGTGTGTGTGTGTTTATAAATAAGTTTACATATATGTACACACACACACACACACACACACACATATATGTTAATCTACATGTTTATATATATGATCTATAAATGATATTACGTATACATATGTATATATATTCACAGACACAGACACACACTCACACACACACACACACACACTATATATATATATAAACACGTTTATAAGTAAAATATAAAAACTAATCCTGAATGCAAAAATTTGTTTTTAAATTCAAAACATAATTTCAAAGATAGTTTTCAAAAAAATAGTGTAGCTTAGTTTTTTTTAAGAAGTTGGGTGTGGGGCAAAATTAGATTTGTGATATTGTTAAGAATGCAACAAAATATAAATATTTAGCTTTTTATTAAATTTTTTAAATTATAAAAAATTAAGGTACTTTTTTGCAAATAATTTTTACTTATTGACTCAATATAATTTACTGAAAATAAAAAAAAAATAGCAAGAGAAAAATTATATTTAAAAAATTAAAAAAAAAAAACACTTCATAAAAACACATTTTAGATATTATTTGAAGTCTAGATATTTCACTACAATTTTATAACACTTAAATTTCATAATATTTATTTCTTTCACGATACTTATTTATTAATCTAACAGTATATAATAACACTGCTTTTTAATTTTGATAAAAAATATATTTCTCCTTTTTTTTCCAACAAAGTTTATTACAGTTAAAAAAAGGAATATTAATCAAAGCAAGTAACCAATAATAATTTAATTCAAACAAAATTTTTTAAAAACAAAAAATATCAAAATTATTGAAAACCATGCCTAAACAAGCAATATAACAAATTATTAAAATTTAAAAATTATTTAATCAGCAAAAAGTGTTGAATTAAAAAATAATTTTAAAAAAACAATTAAAAACTAATTTAAAAAAAAAAAGAAATTTTCAAACAAGTAAACAAATTTTTATACGACCTTAATTGAAACAAAAAAATAACTAAGAGCACATAAAAATAATAATAATTGGATAAATAAAACTAAGAATTAATCCAACCGAAAAAAAAATTAATTATTTAATTGTTGGAAATTGAATTTAATTTTAAATAACAAATTATTAATAAATTGAGGCACAACCGAGAAAAAAAAACTTTTTTTGGAATATAAAAAAACTTGAAGGAAACCTTTCGCAGCATAAATTATGAAAAATTGCAATAAGCAAAAACAAAAAAGAAGAGGAGAGAATCGCACAGAGAAGACTGTTATTCCTCAACTGTGATGGTTCCTTTCTCGCTCACGTAGATTCCATCAAGAAACTTCCTAATATCCTTCTTCTTCACCAAACATTTCTGTACATTGGCCAATTTGTTCGAACCAGCATCAGAAAATAATTCAGAACGAACAGGTTTGAACATGAACACGAAACTGGTTCTGGGCTACCATAATCGAAACAGGCCTGCAACTCGATGGAAGTGACGGAGGAAGAAGAGGAAGAAGCAGGAAAACAGACATACCTGATGAATGAGAGCAGCAGATCGTGAAACTAGCTCGATGTTGTTACCATCCAACATCAATTCATCTTTGACCTTCTCTGATCGAGAGATTGTAACCCCATCAAGCATATCCACCTTTCTCACCTGATAAAAGAAGCAGTAAAATAATTACATATGGTTATCAAACACGGAGGAGGCCGCAGCAGAAGATCAAATTACCAACATTCATACTGTGCGTGCACGAGCTAAGAAAAGAATGGAACACGAAAAGTAGCAGTTCGTTACGGCGAAGAAGAAAGACTTTATCTAAAGAATTTTAACTCTTTTCCCGGTACATAACCAAAAATTTCTGGCATAGCAGCATGATTAGGTATGGCGGATAAATCCGATCTAGAGAAAAATTTGATCTAGATCTTCGAAAACGAGTTCAACAGCAAGCAGCATCGACAAACAAACGCAGGGGAAATCAAATAAAGATGTTCAGGTGTATAATCCAAAACCAGAAGCCATTGAAAGTTGGAAGTGATTCTATCCTGCTTTAGCCGCATCAAATTCGGATGCATATCTGCAATTTGAGATTACACATCGGAAAACAATTCGAACAGAAATGAAAATCGGACAACACGAAGAGTCTCTCCATCCACAATTTCAACCACGCTTCGTCGCGCAGATACTAAGATCACGAGTAAACATATCACAAGAACTAACGACGGAAGAAGATGAGAGCAGGATAGGACGGCACAAAGGAAAACAAAAACAAAAAAGAAGAAGAATGAGCTAACAAATAATACGACAGACAACAAAAAAGAGAAGTGGAGAAATCCATCTGACCTTCTTTTCTCCGAGAAAATTACGGATCTCTATAGACTTGCTGTCATTGGCAATGGAGGCGTTGATCGGAAAATGAGCATAGACGAATCGCATCTTATATCGGTATCCCTTGGTAACACCGGTGATCAGATTTTCGATATGGCTAATAGCGGTCCTGATCACAGCACTTGTCTTGCGATTGGCAAACCAGGCGTCGATTTTGAGTTTCTTCTTCCCCGTCGCTTCATCCTTGAACTGATGGAAATCGAGATGGAGATGCTTGAAGTTGCGTTCCAGCTTGCCTCTTGGCCCTTCTACTACGACGATCCGCGCGTGGATCTTGAGCTTCACCTCATCAGGAATGTCCATGGATTCCGACGACAGTATCACCTTCATTGTGACGGCGACGAAACACTGCACCGTGTTCGTAAGCGCGGATTTTTTGAAGGGATTTCTAGGGTTTGCCTGTCGAGACCAAACACCAAATTCAAGAATCTAAGTTCAGGAGTGCCGAGTCCTCCAATTTTTTAAAAATGATTTATTTTTTAATACTATTAAATATTGCTCTAATTTCTTTTAAAATAACTTGAATAAAAAAATATTTCAAATATCCAAATAAATATTTATCAAAAATATAATTTTTTTTAAAAGATTTATTTTATATATATATATATATACACACACTAATTTGGAAATATAATATTATATATAGGGGAAAAAAAGTAAGGTAAACTCGAGATGAATTAATGTGGAAATAGTAAATATGGATTTGGGACCGCAAATTGATAAATATATATATATATTGGTATTTATTTTGTTTTAAATCTCCAAAAATTAAAATATTTATATTTTGGGACATAAAAAATCAGAAACTCAAATATGACTCGTGCTGTCACAAAAATTAAAACAGAATTTCAAACTAAATAATTGATTTTAATTAATTTTTTATTAAGAGTTATATAAACACACACACAGACACTCACTCACTCCACTCATAGGTTATAAATACATATTTATAAACCATAAAGATAAATATTTATAAATATACGTATAAACCTAGAAATAAAAATATAAATATAAATATTCATAAGTATAAATATTAATATGAATATATAGTTATAATTATTGATATAATATATATATATATATGTGTGTGTGTGTGTGTGTGTGTTTGTTTGTGTTATATATAAAAACATACATACACACACACACACACACACACAGGTTATAAATACATATGTATCAACTATAAAGATAAGTATCTATTAATATATGTATAAAATCTATAAATATAAATATAAATTTATAATTATACATATTTATATGAATATATACTTATAATTATTAATACACACACACACTCACTCACTCACTCATATGTGTGTGTGTGTGTGCCTATGCGTGTGTATGTGTGTTTGTTTGTATTATATATAAAAACACACGCACATAGGCATAAACACACACACACACGTACACAGACACACAAATAGACATACGCGCGCACACACAGACACACAAACAGACATACGCGTGTGCACACAGACACACAAACAGACATACGCGCGCGCACACAGACACAAACACACACACACACACACACACATATTTTATCTTAAAAAAATGAAATCAATTTTCGAATTCGAAAATCAGTTTCCAAAAAAATATGGTAGTTTTGTTTCAAATTGAAAAACTCAAGAATTTTTTTTAAAATTTGATTTCTAATTTTTTGGGTCTTAAAATGCAAATATTTACACTTAATTGGGGCCCATTTTTTAAAATAATTTTGAGATAATATATTCATAATATATATTTTCTATTTGTACATATGTACACAAAATATTGTATATATTGCATATCCTTTTTAAAAAATGTATACAATGTATTAGGTATTAATGTTTTTTTTTAAACTTATATATAGTATACATATACTCAACAATTTTTTTTTTTTAAAAGATTTTTTTTTATTTTCTTAATACTAACATAGCAGAGTTTGGTGATGTTTTTAAGTGATAATTATATTTTCCTACATCCTCCAAAAAATAATTATAAAAAAGACCATAATATTTAAGATGTAAGCAAATATATACTAATATATGTGTATATATAAACTTATATAGCATATGTGTGTGTGTGTGTGTGTGCTACGTATGGTTCACATATACATATACAAAAACAAAAAATTACTTTCATTTTCAAATCTGAATAGAATTTTTTGATTTTGAAAATTGTCTTGCAAATAATTTTTTTTAAATAGGGCTGACATGTCATTCACGGTGATATAATAAGATTTCTAATTTTTAGTACAAAAAACATAAATATTGTATGTTTTGTTGTATTTTTTCATAAATATTAAATATCAAGTTTTTTTATTTGTGATTATTTTTTGGTTGGCACCAAAACATAATTACCTATTTTTTTTAAAAAAATAGAATAGCCATGTTTGTGTTTCTCCTTTTGAGATCCTCAAAATGTAAATACATTTCACTTTGTGATATTTTTTCTTAAAATTTTCTAAATTGAGTGTTTGATTATAAAATATATTTGTTATTGGTATTTTTTTTTAATAATTTTTTCTATATTTTATGATATCCAATTACATTGGGACTCTTAAATGAAGTTTCATGCATTACATTCACGTTGTTTAAATTATAACAAATTATTTTTTATGCATGATTGCATATTTTGCAAGTTAAATCTTCTCAACTTCTTCCTTCATCTCAATACCTAACCTACACTGCACATGACTAGCAATAGAATGTCCAGAAAATCGACACCTCACAATAACCAATGGGTTTAAAGAGTGTGGTCCTGCTAAATTGATAATGGGACATGATTTTAGTTCTACAAAGGCAAATGAGGGGAGTTTAGTTGTTCTAGAAGTAAAAAGGCAACATTAAAAGGATGGAATGAGTGTAACTGCTTACATGCTTGCCTAAGACGGGCATGTAGTATAGTGGCAGTTACCCTAGAAGTTTCTTCCCAAAAGTTGTACCAGTGAAAATATTTGCAGGTGCATACTAATTGTTAGTTTCACCCACCCAAATGAGTGCAATAGTATGGAATTGTAGGGGAATGGTCCTCCCTAGTGAAATTCAATTCCTTAAAGAGATGGTTTTAAAACATTAGTCTTTATTGATTTTTCTTTGTAAAACTTTTGTTATTAAAGAAAAAATAAAATGTATTAAAAGGTAAATTATATTTAATGGTCTTCATGTGGTTGATTGTCATGGACACAATCGAAGATTGAATCTCCTTTAGAATGACACATATTATATTTATATTCTTGATTCTTTAAAAAACTTGAAGCAATGAGGGTATCGGTATGTCAAATGCTGAATAATATTAGTTATTTTGGTGATTATGCATGATGTACTTACATGCAAAATGACTTTAAATAAAACTATTTCATTAAATTATATTTTTAACAACTTCTCACAAATATAGTTGCTTTTGTGTGAAATATAAGACATGATAGATTTATTGAGTACGAAGAGAGTGAAAGGTCATATAAACTAAAAGTATTACTTGTGTTACGACTTTGTGATACTTCTATGAGTTTATAGGGTATTTTTGGTATATATTTTTGTCTGAAGCTCCACACAAATAGTCATGATAATTTTCGTGTGTCATGACTTTATCATCTTGAATTATTTCACTATATAACACATTTTATTTGGATACAAAACTTTTATGGAGTTCCAACCACACTAGCTCCTAATATTTTTATGGCTAAAACATTAATCTTATGTCATAATAGCCAAGAATCCAACTGGTACTAAAGTTGACACATTCTTTAGTACCATGTCTTTATTATTATAAAATTATACATACTAAGGCAAAAGCCAAAAATTTTCTCCAGCACTATGTATTTTGGTCATAGAGAGTTCCAAAGAGCATTTACTTGAGTCATGACCATTTCTAGGGTCATGACATGTTTTTTCTAGAAAATGACTTAAGCTATGGCCATTATCATTCCTAATGCCACAACTTTATATTATAGAGAGAAAATACATGAACCATGACCATTCTCAATATCATGACTTTGTATTATATATAGAAAATATATGAGCTATGATATTCCTAGTATCATGACATTGTATTAAGTATTAAAGAGAGACAAAGCCACAGGCATGCTCATTTCTCTGACCACGACTTTCGACTTAAAAATCACACCCATTCTTTTGAGTAAAAAAGTAAAATTTGGGAAAACACAATTAGGAGAGATAGCACGAAATAAGATGTGAAAAAATTAGGGTTTGGGAGAAAAAAATTATCTAAACCTAGGGAAGATGAATGAGCAAAGATGAGATGCAAGGCACGGGAATAAATCCTAGGGGTGTGCAAAATTCTAATTCTACCTAAGGATAAATCTAAGGCACACAAACAAGATTTATAGGTTTACAATTTGATTTCTAGACACTCTTGAGGTAAATCATTGGCAACCTATAATTCCATAGGATATATTTTAAATTATTTCATATGAATTCCTCTGCAACATCATGATAGATAGTGACAAATATGTTCTGAAGCACACTACACATAATTGTAGGAAGGAAATTATAGTCATTCCAATCATTATGTGAAAGACAAACATATAAGTCAAAAATCGATGTTGTGGCAAGTTTTTTATCATAAGTATAATGTTTATGAAACCAAAAATATTAATTAGGTAGTTAATTTGAAAATAAATAGGAATAAGGTACTAAGAATTGATATTATATTAGATAGTACACTTAAAAAATTTATTGTAATTGAAGAACTAAAGTGATGAATACAACCTTAATGTTGTAGGTGCTACCTTAATTTCGCTCTTAAGGTAGTACCTACAGTACATAAAGATAGTATCTACAGTAAATTAAGGTGGTACTCATTACTTTACTTTCTTAATCACAATAATTTTTTTTAAGTGTACTGACTAATATAATATCAATTATTAGTACCTTATTCCCAATTATTTTTAGATTAACTACCTGAAACATACTTCACCCAAGTATATATATTAGATGAACTAACTCTTAATTGATGTGTCAAGTTTATAGAGTGTTATCCTAAATATTTCATTTTTAGTATGTGAGTTACATATCGACATGGGGGATGAAGATAGGTAAGCTACAAAACACACATGAGTGGAGGTAACTCGTGAGATAGTGACTGTCATGTGAATTTCTGTTTACCATATGACTCTTATAGGTGATATTTGAGGCCAAATGTAAGTTAATTATATGAGTATGATATTTATGAAGCTAATAGTATAAATACTTTTAATAAAACCCCAATTAATGTCTTTATGATACATGGGGTTAGAGAATAAATAAATAAATAAATAAATAAATAAATAAAAATAAATAAATAAATAAATAAATAAATAAATATATATATATATATATATATATATATATATAATTATCAGTGATAGTTGATGAATTTCCTAAAAAGTATGAACTTGTGAATAAATCTTAAGTAGAGATAATCTATTATTTTGATAGTAAAATACTAATGGGATAACTACGAGGAGACTATCATTGGGAAGGGCCCAATTAATGCCTTATATTTATTCTATAACTAGACAAGATAATAATAATGCAATTTAAATATACTATCATGCATATTGAAATAGATTAATCCTAAAATCAAAGAATCTTATAAAAAATCTAGTTTTATCTTTTCGCCTGAGTAGTAGCTGACTCATCATTGGTTGATCGAAGTGCATATATAATTTTTGTCAGATTGATATCTGTATGAAAGTCTATTTTACTACTTGTATGAGTATGATCCATATACTTATAAGAATAGTTGGATGAGTGACTCTCACCTAATGAGATTTTGGAATATTTTTTAATCCAAAATTAGGCATCATAACAAAGTCTTAACAGGTTATTTGCATTTTTGTCAGGAATTATTTAATTTGGTTAGTCAAATTTAATTTACATAACTATTCTTGAAAAATAATAGTTTTATTTTTAGTAATTTGAATAATAATATCTTTTTTTATGCTTTGATTTGCATTGCTTATCTTGTATTACTTATTTTTATCTTTTGGTGTAGTATTTTTTTAGTCACAAATTAGCAATATTAAACTTTAGGATTGAACAATTACCTTGAGACTTAGAAAGTGAGAAAATCAAAAGAGGAAAACATTCATAGTAGAAGATGAAGTGCGCAACCCAATTTATCAATATGATGAAGTTTATTTTCTATCGAGTAGTGATTACTATCTCATACCTGATAGTGGATTAAATTAGTTTTATTATTAGAATGTTGAAAGCCATGAAGATATGATATCTGAGAGCTATGAAGTTTAAATTTAGATCTTCAATTAAATATATAATCATCAAATTTTTTAATGAGACAAAAGGAGTGAATGAAGTAAAAGAATATTAGGTAAGAAAACTTGAAATGAGTTTTGAAGATATTAACTTGAGCATACATATAGAGAGTACTACATCAGAATTTCCAATTGTGGAAATGAATATGGTTAATTGTGAGATAAAAAATCAAGAAAGTTGAAGAAGCTAAGACATATCATAATATCATGAACAAAACAAAGAAAAAAATTCAGGCTTTCTATGTTATTAATTTATGGAAACCATCATAAAGATAATATTCTGTATAGTATTATTGGCCGACATAAAAAATACAATAAGAAATGAAGTAAAAGATTACATGAAAAAGTTAGAATGAACTAAGAGATTATAGACAAAGGGAATACTATAGTGAAAATCTAGCTACTAACATTAATAAATATGGTACTACTTGGGAGGCAATCCAAGAAGTTTCTTTTCAAGCATCGAATGCCAAAGTGAAAACAAAGATGAGTTACATATGTGTTTAGATTCCCTTTAGGGTTTTGTTGTTGACAATTAACCATTGTCAGGTCTTACAATCTCTGCCCATCATACTCTATCTATTAGGAAATTAATTTATTTGTTTCTAGTCTCTAATTCCATTCACAAGAAAGCTTTATTTATGATTATTTGTTGGAATTGACAGAGTTGTATAAATAATAAGGTGTGACAGTAACAATCACGAACATAAATTTCAGTTGTTAATCTGAAAGGACAAATACTACTATTACATAGTGTGATGCAACATGATGAGGATAAGGCATGGATGAGACCGGAAAATGGGTCGTATGAAGTGAATTTGAATGCTGCTAATATGTTCAAGATGTAGAGTGAGGGATTCTCAATGGTAGGTTATTATGACTCATGTAACTTCTGTTGCAAATCCTTTATCCCCTCAAGAATTTGAGGCTATCAAGGTTCGAGAAGCTCTTTCATGACTTAAGAAAAAAAAGATTGATAAATGAATTGTTGAATCAAATTCCCTCCAAAAGATCGAGAAAATTCGACAAAAAAGTTATCCAACTTGTTTTCAATTAAAAATTGATAATTGTAAAGTTATGGAAAAACTTTTTAGATATGCAATTTAGGCATGTTCGTAGATGCAAATATGGATAGATTAGACTTTAAGTTTCTTAGTCCACGTAATTACCTCTAAAAGTTCCTTTTAAAGCAAACATGTGTTTTTGGGAGAATTATGTTTTGGGGTGTTTCCCCATAAATTTTTAAGATTTATAAACTAAAAATTTTATATTTTTAAAAAAGTCACAAAACTAAAAATAAATTAAAAATAAGTATACCCAAATTCGTAAGTACCAAGCTACCCTTGCCCATGCCCATGCCCCTCGCCCTCGCCCATGCCCTTGCCCCTCGCCCTTGCTCGACACCGAGCTTTCGAAGCTCGAAGCCGAGCTTTCAGAGCTCGAAGGAGCTCGACGCCAAGCTTCTGGATCTCGACGCCAAGCTCCTGGATCTTGATGGAGCTCGACTGATAGCTCTATCGAGCCCGTCATCGAGCTCGACGTTGCTTTTGGTCTAGCTCCTGGAGCTTGAAGGAGCTCTATGCCGAGCTCCTAGAGCTAGACCGAGAGCTCCATAGAGCTCACCGTCGAGCTCTACTCCGGGAGCTCGACGTTGCTCTTGGTCGAGCTCCAGAAGCTGGGCGTCGAGCTCCTTTGAGCACCATGAGCTCGGCTTCGAGCTCTTTCAAGCTCTGGGAGCTCGGCTTCAAGCTTTGAGCTTTTGGGAGCAAGGACAAGGGGTAAGGGCGTGAGTGTGGGCGAGGCTAGCTTGGTACTTAAGAATTTGGGTGTACTTATTTTTAATTTATTTATAGTTATGTGACTTTTTTAAAAATATAAAAATTTTAATTTCTAAATCTTAAAAATTTCTAGGGAAACATCCCAGAACATAATTCTCCCTGTATTTTTTATTCAAAAAAAAAATTACATTAGGTCTCCTATTTTGCAACTCTAACTAAAATAATGATGAGAAATATTATACTCTTCCATTTATTCAATTGGTAAGAGTTTGTATCATGATAATAAGTTTTTGGGGTGTTTTGGGTTCACTTCTTGTTAATTAGAGGGTCAATTCAATTTTGAATGATCCATTATTTCATATAATTAGCATATAAGTGCTTAAGCTGACCTAGACTAGCAATGATCCTAGTGAGTTTTGGTTGACACATTGTAAGCAAATCCAATCAAGCACTACAATGCATTGTTGTTAGGACTACAAGAGAGGTGCACCACAAATTGTATTTATTATTGTATATTCAAGATATTTAGAATTGATACCTCTTGCTTGCCCTTATCAAATTGACTACTATGTGCAAATGATTTTATATGCTTTAAAAAAAAAATTTATGCTCTATAAATTTTATAGAAAATATTATATGAGGCATTTCTTTTTGAAAATAATTAAAAAATAGTGTCCTGAATTTTCAAATTTAGAAATAATACATCAGAATTAAAAATAACTATATTTTGGTATATTTACAAACATCAATAATAAAATGTTTTGTGTCTTTTGCCAACAAAATCATCATCTGGAAAAATATCATGTCACATTTAAAAAACTCATGATATATTGAGTTGAGATCCAACTCACATGTTTTTTAAAATAAAGAAATATGACCATTGGTCAAAACTAGGTAATGATTCAATTTGTAATTTTTAAAAAAAATTAATAAAAAGGAAGTGGGTTGGACCATGTAACATTCCAACCCATGTTTTTTTCAAAATAAAAAAAGTAATTTTTATTTTATTATTTTTATATTAGACATATAAATAAATTTAATATATATATATAAACATACACAAGATACATTCTATATATGCACATGCGGTACACACACACACACACATATAGAGAGAGAGAGAGAAGAAATGCTTGAGTCTTGACTATTCCTAGTATGCAATATCATTTTATAGAGAGAATGCATGAATCATGATCATTCCTAGTATCATTAATAACTTCATGTTATAGAGATAAAATACACAAATTATGATTATTTTTAGTTCCATGGAAATCTAATACAAGAAAGAGACCAATGTCATGCCTCAATCCTAATATAGCAATTTTGTATTATAGAAAGACAGATACAAAACCGAGACTATTCACCAATATTGTGACTTTCCACTTAAGAGTTACATCGAATTATTTGAGTATAAAAATAAAAATTAGGGAAATGCAACTGGGATAGATGGCACAAAACAAGAGGCAAAAAAACTAGGCTTTAGGAGCATCAATTTACCCAACCTTATGAGAAATCTACTGGCAAAGAGGTGATGTAAGATACAAACATAAACCCTAAAAGAAATGCATGAATTTTGACTCCTACCTAGGGTCAAATCTAAGGTACATAAATATAAAGTATGTATTTAGAGTTGATTCATAGATACTCTTGACAATTTTTATTGGGAATCCAAAATTCTACTAGCTATATTTTATATTATCTTATGTGAATTTCTTCTCATTATTAGGTTAAATTGAGTTGGTGTATTTTTTTTGTATGATAGATAATTTATAAATATTATGCTTCAATTATATTATATTTTGGTCATTAATAGATGTTGTAATTGTTTGTTATCGTGGTGGATGGTTACAGATAACTCATTAAGCACACTTATGTATAATAGTAGAAAATAAGTGATAGTTATTTTGATTGTGATGTATGAGATAAATTTATACATTAAAACTCAATGTTGAGATAAGTTTAATCATGCGAGTATGTCACTAACAAAGTCAAAAGCAAAAATACTTTTATAAGGTAATCCTCTATGTATATCTTAGACAAACTAACCCTTAATTGATGTATGAGTTTTATATATAATTGTCTTTAAAATTTTATCTTTAGTGTGTGAATTACTTGTCATCATGGTGGATAATAACAAAAAAGTCACAAGATACACACGAGTGAGGGTGGCTCATAAGGTGGTAACAAAATTGTGAATTAATTTATATCATATGACTCTTAGCATAAGATTTGAGGAAAAACATATGTTAATATATAATACTTATAAAGCTGAAAATACAAATACTTTTGATATCACATTATTTCATGTCTTTATGATACAAGAGATCAAAGAATAAGAATACATATATGAAGTATTCATAAAAGATAATTGATGAGTTGCCTAAAATATATGGATTTGTGAATGATTCTTGAGTAGGAATGATTTATTATTTCAGTGGTAAATTACCGAGAGGATAACTATGAGGATTAGACCATTTTAATTATGCAAGATTGTTTGTCTAAATTGTAGTTATCCCCTTGAAACTGAGGGGATAACTACAAGGGGATCATTATAAATGCAATCCCAATAAGTGGCAGCTACCTTGTATGTCAGTATGTCACAAATGTATTTTCATAATAATTTTATATTCATTTTATAACTAAGTATAACAAAAACTATACAATTTAGACAGATAATCATGCATTCTTAAAATGGTCCAACCCTTGAATCTAATAGCCAAAAATATAGTTTATTCTTTTGACATGAACAACAATTGACTCATCATTGGCTGATTGAATTGCCAAACAATCTTTATAGGATCAATATCTAGATAAAAGTTAACTTTATAACTTGTAAGACCCTTATACTTATGGTACTAGTTGTATGAGGACCCATTTCCCAACAAACTTTAAAGACATTGCTTAATCCTAAATTAGCCATCATAACAAATTCATAAAAATTAGGTCTCAAGGTTCATGGTTTTTTATGGTTTTATAGATGAGTAAAATAAGGGATTCATGAAAATTGATGAGAGACATTGCCTCAAGATTTAACATTTCTTAGTATATTATGAGAGATTTTAATGATTTATTATCTCAATGGGAGAAGATGGGTTGAAGCACATACTCATAGTGGCTTATATATGTATTTAGAGAAGTGATTTTTGATCGTGGCTTACATGATATAAGGATCCAAGGATCTCAGTTCACTTGGGATTGATATCGAGGAACAGATGTATGGATCCAAGAAAAGTTGGATAGAGGTTTTGCCATGAGATTATAGATGAAAATATTTTAAAATGTTGAGGTTAGATACATTGACACAACATGATTATCAAGATTCTTTCATTTTAAGAATGTATACATTACAACATTAGAAAGGAAGATGGTTTACATGTGGATGGAGTTTGGTAGTGGATTGCATATGAAAAATAATGGGCAAAATAATATATTGGCTTTGAGATGGTACTCCGATATCATGTTTTTTCAATCCCTGGCATCTTCAAGGAAAAATACTAACAAAATTGTATTTATTTGTGATATGTTGGGGCAATGATAATCTAAAGCAGAGTAGATTCATATTATTATTTATTAATATTTTAGCTCATTATATCTTGCAACTACTTGTGTGATGATAGATGTCATGGATTATGTTAAAAGAAGAGTAATACAAAAATAGAATGCAAAATTTTTGAGGCTTATCATTGAAGATGAAATTAAGGGTACTTTTGATAGTATGCACCCGAACAAATTGCTTGGATCGAACAGTATGAATACAACTTTTTATTAAAACTTTTAAATTATTAGTGGGCTTGATATTGTTTGCACCTATCATATTTTCTTTACTATGAGTATAATGTCTTCCCAAATGAATTGATATCCATAGTTCTGATCACGAAGATGAAAAATCTAGAAATAATGGTGGATCATCATCTAATTTCTTTGTGCAATGTGACTTATAGAATCCTATCAAAAGTGATGGCAGATAGATTAATGAGTACTCTTCCTATACTTATTTTTGAAAATCAAAAGTTAATTAATTAGTGGTTGATTTTTTAGAGACAATGTTTTGATTGCAATTGAAACTATTGATCACTCAAAAATAATGACAAGGAAAGAAGGACTTGACAACTTTGAGACTAGATAATGGCAAAATCATACATTCGAATTGAATGATAATTTTTTTAATTTTTGATGTTACAAATGGTTTTAAGGCTAGTTGGGTGTGGTGAATAATGGCTTATGTGGAGTCTATGAATTATCATGTTTTACTTGTTGTGGATGGGCTAGGCAAGGTGATCCTTTATCTCCTTATCTTTTAATTATGCTCATAGAAAGGTTGAGTGCCATAATTAGAAGTAATAGTTGTCGAATATCATAAAGAGCTTCTATAGTAGGTTATTTTTTTTTGTAGATGGCGATTAGCATTTCTTCCAAGCATTTATGACAAGAAGTTGAAATATCAAGTCACCTCTACAAACATATGGAATGCCTATGGACAAAGGATTAATCTACATAAATCTTTTGTTATGTTTAGTCCAAATGTAATAACTCAAACTTGTGACCAAATTTCTTAATTTCTTTGGGGCATTCATGGGGTATCAAATCCAAGTCATTACTCATGGGCAACATCACTCATTGGTAAAAACCAAAATTTAATATTTTAACTATATTAAGGAAGAAGTTTGGTAGCAGATTCAAGGACCGAGGAATAAAACTCTCTTTTATTCATATAAAACAAATTTACTCAAAATGGAGGCTCAAACTCTCCCAAATTATACTATGAGTTTTTTTCTTTTACCATTCGAGTTATGTGTTGATATTGAACTAATGATAAATGCACTATGGTGGGAAAGTAAATGAAGTGGAAAAAATGTATCAAATAAATGACATGGGATCATTGATGTAACATGAAGAAGTTCGATGGCTTAGAATTTAAGTGCCATAGAAATTTCAATCTTGCAATGTTAGCAAAGTAAGGTTGGAATTTTTTGATCAAACCACAAACTATTTTGGGTAAAATTGTTAAAAACATAATATTTTTATAGGTGCTCATTTTTAGAAGTTTACATTAGAAACAACCCTAGTTGCACATGACATAACATTCTAGTAGTTCGTGATGTAGTAAAAGTGGGAAGTGGAATAAGAATTGGAAATGATGAATTTATAAGTATATGGTATAGTACATGGCTTGCTTACACTACAAATGGGACAGTGTCTACTATGATATCCAAAGGATTAGAAAATGCTACAATTTGTTATTTAATGAGAATTGGGTTCAAGGAATAAGATGTAGACTTAATGTAGGATTTGTTTGAAGACCAAGAAGTAAACCTTATATGCTCTATTCCTATATGACAAAGATTAATTTAGGATTCTTGGTATTGGCTTTTGGATAAAAAAAGAACATACTTGGTTAAAAGTTGCTATCAATTTTTACATGGAGAGATATCACAAAATGGAGCAAGCATATGGCAGAAAATATGTAAGGTAAAAAAATACCTCCTAAGGAGTGAAACTTTATATGGAGAATATGTGCAGGATGCTTGGAGACATTGATAAATTTAAGCTTCAACCATGTCAATTTTAATATAGTTTGCATTGAATGCCAAATTGAATACAAAGATGAGTTACATGTATTGTTTAGATGCCTTTTATGCTTTTGTTGCTAGCAATTAACCATTCTCAAGTCTTACAATATCTACCCACCATCTACAAATCTATGATGGAATGAGTTTATTTATTTTTGGTCTCTAGTCCCATGCATAAGAGGGCTTTATATGTGATAATTTTGTTAAAGTTTATTTGTTTTTTGTCTCTACTCCAATGCACAAGAGGGCTTTATTTATGATGATTTGTTAGTGTTTATGGAGTCATATAAATAATAAGGTATGGCAATGAAAATCATGTTAGGTATCCTATTTTCCACCTCTAACTAAATTAAGAATGAAAAATATTATACTCTTGTATTAATTCATTTGGTAATAGTTTGCGTCATGATAGTAAGTTTCTAAAATATTTTGGGTTTACTTCTTATTGATCGAAGGATCGATCCAATTTTGAATGATCCATTTTTTCATATATTTAGCTTAGATGTGCAAAAGCTGATCCAAATCAATTATTGCACATCTAAGGTTTGGTTGGTATATTGTAAGCCAAGCCAACCAAACACTACAATGCAAGTGTTATGCATTGTTGCAATTATACGAGTGTGGTGCATCACAAGTTATTTTTAATAGTATATATTTGGGAAGTTTTGAATTGATACCTCGCGCATGCCCTTATAAATTGATTTCCATGTGAAAATTATTATTTTTAATAAATTTAAATCAAAATAAATAACATATATTTTTATATATTTAAAAAAAATAGAAAAACTCTGCTTAGCAAGTTTTATAGAGAAAATTATGTAAAGGAATACCTTTTTGAAAATGTATTAAAAAATAGTATCCTAAAATTTCAAATTTATAAATAATACATTAAAAATAAAAATAATTATGTTTTAGTATATTTAAAAACATCATTACCAAATTGTTCGATGTCTCCCACCTACCACGTCAGCATAGAAAAATATCACATCATATTTTAAAAAACTCATGTTGGATAGAGTTGGGATATGACCCGCATATTTTTTAAAATAGAAAAAAATGACCATGAATCATTTTAAAAAAAATCGAGTAATAATTCAATTTGTATTTTTGAAAAAATTAATAAAAAGGTAGTGGGTCAGACTAGGTCTGGTTTCGACCCATGTTTTTTTAAAAATAAAAAAAAATATTTTTTTATTTTTATATTAATACCATGTATAAACATGAACAACATACATACTATATACACAAGAGCTATGTGTATATATACATATATCTATATCTACACACACATTTATACATCTTATATATATATATATATATATATATATATATATATATATCTCTCTCTCTATAGAGTGTTTACACACACACACACACAATTTATTTAGATGTAATATAAAAAATAAAAAATCAAAATAATTTTTTTAAAAAAATGTGGGTCGAAGCGAGATACTCAACCCGACTCATGGCCTTTTTATTATTTAAAAAACATAGGTCAAGTGAGACTCAGTTCTTCATGTGGTTGTTTTTCTTTATTTTAAAAAACATGCAGGTTACATCCTAACTTGATCAAACCTATAGTTTTTTAAAATTGTATATTGCATCAACGACAAAATAGTAGTCTTATTGGTAAAGGGGAAAGATCGTCTAACCACGGAGAAAATAAATTTGATCTTCATAAATACATGGTATATGCCCCAAAATATCTTTACCAAACTTCTTATGCATACTCCTAGAATGTGGGTCTTACCTGCTTTGACCCAAGGGACCAATACTTATATATAAAAAGTTGAGAGATAATTGGGAATGTGTTAGGGAAGATGAAGGTGGAGATAAAAAAACTAAATGTTACATTTTTTTAGATATTGATGTGACAAGTCAATGGCATTTTCATATTGATACTTATGAGCGAACCAAAAAATTAATTATTTTTCATTTTGGTACATTCTTTCTATTTTTGAAATTTGAGGTACTTTTTTTTTTTTCAAAATACATTTACATAATTTTCTTTATTTCTTGTGATAAATTTCCAAAGATTAATTATGCTAAAGGGATTAGTGGAATGGACATTTAGTAGTAAGGTAATAAAAAATAAAAAATTAGCAAAATAATAAATTCGAAATGCCTAGAATAGACAATAATAAAGCACACATTGAATTATGTGTGCATTATTATTTTTTGTTCAAATCATTCTAATTATTAATAATTGAATTTGTGATGATTTTTGTAGTTTACTACATCATTATTTAAGGATACACACACACACACACACACACACACACACACACACGCATAGTTATAAAAGTAAAATTAATATTTAGCTTCAATCACATAATATTAACATTAAAGCCTGTAGGGCATGATTGTTATGATGAACTTTCTTCCATAGGAACTTAATTTGTTAAAAAAATCTATAATTATGATGTAAATGTTACAATTGTAATGTAGAAATGAGGCTATTATGGCAATATTCCTCATCTTACATGTCAAACAAATTATAGGAATATCCAACTTAGACACTAAGCTAATTGGAAAAAATTAATATCACATCAGCTTTCCATCATATGCAAGTTCAATACACATCACCATCAGGTAGCAAGATCCCTATAAGACCTACATTTTCAATCAAATTACATTTTCCATGATAATTAAGTTGAACAACTCATTGGTAGGGATGCATCACCTTCTTACATAGCCCATTAGGTTTGACTTACAAGTATATTTTTTGGCATAATTAAAGAGACATTTAAGAGACACAATAAAAATTATAAAAAACATATGATTAAACCCCAAATAGCTGAAATTTGCTAAATATTAAATACAATGTACAAGAACACCCATATCACAATTGTAAATGGCTGAAATTTTAAGTTGCAGAAGTGGATATTTGACTAGTTTAGAGAATCCCTAAGTTCGATATTATGAAATACAATTTAGAAAAGAAATTTCAATAGCACTACAAAAAATCAAACACTTGTTCTAAAAGTGAATTTGTTGACTTGAATAGAGAATTCAATGAAAACAAAAGTCATGATAGATGCAAGTCACCAATGAGAGACAGCATAAACTATAAAAAACATAAAGCTAAATACAAATAGTTGAAATTTGGTATAAATTAAATGTAATATGCAAGAGCATCTTTATTATAACAAATAAAATTTCAATTTGAAGTTATCTTGATATTTTACTGGTTCATGAAATCCATTGGTTCAATATCATGAATTATAATTTCATATGATTTTTTTTTGCTATATCAACAAAAATCAAACACATGTTCATAAAGTGAATTTGTTGACATGAATCTAGAATAGAAGAAAATAAATTTATGATAAAACTTGGTCACCAGAGAGACGTAATAGAAATTATAAAAAACATAAGAATCAAATACAAATAGCTTAAAATTAGGTATAGATTAAACGCAATGTGCAAGAATACCCATGTTGCAAATATCACTAAAGTTGATATTTGACTAGTTTTGGGAAAACAATGGTTAAATATCATGAAATATAACAATGATATTTCATCAATATCAATAAAAAACAAATGTTTGGAAAGTGAACCCATTGACTTTAATTGAAAGCCTTTGACCAAGCAATAGCATTGGTGTAGCTCGGCTACATAGAGATAAACTTTTATGTTTTCAATATCATATCAATTGTCGCCTAAAAATAAAAACACATGGTGCATTTATAGGCACCATTTCGCCCAAAAAAAAAACTTAAAAAAATAACAGATAAATCCTAAAAAGTATGATTAAATAAATTTCTAATAATAATAAAAATTCTTATTTGGTTTGGGCTTTCTCTCTCATATTTGCCTAGATATCTGCTTACTTCATGCTCCATTATTCTCTCTATGTTGAAAAAGAAACTCAACTCAGAAGAGTGATAAGAAAGGTAACAATCCAACAATGAAGGATCAAATGAAGAAGATCATGCCATTTGTACCATCATAATAAAGACGATCATCTCATTTGTAGCATCATAATCAAGACGATCATGCTATTTGAAAAGGAAATGATGAAAACGATCATCTCTAGAAGTCAAACTCATCATAAAGGATTATATCCATTATTTCCATATCGAAATACCTCTCTAACATACTTTCTCTAATATCAAATGAAATGCCCATGATAAACTAACTTTAGATTTGATACCAAATGTAAAAGTAACACAATGCATTGATAAAGATGGATCTGATACCAAATGAAATATGACCCAACAACACACAATTGGATCTAGGTTTGATACCAAATACAAAATATGAGATAATCTCAAATACATGAAGAAACTATAACATTTCATCAATACCAAACATAATGAACCACTTCCCTAAAATATCAAATATTAGAACATCCGAAGCAATACAATCTCCAAGACCTTTTGTTCCCATGTGCAATTCCAAACCATGAGACATATGATTAACCATGGATTCAATAACTCTTATAAAAAATCACACTATCCACATTCAAGAGAGAGAAAGAAAAAGAGAATATATTACACAATGACAAGAGAAAATAAGAAAAAAATATTATTCATTCATTTCTTGTTCATTTTGATTTGATTCACTCTCACTCTCTGTTTTTTATATTCATTTGTAATATTTAAATAGTAAAAATAAAAAAGATCTTAAAACTTAAGACCTAAGTCATAACATTATATTTCTATATTAAGACTTCATACATATTGTGACACCGCATGATAGGTTATGACTTGGATTATTAAGTCAGTCATTCACAATAACACAAATTATGTTATGATAACACTGATATCACGACACGCTAGAACATGATCCTAGCACCAAAACACATAAATAGCTTAATTTACATTGTGTTAGGATCTCAAGGTATCGAAGATGACCTATAATACCATATATTATGTCCAATAGTGCCTGGAAAATTATATTTAGATACCAATAATCAAGATTATGAATGAGATTTAGGATTTCTGAGATACAAAATCTACCACAAACAAGACTCATAGAAGAAACACACATGCATTAGAATGAAAGGGAGAAGAGAGAAAAGTAACACATGGAATAAGAGAAAAAAATATCTTTATACTATTCATGTTTTGAGGCAAAGTAATATTTTTGTTTCACTTCTCTCTATTTCTCTCGCATTTATAAACTTTTATATAGTAAAGTAAAAAATTTCTTATAATTAAGTCTTAAGCCACGGTAATATATAACATATCATGTTTTCATTCATTCATGATTTTTAAGAATATGTTGTAATTTGAATCCTTAAGTTGCTAGTGACAAAAATATAAAACATATTATGATAATAATAATGTTGCGACACAATAAAATAAGGTTACGACATCATAACCCATATTATAGTGTAAGTTGAATCATGACTTCAAAATCAAATGTCACAACTCCAAAGTACATATCATGGCTTAAGATGAGTCACAACTTTAGAATACAAGCCATGACTACATAGCAAGTCTCAAATCATAACAACTAAAAATAGGTAGCAACTCTATTTAGGTCATGACTTCGAGATTAAGGTTGTGGCTTTGAACTCTAGTAGTTATTCTAGCTTTAGCCTAATTATAACTAAAGATAAAAATTTTCCTCATTCCCACCTCATCCCATGAAATAAAAAGCATGCCCCGCCTAGCCCTACCCTACCAAAAATGGGACAAAAGGCAAGGCATAGGTTGGAGAATCCTTGACGGGGGAGTCACCCAAGTTTCACCCCACCTCATTTCCATGCCTAGTCATGACTCTATATAATAGGATGGGACTCCTCATCATATCTTACAACTTTAGTCCAATCAAAATTTCATAGAATATGATATGACTCCTCAAATAGTTCTTCCAACATTATTCTCGACATGACTATGTAGGATAGGATCACAACTTCACTGCATAAGCAACAACTTCAAAAGAAGTATGAGCTAATCTTAATATTTTTCTATTTAAAGAATACATCTTCCCTATCCCTTCCTTATAGTCTCAGGTATGCACCACTAGAAGCTTTTAATATTCACTAACTTTTAATATCTTTCAGATTCAGAGTCAGCTTCACAATGCTCCCAGATGTTGTACTATGCATCTTCCTAAATTTTCCCTCACTACATTGGATCTCCAGAAGCTCCTGCCTTCTGTATAGTGTTTGGTTCATCTCTTATAACCTCAAGAACAAGATATTCTCTATCCTCATACCCTTTAGGAAAGTTTTACTTATGTAGACTTTCTCAATGTAAGAGCTACCTCAATTACATCAACCTCACAAAAGTCTTCATAACCTATCTACTCTACCTCTTAATCAAAAGATTCTAAGCCACTAGTGGAATAGAGTCATGACTCATCACAAGATGGATTTGTCACGACTCACTATTTCCATGTGATGACTGCATTACTTCAAAATTATCAACCTTGTCATGACTTATAGAAATCTCTCTTCTTTTGGACTCCTCGAATGCTACAACTTGACAATCGATCATCATTCTTATCTGTAGGATCTAAATTTTATTGCCTTTTATGTCTCCCTTGTAGACAAGAAACATATACTTCACTAATTTAAAGTCGAGCTTGTTCCTCATTTTTTTCAGTACATGTACATATGCATCCCATCCAAATAACTAAAAATGTGCTATACTCACTTTCTCTTGTACAATACATCAAAGAGTATTTTTTTTCCTTTAGCACACCATGAGAATGCAATCATTCATGTAACATGATGGTGGCAATTACTTCTGCTCAAAATTTGAGCTTCAAGCCTACCTAGATTTTTATATACCTTGCCTTTTCTATTAATAATTAGTTCAGTCTTCGGCAAGTCAATTTTACTAAAGTGTCATCACGACCATATTATGCTTGGTAGTATCATGCTCAACACGTACTCAATTAATAAAAGAGTATTTCATACCATTGTCCATCCATAGATATTTTAGCCTCTAGTAGAATTGATTCTCCACTTATACTTTGGATTCTATGAGCTTCTCTAATAATTTTGTATTATTTTAGATGAAGAAAAACCTATGTATAACTGGAGAAGTCACCAACAAAATAAACATAATATATTGATCTCCTAAATGATGCCTTTGGTATTCATTCGAATAGATCACTATATATTAAGTATAATACTATTGTTGATATTGTGCATGTAACTTTAAATTAAGCCTACTTTTTTTTCATACAAATAATTTTTATAAAAGTCAAACTCTTTTGAGCAATCTAGTACTCATTCAACCATCTTCTTTGATGATATAATTCTAATATTTTTTTTCATTGATATGCCCAACACATTGATGTCATAATATGGTCTTCTATCATGACATTTGTGTTTCCATGTTGTAATTTTATTTTTTCACATCTCAATTGTAAATTCTCCATAAACTATTTGACTACCTATCACAACCTAAGATTTACCTATCATGACCCCGAACCTCCCATGGCCATTTTGGATTCTTATCATGACCTTGGATTTACTTGTGACTTCAAATAATTTTTCTTCCTGATCTTTTTGTTTTTCAGTCTTGATTTTGAATTTACTAGTCACAATATCAAACTTTTGTTCTATTCTAGGGCCTACTTGTTCTTCTATCATATCACCGAGTCTCCCTTTCACAACTCAATTGAAACTTCACCACTTTTGCACTTCCACCTCTAATTTAACACATAATTCCATGTCGTTATGTTGTGTTTTGACATCTTGAGTCTATGTTCCTAAAACTCTAATTCATACTATGTCTTGATACCATTTTTTCATTATGAGATACCATACTTCCAATGAACTCCATGGATAGGTCATGCTACATGTCTTGCTTGTTGTTCATGTATTCCTTCTCATAACCCATAAACTCATCGTTCTGACTTTAGAGTCGTGATGGTAATTACTCATAGTTTGTACAAGGTTTCATACCTTGTTCCTCGAATAATTATCATCTTAAGAAAACAACAAGCCATCATAAAATCATTGAACTCACCGAGATTAAATTTATATACAAAACAAGAATGTGTATTTCTCTCAATAGGTATTTGCATGTTTTATCATGCATCTTCATCTCTACCTTTTTATAAGTAACTATCTTCACTAATGAGTCATTATTAATTGTAACGTCTCCTCCATAAAAAGACTTATATTATGAAAACTAGCTTTTACGAGGAGTCATATATGATATGATGTTTCTGCATCAATATATCAAGTGCCTTCATCTACCAAAGTAACACAGGCTTCAGCAAAATAAATTTCACCCCTAGTGGATGCCTCCTTGTCTTCTGAACCAAGAATTGCCTATGTCACACCTCTAATTATTTATGTTGTGACTTATTGGCTTCTATGGCTATCCCTATTGAAGTGTCTAACTAAACTACATTTTCAACACCTCATCTTTAGCTTATCCACTCTCTTTGATCATCTTCTTACATTTGACTCACTTTCAAACTAGTTCATCCTTCAATCTTTAGTCATCCCCTTCACGAATAATATATCCTTAAGAGTATTTCTTTATACTTTCTTTTTATATCCTTCAATAGTAGAGATGAAACTACTCTCTCATTAGATAATCATATTTAACATTACGAATGATGATACTTAAATTATCTCATGAATCATATAGCAAATAGAGAAGGATAGTAGCATTATCATTATCATTATCATTAATTACATAGTTAATATATAATAGTTAGCTGATAAGTGTCTAAAACTTGTGTAGATATGAGAAAAATAAGTCATCCTTTTCCATGTGCCAAGAATGGATGTCAAACCTTTGTAAGGCTCCATATTCTATCTTCTCAATTAAACATTTCTAAAAATTTATTAATTTCATAATTATTCATTAAAACTCAACAACACTCTAAAATTTTATAATCAATTCATAATTTCCCACATTCCATAGCTACATATCATTGGAAAATATCATCAAGAAAGAATATCTAATTAATAGTCATACTATTCCTTCTACTAATAGTAGAAAATATTCTCACTCATATGACCAAGTCTCATTGTTAGAGACAAATTTTGTCCATTTGTTGAATAATATTTATTTGATTTATAAATATTTTTTTGAGTCGCATAAAATACACTCTCTTTCTTTTCACTTATCATGACTAAAGGGCCATTAGCTAGTTTTTATTTGTCACCTACAAAATGACGAACATATCCCAAATTATTTAGTGTGTTTATGGATATTAAGTCAAGTTGAATGTTCAAAGCATAACAAACATCTTTTTAGAACAAGTTTATGTCTAACATGCATCTTTAGATATATCTCTCATATGTCCATAATCATGGACATATCATACTCATATTAACTATATCATATTCACCATCATGTGTATGTAGAACATTAGTTAATATGAGATATGATGTGACATAATAAATTGATCAATTATTCATCCTCTTGAAACACCAAGTTTGCATAATTATCATCACTAACCAATATGATATTAAATTCCATAATAATGATTTATGTGTTTCTTTTTGGTTTATCCTCTGTCATGCATTTAGGTTATAGTCACTTTCACCCATAACAAATTTTCTTAATATGTCATAGTTTATTATAGTGATAGTACTTCTGTTTCTTTTCATTTCTTGACATGCAATTTGAAGGATGAGGTCATTATATTACTTTGTGTGTACCAAGTAGAACTTGTTAAGAAGAATTTTCAATAGGAAAGCAAAAAGTGTTAAGAAGAATTTTCAATAGGAAAGAAGAAAAAACATGAATGTTTCTGGAAAATAATAATCTCCCCTTTAAATAAACCTAATACATAACAACTAACAACTACCGCTATTTAAAGGAAAAAAATAACATACCACAACCAACACGACTAACAAATATTGACCAAGTCTGACACACACGTGTCCCACGTAAAGGCACACATCAAGTTCCTCCCCCTAAAGATCCCTCGTCCACAAGGGAAAAATCAGGATAGGCACGGGCAAATTGCCAAGCATTCTCCCACGTGGCATCTTCAATAGGGGCGCCCTTCCATTTAATTAAAACTTCTGTCCTTGGACGGTATTTTACTTTATGAATGATGCGACGGTCCAAAACGGCCTCTGGTTGTGGCATGACACTTGAATCATCAGAAGTTGGTGGCAAGTCAAGTGAAGCAATGGGAGTGACTCCTAAGTGTTTCCGTAGCAGGCTAACATGAAAGACATTGTGGATGCGAGAACCGACTGGCAAATCCAAGCGATAGGCGACGGTGTCGACACGAGCCAAAATTTGATATGGGCCATAAAAGCATGGGGATAACTTGAGAGAAGCACGAAAGGCCACTGAAGATTGACGATAAGGCTGCAATTTGAGATAAACCCAATCGCCAACTGAAAATGTGACGTCGCGTCGGTGCTGATCGGCATGACTCTTCATATGATTCTGTGCCTGATGCAAATTATGGCGTAAGTCTCGCAAAATAGAATCTCGGTCCTTCAAATAAGAATCCACTGCTGTAACTTGAGTTGTGCCAGGAACATAAGTAAGGAGGGAAGGGGGGGACATGCCATAAACTGCTTCAAAATGAGACATCTTAGTGGAAGAATGAACAGAGGTGTTATAGCTTAATTCGGCCCATGGCAACCACTCTTGCCACCACCGTGGTTGACTTCCAGCAAAGCACCACAAATATTGTTCGAGAATTCAATTAACCACTTCAGTTTGGCCATCGGATTGAGGATGGTAGCTGGAACTCATGCAGAGCTTTGTGCCGCTCAGTTGAAAAAGAGACTTCCAGAAAGAACTAATAAAAACTCAGTCTCGATCACTAACAATAGAAGTGGGGATGCCATGTAGTGGCACAATATGGGAGATAAAAGTCTTTGCTACGAGGAGAGCAGTGTAAGGGTGTGAGAGCCCAATGAAGTGGGCATACTTAGTGATTTGGTCAACGACAATCATAATGGTAGTGTGCCCGTGGGAAGGAGGCAAGCCCTCAATGAAATCCATGGAAATGTCCGACCAAATCCGGGTTGGGACCGGTAAGAGTTGTAGGAGACCCGTAGGTGACATACTATCTAATTTGTTTTGTTGACATACCTCACACTGACGAATGTAGTCTTCAATAATATATCTCATTTTGGGCCAACGGAAATCACTACGAAGGTGAGCTAGAGTTTTGTGGAAACCAAAATGACCACCTTGTGGGGTAGCATGACATTCTGTAATAAGTGTAGGGATCAGTGGAGACACAGGATTAAGGTATACCTTCCCATGTAGAAACCATATGCCATCCCGATGAACAAAATGTGGAAGAGAAGCGAGAGGGCCATAAAAAGGATCTTCAGCACATTCTCGTTGTAAACCAGCCCACCAATTTGCTTGCGGTTGAGAGATAGAGAGGAAGGCAAGTTCTGCCTTACGAGAAAGAGAATCTACAGCTTAGTTTGTAAGTCTTGGCTTGTACTCAATTTTATAGTCGTAGCCCAATAACTTAGGAAGCCAACGAGCCTGTGCCGGGGTGGTGATTCGTTGGTCCATAAGATATTTGAGACTCCTCTGGTCTGTGCGAATTGTGAAAGTGCGACCTAGCAGATAAGGTCGCCAATGTCGCACGGACTTTACGATTTTCAACATTTCATTTTCATAAGTGGATAGAGATAAAGCGGACCCCTTCAGATGTTGGCCAAAATAAGCCAAAGGTCGGTCATGCTGTTGCAAAACGACACCAATTCCTGTTCCGCATGCATCGCACTCAACAACAAAAGGTTGGGTGAAGTCAGGAAGACCAAGGACCGGAGCAGTGGTGAGGGCGTGCTTCAGGTTGAGGAATGCGTCTTGGGTTTAATCAGTCCACTCAATTGTATCTAAAGTTAAAAATTGATGAAGAGGTGCAGCCATCTTTCCAAAGTGTTGGACGAATTTGCGGTAATAGCCGGCAAGTCCCAAAAATCCACATACCTCCCTATGTGTAGTGGGTATGGGCCATTCCTCTACTGCCTGAATTTTAGAAGGATCAACAGAGACACCATTGGCTGAGATGATGTGCCCAAGATAATCCACTGAAGTAACTCCAAAACGGCATTTAGCTTCCTTGGTGAACAAGTGGTTGGCGGCTAAGATGGTAAGAATGGTTTGGAGATGCGAGAAATGTTCTTCCCATGATTTGGAATATATTAATATATCATCGAAGAATACTAGAGCAAACTTACGTAAATGAGGTCTGAAGATGTCATTCATTAAGCTCTGGAATGTTGCCGGAGCGTTAGTAAGGCCAAACGGCATGACAACAAATTCGTAGTGTCCTTCATGGGTCCAGAATGCCGTCTTCGGAATGTCTTCCTCTTGAACTCGGATTTGATGGTAGCCTGATCGAAGATCAAGATTCGAAAAATAATGGGCCCCATAGAGTTCATCCAGGAGCTCGTCAATAACCAGGATTGGATATTTGTCTTTAATGGTCATGGTATTGAGTGCTCTATAATTGATACAGAACCGCCACTCTCCACTTGCTTTGCGAACTAGGAGAACTGGAGATGAGAATGGGCTGTTGCTGGGTCATATCAGACCGGTTTGAAGCATCTCTCGTACAATTTTCTCTATCTCTGATTTTTGATAGTGAGGGTAGCGGTAGGGCCTCACGTTAATGGGTGGGGTATTTGGCAGTATAGAAATTCTGTGGTCTTGAGGTCGCTTGGGTGGCAGAGTTGTAGGAGGTTGAAAGACTAGAGAAAAATTAGATAAGAGTTGATTTAAATCCGGAGGATGAGGTGTGTTAGTGGAGGAGGATTCGGTGGAGAGTATTTGAATTAAAAATGCGGTTCCATAACCTCCTGGGCCTCGCGAGCTTTCCTTATCTGTGAGGACTCCAAGTCCATGGTTTCTCATGCCTTAGAACAAGTAAAATTAGTTGTGTAGTTTGAATGTCATCGTGAGTTGTGTGTAATCCATTTTTACCGGTCCCAACGTGGCAAGCCATTGGATTCCGAGAACCATGGGACATGATGTTACTGGCAAAACGTAGAAGTCAGCAACAATTGGATACCCTTGAATGACAATAGCCAATCCTTTACATAACCCTGCACATTCAATTGTCTCTTTGGTAGCCACTACTACCGGTATTTTCTCTTGGCGAGAGACCTTGAGGCCAAGCTTCATAGTTAAGATCTAGTCAATGAAGTTATGCGTACTACCACCGTCAATTAAGACTGCTACATTGTGAGCTTCAGCATACCGATAACCCGTAATGTCCGTGGATGGTCAGTGCCTGCGATGGCGTGCAAGGAGATTTCAGGTATCATCTCAAGTTCGGTTTCAGGTAGGTGGTTGATCTCATCATTTTTGGGTGGCATGTCACTGGGGTCTGTGATCATAAAAAGCTGGGGACGTTCACACCGGTGCCCTGGAGTATATTTCTCATTGCAGTAGTAGCATAGGCCTTTTTCTCGCCGATCGCGAGCTTCCTGGTTGGAGAGCCATCGAAGGGTTGGAGTGGTGTTAGCCACGCGCATTGCTGGAGCTGGACCTAGAACCCCCGGCGCGGGAGCGACATTTACCCGGTTTGTGATTGCTGCTGAAGTCGGGCAGAATGATGAGCTTAGTCGCCGTTGTAGGAGGTTGCATTCTTCTATTAGCCGGGCTACTCCAATCGCTTCTGCCAAGGTTTTGGGATGCTTGATTTTGACATCCAACCTTATATCATCTTTTAATCCTGCAATGAAATTGCCAATAAGAAATCCTTCCGGCAAGCCATCAATTTGATGAGAAAGTTTTTCGAACGAATCCTGGTAAGCGGCTACAGTGGTGGTTTGTCGCAGCCGTGTAAGTGCTTCAGCGAGATCGTCGTAATCAGTTGGACCGAACCGCAGGAGTGCAGCTCTAGTAAGGTCTGACCAAGAGAGTGGCCCCCTGAACTTAGTTAACCAACGATACCATTGCAATGCAATACCTCCCAAGTGGAAGGAAGCTAATTGTGCTTGATGGTCTGGTGGGATGTTTTTCAAGGAGAAGAATTGTTATGCCTTGTAGATCCAGGCTTGTGGGTATTGCCCATTAAATACAAGAAAATTGAGTTTCAAGTGCCGGGTAGAAGTGTCACTATTAGAGCTGGAAGCTCCACCTGGGGATGAGAACGAATTCACTTCAGTTGTATGGGACGTAGACGAGTTGCGTGTCACACGTAAGGCTTGCAGCTCGCTGAGAACAGATTGTAGAGTTGCATGGAGCTGTCCTTGACTGGAATGAATTTGCTCCAAACTAGACTCATGACATGATAGGATGTTGTTCACCTCGTCTCAGAACTCTGCGTTCGTCTTGCCTCGTGTTTCCATGGTAATGAGCCACGGAGAGGATAGAAGGAAGGTTTTACGGAAAAAATAACCTCCGATACCACTTTGTTAAGAAGAATTTTCAATAGGAAAGCAGAAAGTGTTAAGAAGAATTTTCAATAGGAAAGAAGAAAGAACAGGAATGTTTCTCGAAAATAATAATCTCCCCTTCATTCCTCTTCCCCTTTAAATAAACCTAATACATAACAACTAACAACTACCACTATTTACTAGGAAAAAAATAACAGACCAAAACCAACACGACAAACAAATATTGACCAAGTCTGCCACACACGTGTCCCACGTAAAGGCACACATCAGAACTCATTGTATCAGTCAGAAATAATAACACTAGAAAAATGTGCTATTTTTTCATTTCTCATTTCTTATTCACACTATATCTCTGTTTAGTGATAAGTTGATATGCATTCATCCACATCTATTATTGAATAGTAGAAATAGCTCTAAAGGGTAATTCTCCCCATTCTATATTGCACATATTTTCATATTTTAGTTTTCCTATAATAAAATCATAATATTGCTTAATATTGATAAAATTGTGTATTATATTTTTTTAGTGTAATTAGTTAGATTTAGTTTAATTATCAAGTGATCCTCCATTATAAAAAAAATTAAACTCAATCAACTATCCAAAAAAACTAAAAATAACAATCTCAAAGCACACGTGCATATGTTATTCATATCAACAAATTAAAAATAATGAATTGAAAGAGAAAGCAACATCTCTCTTTTCTTCATTTTTTATTATTTTTTTTTCTTTGGTTGTACCCACTCCACTACACACCAGCATGCATTCTTCCTTTCTCATATATCATGTCTCTCGTATAATTTGTTATTTTTTTCATTGGCATAATGCAGAAAGTGTTATCCCATTATGTCTTGATTCTTCAATCCCAACAAGAATGCAAACAACAATACACACACACTCTCTCACACTCACATACACACACATATTATTTTTTTATTTATATATACACATACATACCATGGTATTTTTTTATATTTTTGTGTAACACAACATAAGTGTTTCTTATTGAAATAAATCTTATATTTTTTAACTAAAACACATATATGTGTTTTGTGAAAATGCATGTTATGATACTTTTTATTAAAACATATTTTATTTTGTGAAAATGCATGTTATCTACTTTTATTAAAACATATTTTATTTTGCAAAAACACATATTACATGTTTTAAAAACAAGTCTTATGTTTTTTTAACAAATATTATTTTATTTATTACTAAAATTGTATTTTGTTACTAGAGATACCTTTTGAGTTTAAATGGTATTATCATATTCAATCAAGCTAGATATTGTAAACTCATTACTAATTTTCAATTCAATCAATGCATCTTCGCATAATGTTAGAAGTGAGCCAAAAATTCATTCCGAATCCACAAATCATAAGTAGCATCTAACACAAACTTATAGCTATATATGATAGAACATTTTTAGATCCTAGTAAAATATGTATAGCTGAGGTTGAGCTACAAAAATATTAAGACAGTTAAAATTGATTATGAGCAAGATATTTCTATTTTCATTCAATAAAAAGTTTTTAGGGTTTTATGGCTAAATTTTGGGTGATAAAAACTTATCAACCGACAAAAGTTACATAATTGATAAGTTCATTTTATATGAGGACAAAAATCTCACTCTACACTTTCTAGGAGTTGAGAGGTACTAGTCATAGGAGAGGAAATTAAAAGTATGAGAGCCTCAGTTTAGTTTACACATTACCAGACAATGAGTCATACTATATATAATTATTAAGAGTTATTTTTATAAAGGATGTTGAGAATAATATAGACAATTGGGAGAAACAATCTTAACTATCAAATATATCCAAGGGTCCTCATAGATTCTTCCCACATTAATCCACGGCGAAGGAAGATATTCATGATTCTCAGTAGTGGGGTAGCAAAGGTCTTTTCATGCCTCTAGGTAATACATTTCTTGTGAGATATTATCCTACTTCATGCTATTGAATTATTGATTTAGGAATTAGGAGCCAATACCCATATTTTAGCATGTTATTTGAGTATTGGAAATCCTTCAAAACCCATTGAATATAAGAATATGCATCATGGCTTCTTACCTCTTTCACATATTATACTTATTCCTCATTATCTAGTTAGTCTTTTTTTTTTTTGAGTTGCATCCTAAGAACATAATTCTAATTTTATTTTATTTTTCTTTTAAAATTTATTTTATTGGATCAGAAGATTTTTAGGAAGAAATCAATTGTGATTTTGTGAAGATATCAAAACTTATTATTTGTGACATATTCAAAAAAGTTTGTTTGGCGATTGTCTCTTGTCCAATGGAATTCTACAAGTACATGAGTCATACAATAGTAAAATATATATAAATTTAGTATCAATCTCACATGGATTCTATAGAAAGTTTGACCAACCAACAATGAACCAACTACTACTCAAGTTGAATAGATAGACATGGGTTTTTGAGAAGAAACTTAGAATCTAAGGTTGGCTCACTTCATTATGTTTGATGATAATTCTTTAGTATCTGAGTTATATTGTGTTCGTTTATCAGATGAATGGTAGATGAGTATGGAAATGACCATGTACCCTCTTGGTATTGAATGTGGCTATCATCCTTTAACTAGTATTATTAAGGATGATTCTCTCATAATCATGCCCTTAGTATTTCACCACCAAAATCATATGATTCCCTTTATGGGTCATTCGTATGTATTCTTTTTTTAGGTAGTATCATAATGGCATAAAATGATATGGTAATAAATGTATTTATGCTTTCAATTTTATAAGTCATACTCATAATAATTAACATACAACTTCTCACAAATCTCACATATCAATGTCATATAAGAGGTAATGATGCATAGGGCTATTATTACCATATGAGATACCTCTATTTGTGCATATTTCATAATATACATGTCACCATCTACCATGGCCAACACACAACTCTTACACAATGTTGAAACCTTTAGAATAGATATTCTACTTAATATTCATATCACTTGAATATTAGTTCTTCTAGAATATACATAATAGATTAGTCTTAAAATATATTAATACTTTTGGCTTCATAGACATAATACTTACAATAAGTAAATTTAGCTTAACCATTAGTTTTATACAATGGTTTATCTCACCTATTAAAATTAGAAGGGTTATCATGTTCTTCTTATCATATTACATGAATGTGACCCATGATATACTTGGTATCATATACCATGGCCAACATTCATAAACCTACAAAATTATGAAACTTATAAATTATGGTTCTAAATATCATCATATATATTAACATCCAAACAATTATATTATCACAAACATAAATATTATAACATCACAACATCAATAGACAAGTACATAAAAACTGATTATATATATCCCAATTTAGTTTAATATTAAGAAAGAATTCTCACAAAATATTTTGAGTAATATCTCATAGAATTGAGAGTTCCTAATGATAGCCTAGTGTGGATCTAAGTCTCAAAACCTATGCCCAAATAATTATTTCGCATGTTCTCCTTAGATTTGTTCCAAATTAAGAGTTGGAAGTCACATGCTTAGGGTTTGGTGCTATTGGTTTAAAATCCAATTTTTTTATCTTCTCTATTTTTCTTTTTTTTTCTAGTTGTTGCTTTCATACTTTGAGAATCCATGTGATTCTTAAAGTTGGAAGTCATGATGCAGACTTGAAATCATGACTTTATTGTCTCAATAGATCTGGTATAGAGTGAAAAAGTCAAAGCAATAATAAATATCAGAGCCCAAGTATCTCCCATCTGGAGCATGATGTCGTGGTATTGAAATTGCTATCACTAAATTAATTTCTCTCTAGAATACAAATTCATGGTATTGAGAATCATATTAGTTTATACATTTGTCTCTGAAACACAAAATAGTGGTGTTTAGAATGACTATAGCTTTTGGTATTTTCTCACTGGAAGTATGAAGTAATGATGACTAGAAAGACTACAATTGGAGTAATTCTTTCTAGGAACGCAAAGTCATAGCACTTTGAAATGTTGTGACTGGAATAATAATCTCGGGAGCACAATTTGTAAGTATATAAATATATAAACATATTTGTAACTTGATTTTATCTTTAGTTGCTTCAATTAAACATTTTTAATTACATAACTGAAGATGATTCTTGTTACATTTTTTTCACATGGATTCAATTCATGTGGAGATAATATTCAACTAACTTCTATATTACTTATGGACTACATGCACTTGCATGAGCTTTTTAGGTTTTGCTTTAGCCATCAAGTATGTGACTAGATACCAAAATTTTTAAAAAATTTCAAAGGTAAGACATTAAAGCCGCTCATAGCTACTTGTTGGATAATAATGCACAAGACTAACCGACTATGAGAAAACTACATAGATTAATTATCATAATTAATTATTATATAGCAATATTTTTACTCCTTAGACTTGAATTTGTATCCATGCATGATGAATTTATGTTTTAACATCTCTCATCTCATTCATAGCATGGTGATAATATAGATTGTGGTTGGATATGGACTTAATCATGCAAAAGGATATGTATGAATGTTAGAACCACACTTGTCTCTTATACCATATTTTAGAATTTATAATTGGTTAAGATACCAAATATTAGAATCATTATAGGAATCATAGTGATGATTGGGGTTTAGGATTTTTTAGAAAGAGAAATTAAACATAAATAAAATTGTGATGGATGTACATGTTGCACAATGAGAGATTTCATAGAAGAAGTATAAATACACACAAAAAAGAATAGGTTACACGGGAGAGGGAAGAGATAGAAGAAGTGAGGAAAAGAAAATTTTCATTCATTACTATACTCTTTCCAAACACAAATAATACATTCTATTTTATTCTCTTTTTTATTTTATATTTAGAACTGTTTACATAGTAAGCCTAAATAAAAAATATCTAACTTAAGTTCTACGTCATCATAGCACATAACATAATGTGACTTTATTCATATCGCAACACCAAAAAACATATCGCTACTTGAATTCTTAAGTCATCAGTTGCAACAATAGAAATAATGCTGTGAGTTCATTCTAAGTCAAAATATGTTGCAACAATAAAGAATAATATCACGACTTCATTCATGTTCCAACACCAAATAATATGATCCTAACTCGAATCCTTCTAACGTCTAGTCACGACAACAAAAACTAGGTTGCAGCTTTAATCATGTAATGATTTCAAAGAACATGATCATGACTCGAATATATGAGACTTCTAGTCACAACAACACATGATATGTTGTGACTTGTTCATATAGTGACTTCACATTTCATAGTCATGGAAATGAACTCTTGTTTTAGTTTAAGAAGTATGAATCAAATCCTAATATTCTCCCACTTGGTAAATATTTTTTCTTTACCTCAATCTTATCTTTAAACTACTAGAACTTTTCTATATCCATAGACTTTTTCAAGTAATCAGCAATATCCTTCTTCATATCAATTTTCTCCAACCAAATTAGCCTATGATCAACTTGCTCCCAAATAAAATGGTAGTAGATGCCAATGTGCTTTGTCCTTATATAGAAGATCAGATTCCTTGCTAAGTCATACGCATAACCTTCATATCAAAACAACTTTTTTACTCATATGAGTAAGAACAATATATTCTATTTTTCCATGGATAAAAGGAAAACTATAGTTTGTCTTTTACTCGTTTAGCTTATAGAACTATCATACAAATTAAAGTCATTCTTACTTGTTGACCTTTGGATATTGATATTTCCACACCAATCAATATCAATAAATCTAGTAGCTTCAAACATCTCCTCTTTATTATTCCAACCAAACTACAATACATAGTCAAGATAACACAAAGATACTTGAGTAACTCATTTGATGACATTGTAATGCTCTTTTCCTAAATTTGATATACATATGCTCAACACTCTCATAACATGTAAAATGTTGAGTTTAATACATATTGTGGCATATATCAAGTTCCCAATAACATTGGAATACAAAATAATGGCATTTCATTTTTATCCAACTGAGTAGAAGAGCTCTTCTTGGCTATTAACTTCATACTAGTTGCAATATGAGTTTTCATTGGCCTGCAATTAGACATATTGTATCTCCGAAGTATATCTTCCACATGCTTCTCCTACCTAAAACATAATATCTTTTTCTTTCAATCTCTCTAAAATTATATGCCAATTATAAGGTTTTCTGTCCTGACATTAGCCATGTCAAATTTCTCGAAAGGTAATCTTTTCACCAAAATAATCAAATTCATGTTATTTCTTATCAACAACATTTTATTCACTTGCAAGGTTAGGATAATAAAATTATTGCCTAACTGGTTAGTATAGATATAATGGTTAGTCTCATATCTACTAAATCTTAGCTACCGGACAAATGAATCAAATTTCTAGTACAACATCTAAGCAGACTAATTCAACACATATAATGACTTTTTTAATTTGCACACCAAGCTTTCATTGTCTTTCACTTTGAAATTAATTGGCTATTCTATACAGATTTCTTACTCTAGATCACCAAGAAAAAAATATTGTATTCATATCTATCTACTTAACTTTCAAGCTATACCTTACTATAGAAGCCAATACTATTTGGATAGAGCACATCTTTGTTACTGATGAGAAAACCTCATTGTAGTTAATATCTTCCACTTGAAACTACCCATTGGCAACCATCCATGCATTGTGCTTCTCTATCTTTTCATCATCCTTCAGTTTCCATTTCAATACCCACTTGCATCCAATTATCTCTCGAACTAAGGACAACTTTATAAGGTTTCAGGTATTATTCTTCTTTAATGACTACAATTCCTCTTTAATAGTTTGGTCCCACTAAATTGACTCCCTAAAGGCTTTGCCATCTATTTGGTATGCCAAATGTAGAATAATACTAACCATTTAATACTATTTTTACATTGTGTTTGCCTATAATAATACCTTATATGTAATGATTTCACAAAAAAAAAAGAGATTTTGAGGATTTTGATGAAAACTTATGAAATCATAAATTTTTTGTATGAAATATGTGATTTGGTGGAGTTGATGACGAGAAGTGGAGTGGGGGGGGGGGGGGGGGGGGGGTCACCTAGGTAGTAGTATTTGACATGTTATGACTTGATTATACCTTTGAGTATATATAAATTAGTTTTGATATTCATTCTTAGCTGAAACTATATAAACATAGTTATAGTAATATATCTCACAACTCTTCCATCTTGTTGAAATAATCTTTTCAATATGCAACATATTCAAATGGCTATGAAGAATATTTGGAATCACATCTAAATTAGCTTGAAAGAACTTCATGACTATGACATTAATTTTATGTCATTGCAACAAAGTATCTCACTAGTACTAAAAGCTATAGTAGCCTCCAAATACATTAAGTTTTTTTTTTAATAAACCACAAAATTCTCAAGCTATAACTATAACTTTGATCTAGCATCATGACTTTTAGCTATAATATATTATAGATAATCAAATTTGAGCCAAAGTCACTACAAGCATCATGACTCTTTGCTCAAGAGAGCAACCAAGGCCATGGTTATTCTCCAATATTATAACTTTTGTGTACAATAGCAAAATATACAAGCCACGACCACACCAAGTATCACGACTTTGTGTTATAGAGACCAAAAACACCATCATGACTTTTCTTAACATTATAACCATTAAGTATAAGAAAGAGACAAGGGTCATGACTCATTCTTAGTACCACAACTGTGTTATAGGACCAAAAAGTCAAAGCTATGAATTTCATTCATTGTCTTTCTTTCTCATTGAAAAATGCACACCATATGCATGACTATATAAAGAAAACACCAATGATTAGAGAGATTTTTATGAAAGGCATGAAGAAGATTACATGATGTGGCTCAAAACTTTACTTTTCAGGATGATCCATGTGCAACAAAAGGGATACAAGGCACAATCATAAACTCTAGGAAGTGGATGTTCATCCTCACCTTCTCTTAGGTGCAAATCAATGTGACATTGAGAAAATTTGAGAGTTTTAGGTATTAAAATCTAGATTCTCTCTAAGGCAAAAATTGGGCACCCATATTTGTATGAGACAATTTTCCACTTGTCTCTTATTGTCATCTTATCTAATTTCAGGTTAAAAGAAGAATCTAATAATGATTTGATTTATATATGTGTATAAGATTTTTCAGCTAAAAGTATGCACCCAATTTTAAGTTAAAAGGAGAATCTAGTAATAATTTAATATTTAATATGATGTTTTGTTGTGCATTTGTTTGGTTAAGGATAGTTATAGTTAAACACAATCAAGACTAGGATTTTGACTATTAGTGTGTTCGTACATAATTGGATTGAGGAATTATGATAGGTAAACCACAAAATATACTAATAAGTATGATTAGAAGGAAGTGATATCTCTTATTACTATGATGCTTAAGATAAATTCATATGTCAAAACCTGAATTTGAGGTATAATTAAGTATTATAAGTTTAGCACTTATGAAAATAAAGGTACAAATACTTTTATAGATCAATCCATTATATATATCTTAGAAGAACTTTCCCTCAGTTATTATTAAATGATAAATATTATGTTTTTCCAAGAGTTTCACTTTTAATGTGTGAGTTGCCTATTATACTGGGGGTGGTGATAGGTAAGCCACATACCAGGTGCATTCAAAGGTTATTCATATGGTGGTAATAATCTTGTGAGTTAGTTTTAAGCATATGGTTGTTACCAGTAAAAGACAATTTAAAGCATATGCTAATTGTAATAGTATTGTGCTAACAAAGTTAAAAATGTAAATGATTTTATTACCATATCAATTCTTATCAAGAAAAATACTAGAGATCAAAGATTAAGAATACATATTCAAAGTAACAATTAAGGATAGTTAATAGTTTCCTAAAAGTTGAGGACTTATGAATAACCTCTGAGCATAGATAAATTATTATCTCAGTATTATAATATTGAGGGGATAATTATGAAACGATCATTATTAGAAATGACTCAATAATTAATAATTACCTTATATGTCAATATGGCAAGAAGTCATTCACAACTATTCAACTTTTGTTCAATGACTGAGCATAATCACAATAATGTCTTTCATAAATTTATTCATATATAGAACATGAATCATCCCTAAAACTTAGAGTTTATGATTTAAATCATGTTTATCATATTTACTAGAATAGCTATTAATTATCAATGATTAATCTAACTTGGAGTATAATATTAGTGGAATCGATATCTTGATAATATATTCACTTTAGTACTTATATGAGTGATATACTTATAAAATGAAGTTAGATGAAAGACCCTCACACAGCTAACTTTTTAGATGCACCTAACCATAAATAATTGGCCAATATAATAAAGCCACAATATGATTTTGACACTATTTGTAGAGAATTGTTTATTTTTAGAATGGTCAATGACCACCATGCACCATGTTTTTGGTGTCCCTATAAGGAATTGAAATTAGTTGATTGGTCAATGTTTGTTGATATAAATAGCTTTGAAAAGATGTAGTTCTATTTCTAGTTATTTCAATAATATTATCTTGTTTTATTTTGATGTGACTTATATTACATGCCTTATATTTATCTTATATTCATAGTGAGTTTTCTTCATTTTTTCCCTTTCTTCTTATCTTCAGTCATCACCTTTATATAAGCAAAACTCTGAGATTGAGCTAATACCTCAAGACATATATAACGGAGATGATCAGACATTGGTCAACTATTTATTATGATTGAGCACATTCTTACCCCTACAGTGACATTTACTTCATGCCTAATGGTGGCCTAAATAAGTTCTACTATTATAATTACATGCACTGTGGAGATCTAAAACATGGGAGTCATGAAGAGATATCACTTGATAGATCATATCTAATAACTAGATCATCATTTTATGACATCATAACAATGCTTTAATTCAAGACTAGTAAATGAATGAAATGGAAGAAGAATAGATATGACAACTTGACATGATGAGAGAAGATAATTCAGTATAATGGAAAAAAAATGCAATCTTGGAAGTTTCATTGGTGAATAACTGAATAAGTTTATCATTATTAGTGAGGAGGAAAGTGCTACCACGAATTTCTAGTTGTGATTATGGTCATATTAGTTGAAGAATATGAAGTCAAAGAATATGAAGAAGCCATCACAACTTTAAGTGTCATGTCCAAATGCCAAAGTTGAAAAAGCCATGAAATTTCTAGATGTCATGGTCCAAACATTAGAGGTCCTTCATTTCAGAGACTATGTATAGAGAATACCATTAAAGTAATTTTTTACATAGCATCACTGATGGATACTGAACAATGAGAAAGAAAGTGAAAGACCACATGGAAAAGATAGCATGGACAACAAAAATTAAGGATTGACAATCAAATTGATAAATTGAAAGAATACTCTTATCTTGAGAACATGATTTTGATCACTAAGGATACCAAATACACTCCCTAAAGTGTCTATCAGTCAACAATATCATGCTGTTGAGATGAAGGTCTTATCTGCACTAACACCAAGTCCCCGAGGCTCGCATATGGGCCAAGGGATAGTAAGAGTTAAGTTTGTGAGAAAAGGAGATAGAAGAACTTAATAAGACATTAAAAATACATCTTTTATTTTTTTTATTTTTAATTTTTTGAAAGGTGGAATACCATGGAAGGCAAGATGAATGAGAGGGAGAAATGGGTTGGGCTTCAAAATCACCACCTCTAATTACAACAATCATATAACTCATAAAAATGTCATTTTTACAATGTGAGATAGGTATTAATCAAAGAGATCTTTTCTTTTGCAAAAACAAAGTCTTGTGATGAGCTTATTCCACTATTTCCCAAACAACAGCACACATGCCCAATCAAAACATAAGAAAGCTGGCTTCCTCTTCTTATTGAACCATAACACTATATACACAAACAATACACGGGCTTGCCCAATCAAAAGTGGATGTTATTGCATGAAACCCACTAGAACCACCATTATGTACATGCAAGATATTGATTTGTTGTGTTGATTCGCACCATTTCGACTTGCATCCTCCCCATCTGCCACCCTCACTTTGACACTTCGTGATCATCAGTCCTTGCAAATCTACCACGAATCCTTGGTTGGCTATCAGCAAGAGTCTTCCGACAAGCATACTAAAGCAAGAACATTAGTAAAACATATTCAAACCAATTGAGAAATCTTTTTTTGCTTAAGTCTTTGTTAGGAACATTAATGCTATATCTTCATTATCATATATATATATATATATATATAAAACACACACACACACACAAGCATAAGTGTGTGTGTGTGTGTGTGTGTGTGTGTGTTGGTTTGAGAAATGGTGGATCACATTGACAATGGGTAGGTTGTTGCAGGCTAATTTAAGCTTGTGGAAGAAGAACGAACTAAGAGTTTTGATTCACACTGTGAGGATTAGAATTCAATTTCTACCGTTAGATTTGAAAAATCACTAACCTAGACTTACCTCAAGGTGAAATCATGGGGAAGTCTCATCTCTAAGAGAAACAATCAAATAATATATTTCTTCTTTGATGGGTCAAATGTTCAGGTCTTGATTAACTAAATTCAAATAGAGACAAGTCATCTCCCCTAATTCTATCTCCAAGTAAGTGCAGACAAATTACAGTCTTATTTCACAACTAAGAATTTGAAGTTGAGCTCTCATGGCGTGAAGATGAAATACAACCATAAGATTGTCCATACCAGTTGAATCACCATGAGAGAGCATGAAGTTATAATTACTTGATGAGTTTGCAAGAGTTGTTGATCATTCACTTGCAATTCTGTATAGCTCACCTTGATTTTTCTGCTGAAGTTTCGCTTTGTCTTCTTATTTCTATATCTTGAAAGTTTTTCCAAGCGATCTTTAGGCGTGCAATTCCCAATGGCTAGTCGGTGATCTCGAGGAGAATGATTGTGAATTCGATTACCACTCGAGAGAGACTGCCATTGCAGAAAAAATATATATATAATATGATTAGCATAGAATCAAGAACAAAATTTTAAGAAGACGATGTGACAGTTGACAGATAAAGATGACATCAATCACATGCTCCAATCAAAACTAAGTTATAAAGCGTGATTTCATGATTTTAGCAATGTGTTTGCATGTTCGCTCTGTTGCATGAATGTGCTTGTGCCTGTGAATCGTGTGGGAGGAGATGTGGGAGGAGATATGCAGGTGTCGATATGAAGGTGTGTGTGGAATAAATATCAGTCTAACCTTGATGTCGCCTTCACTAAATGCTCTGCGCAGCCCAGGAGAATTTGCAAAACTGATGGTGGAAAAATCTAGAAAAGCTGGGTTCATCTTCGATGGATGCCCGGGAACCCAATCCATCGAACTCAAGCATCCTGAGCTAGAACTCATGGATAATGGCATTTCATTAAAAAAATCGTTTTCTTGAATGGGGTTCTCGTCTGAAACAAGATTTTGATCTTCCACAGGAATCTCAATGTTGGGAATTTCAGAAATCGCTGTTTCAAACACCACTTCGCCCAGGAAATCCAGAGCTGTTTCTGAGTTTGCTGGCTCCGAGGCATTGTTTGGAATGCTGGAAGAAGAGTCCACTCCGGCTCTATCAAAGAGGTTCTTTTCGCACGCATGAAAAATATTATCAAGAAACTGCTCGCTTTGAATTGGTCCTATGCTCTCGACTCGGAGTTCTTGCGGAGTGTTGGTTTCGTCGCAAAATGATATCACTGAAAGCGCAGCTTCGATCGGATCATCGAGGCCGACGCCTGTGTGCTCGATGATGGGTGGCGGAGCATTGAACAGTTCCTCTTCTTCTCCCAGATCAAATTCTGATATGGTGCTCACTGGAATAGAATTTCTCTGTGTAACACAAAAATCAACGCGTCAACAACCACATAATGATTTTGAGCTTCGTCGTAAGAACATCAGAACAGAAAATCTGTGATGGAAGTAGATGCGCTGCAACAGAAGTGTTCGCCTATCTCCCTTTGCGTGCAACAGACGGAACCAGAGGGGGGAGGGAAAGAGAAGGAGGACGTACTATCGACTCGGCGGAGACGATGGCCCTCTGGCTGTTACAGAATTCACCAAAATGGGGAATCTCCAGAGAGAAATCCTGCGTGAAAGGAAACAACAAAGCTGTGTCCGCATACATTTCTCTGAATCTGAACTCAGATTCGAATCCAAGTTGACGATGGAGATTGGGATTGGGAACGGCGCCCCTCCCGACGTAGAGTCAGACTGTCAGAGCTTGAGTGTCCAACAATGGTAGTACCCCAGGGCCTCCTCCTCAATTCGTCTTGTCTATCATTTTATAATGGAAGTGAGAGAGCTTCTCGCTGCTCGAATCTTGTTTGAAATTTTTTAACATCAAAATGTTATTTTATTGGGAATGTCGAGTATTAATTATAATATAGTCCCATCATTGTGACATTGAAAACAACATAGTGGGGTAAATATAATTTTAATTTAACCATAAATATCATTTTTTTTAATTCGCCACCTCATCAAATTCAAACCCAACTCATGCTACCTTTATTACAATACACACATACACACCCTCGCACATACAAAGGTGTCAAGTAGGCTGGGTGGCCCATGCACGGCACGAGACACAGCCCTGATCGAGTCGTGCCTGGTCTAGCACGGCACGGTCCAGAATCATGCCTAGACCTGGGTCCTGTTAGCCCAAGGCATGGCTTGTGTATGATGGCATGACCTGTGTGTCTGGCTCATTGGCATGGTTCACCAACATAGTGACCATGACCCAAGACCAGGAATGGGTCATGGGTCATAGGTCATAGAAAATTTGCTACCCAATTTCTGTGATGCCACCACAGTAGTGGTGGCTTGTGAACGGTGCATATGGTGATGCTGCCTACAAACTCAACATGAGACTGCCTAGAATTGTGCCGATCATTTTGTGCTGGGCCGGGCATAATTTCAGTCGTGCAGTGTCGAGCACTGCATCACTTCCATTGTGTGATCGTGCTCGGCATGACATGGTGGCCTGACTGGGTCACGCTCAAAAATAGGTCATGTCGGCATGACAGATTATCATAATGTTAATTAAATTAGAATGTTCATCATCATGTACTAATTGAATTATCATGAAATTATAAATATATTAATCCAATATCATCTTCCCCTCATTCCTCATTTAGTGAGTATTGTTTCAATGTATCTCTAATAACATAGCATATAATAATAATAATAAATAATAATAATAATAATAATGCTAATAATAATATTCTTTAATTTATTGATAATTGTTTTTTTTATTTGATTGTTAATTAATTTATTTTCATAATATTTGCAATTTATATAAGCATGATCATTATGTAATAATATTTAATTTATATTTTGATTTTGTTTTTTTTATCATGTTACGTGGTGCTTAAACTATCTTATATGATATTTATTATATTTAATTTCTTAAATATTATCTCTTTTTCTATGTATGGGTGTCATAACCCTAAAATCAGAGCAAGTAAGTCTTTTGCCCTAACGATATGATAGATCTAACTGATAGATATCATGGGAAGTGAGTACAATGTCCCTGAGGATCAAACTCGTGATCATGGAGTAAGAACAATTTATTATTATTTCGAATCAGACTACCATATAGTTGATATTTCATCCATTATTTAATTATTTTCCATAATAGCTACTAGTTTTACTTGTTATTTCATAATATTTAATTATTAAAATGTGATCGTAATCAAAATTAATGCCAATGTTGAGATTTAATGTATCAAATTAATAATTATTTGTTTATAATTGATGAGATTTGATATCACTTAATGTCAACATGTGTGATATTTTAGTATATGCAATAATATTCACTCATATTTTGATGATATGTGACATCACTTGTGGGCACATTTTTTATAACTTCATTGTTTTAATATTCAATTATAGTTGATACTGGAGTTAGATATTCAATCACAGTTAATGATATTTGATGATATCTCAATGAATACACACACACACACACACACACACACACACACATATATATTGAAAAGTTTGTTTTTGTTATTAACCTTCTCTTTTGGTGGAGGAATACCATTTTTACAACCTACTTACTTGCTTCCCATTTCCCTTTACACCATTTCTTTTCTCCTATTTGCTGTTTACAAATTAAAAAGAGCATTTACATGACCTTGTTCTTTGTTTTTGCTTGCTATTAGAAATAGCAAGATTTTGAAATTCTGAAGGATTTTTGCTCTTCTTTCTGCCTCCCCATTTCCTCTATTACTGCCTCTTTATAGACTTCACTTCTTCAAAGAAATTATATGTAATTTGATAATATAATGTTACTTTATTATTGCGTTAGTATTGTTTAACAAAATTATCTTATGTTCAATAATATATATGATATATTAAAAAAATTGAAATTAATTTAATATTCAATGAAATTCAATAATACTTATTCATATTCAATTGATTTCAATGATACTATGTGATTTTTTGATGGATTTATTTATTTATTTTTTTTGGTAAATTTTAATATAATTTAATGATGATCGATGAAGTTTAATAAATATATCATAATTTTAGATGATATTTAATAATATTAAATGATATTTATACAAAATTCAAGTGTACTTGCTAATAATAATATTACCTAGTGGGACCCTCAACCAAATTGGGCCATGGCCCAAGCACATGGATCCCAAAGAAAATCATGGAAATATTGAACTAACTATAGAGGGTAGCTGGTGGGATTCAAACTCACAATCCAAAGGTAGCAAATTATGGATCCAGCCAACTCAACCACCGCTAGGTTGGTTTATATGATATTTAGATTACAATCCATAGAATTTCTCTTGAGTTTAACTATTCCACATAAAAATCTCATGTATGTTATATGTGCTACCATGGTTGTGATGTACATGAGTGTGGTACTGTGTATATATTTTAATTCTATTCAAGAATACACATGTCACTGCTTGTAAAAAACCATCTCTTAGCATGACAATACCCACTCATTATTTTTGAATTAAAAGATTTAGAAAATCCTAATATTAAACATGTGTGTGTGTGTGTGTGTGTGTGTGTGTGTAGGCTCCTGAGCTCCGAGTTAAAGCAAGTAAGACTCTCTAGAGATCATACCAACTTGACTATCATACTATTAGTAAATTTATCTAGTGATACACGCACGCACGCACGCATGCACATATCTTTCTACCAATGACATTGTATATCATAATATATAATTGCTACTAGTGACATTATATATCCAGTGACATGACATATATTATACATTATCAAGTGATATTATATAAATATATACATTCCATTATAATCACAAAATTTAGTTATAATATATGTATATTATAATTAAAATAATATAAAATTGTGCCATTCAACATCTAAAATTTATCATATTTTCCCCTCGACAATCAGAGGTCCAATCAAACGAGCATGTTCGTTATATATAAAGTACTTTTTGATGTTTATTATTTGTCATAAAATATTATCATACCAACAATATGATAGTTTGATTGGCAAAAAATAAAAATTACCCATACATGCTTACCTATATTTCATTTATTACTTCAAATTTTTCATTGCTTCAAATTTTTTAACTTTATTTATTTACCTATCTAAAATCAATAATTAATTTAAAAGATCAATAATTTATTCAAAATTATTATTTTTTTTTTATTTTTTAATGGATTTTTTATATATATTAAAAAAATAATTTATATTTCCCATTTTGCCAAATGAAAAATAAAAATTTATATTTAGAAATTATTTTTCATGAGTGAATATTAATTAACACTCTAAGCAAGCAAATATTTCTCTCATTTTGAAAAAAAAAATTAAAGAAAAGATAAGCAAGGACCAAGGTCAATTAATATAAATGAATGAGTGAGTGAGTGAGTGAGTGTGTGTGTGTGTGTGTAAACTTATATAGCACATATAGAGACGTGTGTGTGTGCATATCTATATAAATAAATAAATAAAATATATATATATATAAGCGTATAAATATAAATGTATATAGGTGTGTGTGTGTGTGTGTGTGTGTGTGTGTGTGTGTGTCACAAGATTGCTTTTCAAAAATGAAAATAGGTTTCAAAATATTTTAAAAAGTGGTTTATATAAAGGAAATTCATTGTTTGTTTTTTTTTTTCAACATGGTTAGAAAAAATATGAATTTCTGATTTTGAGTTAGAAAACATAATTATTTTATGTTTTGAGATATTTTTTTAATAAAAATTTGAAGAATTTGACTTTACTATAAATATTTTTATTTTGGTATCTTAAAACATAACTTTCCCAGAGTATATATGTATGTATAGTCTTTATGAAAAGTTTTTTATAATATATATATATTAAGTCAACGTAACGTAATCTACTTATTTGTTAATTAAATAAGTTTAAAATATATTTGGATACATTATACAACTAATAACATTTTTAAAATATTAAATGTGCTATAGTATATTAAAATCTTTCCTAATTTAAACAAATAATTTAAATATGATTAGTGACGTAACTTTATATTGTGTGGTAAAAAAAAATAATAAAAATAATAAATAAAAAAATAAAAAAATAAAAAAATAAAAAAAAAAAAAAATAAAAAAATAAAAAAATAAAAAAATAAAAAAATAAAAAAATAAAAAAATAAAAAAATAAAAAAATAAAAAAATAAAAAAATAAAAAAATAAAAAAATAAAAAAATAAAAAAATAAAAAATAAAAAAAATAAAAAAAATAAAAAAAATAAAAAAAATAAAAAAAATAAAAAAAATAAAGTAAAAAAACAAAACAAAAACAAAACAATACAAAAAAAATATACAAAAAATAAAAAAAAAACTTTTTATTATGTGAAGGATAATTTTACTAAAGAACAAAAATCAAACTAGGGTCCAAATGAATAAAATTTAATAGTCAACAACAACAAAGCACTAAAAATCAGAGAACATTCATTGACTAACTTCCGAAAGAATAGATTTAGTCATATGCATCTTTTTTTGTTAGATCTTGCTTAAAAATAATAATAAATTAATTGAAATTAATCATTTTGATTTAGTTCCAAAACTTATTTTATTTTACTATTTTCCAAAAGCAACAAAATAATAACAATTATTAATCATATTGTGATTGCCAACGAGTCAATGTTTGATTATGATATTATTTTTATGGAAAAATTATGTTTAATTTAGGGGTCCTAACAAAAAAAAATAATAACAATTATGTTTTAGTGCACCAATCCAAAAATAAAAAAAAAACTTAAATTATAGTATTTAAAAATAGATATATCAAACTCTTAGATATTTAAGTTCTTGTGTACTAATTAGTAATAATACGAATTTACCCTTGTTTTAAAAACTAATTTACCTTCCTAAAAAACAAAACTTTCCACGGAGGAGCTCGTTGGAGCTCTTCGGTGAGGGGCGAGGTATTAGAGTATCTCCAACCATATTTAACAAAATAGATATTCAAAATATATTTAAATATTAAATTCATTATTCTAGCTAGCAATTTTTCATAAATTCAAATATTTTTTAAAAAGTCAAACATATATATAGAGAGAGATAGAGAGAAAAGAGAGATAGAAAATTTTGAGAGCTCAAATGTCTCTCCACATTTGTTGAGTCATTTTAAGTAAACTAGGAAATAGATAGTAGAATAGTGAGTGTAATGGAGAGGAATTTTTTGTGTTTGACTAGCTAAAATAACTAAAAATAAAAAAATAGAGAATGAGTTGGAGATGCTCTTATTGATTAAACTAAGTGAATAGTCTTAGTCAAGGGAAATTTGGTATTAATAAAAATTAATTAATTAAGAGTTTAGTGCGGTACATCATTTTTTATATATTAAAAATTGGGTTGTTTATTTCAATTAGTTTTGGATTGGTATGCTAAATCATAATTCTACCAAAAAAAAAATTTCATTTTATCTCATTTTTTATTTTTATTTTTTTAAAAACTTACTCAATAAATAAATTATTTACTCCGTAGGTCAGACAAAATTGGAAAAATGAGATTTATATTTTTGTGCACCAAAAAAAAAAATTTGATTTTTGGATTTCCTATTTTTATAATTTTAAAAAATGTGCATCAAATTCTAAAATAATTAAGTTATGGTATGCTAAAATATATTATCCAATTGTGCCATTTAAATTTCGAAAAATAAAATATTTTTTTATTAATTAGAAACTCACTATTACAATACAATAAATATCATAATTCAATTGACCAATCAGTCAAACAATTTTTATTATAATAATGTTAAATCAAAATGTTTATATATAAAAATAAAATAAATTATATACATATATAAATATACATAAATATATGTAGATATATAAATATATATATAAATTGACAAACATATATATATAATATAATTATATCATTGTGTGTGTGTTTTGTGTGAGTGTGGATGCTTATATATATATATATATATATATGTTTGGCAACTTATATATATATTTATATATCTACATATATGTATGTATATTTATATATGTATATCATTTATTCTGTTTTGTATATAAACATTTTTATTTAGCATACTTATAAAAAAAATTGTGTCAATGATTTGTCAATTAAATAAATTATGATATTTATTGTATTGTAATAGTGGGTTTTTAATTAATAAAAAATTATTATATTTTATTTTTCAAATTTTAAAGGGTAAAATCAAACTGATATATTTCAGTATGCCAAAACTTTATTATTCATTTATAACACTAGGTATTCAATTAATAAAAATTTATTTTATTTTATTTTTAAATTTTAGAAGACAAAATTGGATTGATGAATTTTAGTACCCTAAAATTTAATTATTTTATAATCTGATGTTTTTTTTTAAAATCATATAAAGTTTGGTAAACCAAGAAGTAAGTATTTTGTATTTGGTGAGCTAACACAAATCTCCAATCGGAAAAACATTGGTTTTATGATTTAAAATTATTTTTTAAATAACAAAACACATTTTTCAAAATAGGAACTACTTTAACAAAATGTGGTTTATGAAAATTTTTAGATTCAAAAAACCACTTTTAAAAAAAATGAAAATAATGTTGACAAATTTAAAAATTGATGTTTTCATTTTGACACTACTTTTTGTTTTTGAAAAGTAGTTTCATGTTTTTATTATTTTTATCAAATTTAAATATAAATATATGGTTATATATACAAATATGTGTGTGTGTGGGTGTGTGTGGCTTTTTAGCATATAAATATATATGTGTGTGGTTATATATACATATATAAGTGTGTGTGTGTGTGGATATATATATATATATATATATATATATATATATATATGCTAAAACCCCACATATACATATACAAATATATATATTATATATGTTTAGTTATATGATTTATAAAAATATATATAGGCTTATATAGATATAGACACACACACACTCACACATAATAATATTTAAATAAATAATTAATAAAATGCTTTAGGTTTTAACATCATTTTTGGAAATCATATTTTTGTTTGGGGTGCTCCTGAGAAATATTTAAAATAATAAATGATCTTTTAATTTTTGAAAAAAAAACTCTAAACTATAAAAAATTTAAAATCAGGGCACTCAAATTCATAAGTTCTAAACTAGTCTCGCCCCTCTCCCCTGCCACTCGTCCTTGCCCTCGTCCTTGCCCTCATCCTCGCCCTTGCCCCTCTTCATGAGTTCTATTGTGGAGCTCCACAAATGGAGCTCACTTGTGCTCCATGATAGAGTTTGTTGGAACTTTACAAGCTCGACGATGGAGCTCCAGTGACTCCATGACGGAGCTCCATGATGGAGCTCCACGAGCTTGATGAAGGAGCTCGCTGGAGATTCAGGGAGCTCCACGATGGAGCTCGTGGAGAGGGGTGAGGGGCATGTGGCGAGGATGAGTGGTAGGAATGATAAGCGAGGATAATTTAGGAATTATGAATTCAAGTGTCATGATTTTTAATATATCCATAGCTTGGTACCTTTTTTTTCAAATGTTAAAAGATAAGTTTCATATTTTTAAAAATTTATGGGGGAGTACTCAAAAATAATTCGCCCTTTTTGTTTTAAAAAAAGTTGTTTTAAATCATAAAACCAATGATTTTAAGATTTCTCTAGAGCATAAATACTTTATGTTTCTAGTATATATATATTTTTTAAATTTTAAAATTAAACCAAAATGTAAATATTTTGGTTTTTAGACACTAAACATAATTCTTCCTATTTTTTTTGGTAAAATTATACATAGGGAACTTAAAATAAAAATATCTACATCAGGATCAAATTTCTAAAATTATTAATAAATTATCCTCAAAAGTCAAAACATAAAATATTTATATTTTTTGGCCACAAAAATTGAAATTTCGATTATGCTCCCTTAGTTTTCCTTTTTAGAAAAAAGCAAAAAGTGTGTTTTATGAAATTACCTACGAAATTATTAATTTTACGGCAGTAGATATTTAACCCAAAATGAAACATATTATGTTGTGCCTAAAACCATTTAATTACTTAAATTAATTTATTTGTTAATTAAAAAATAACTATATATTTATGTATATAAATACATACATACATATGTGTGTGTGTGTGTTTATATATTTTTATATGTTCATGAGAATATATATTCAAATATGTTTATGTATATTTATAATTTTTTTTTTCACTTAACAAATACTTTGAGTTTGATATAAGCAATTGAATGATTTTAGGTGCAATTTAATTTGTTTGGTCTTGGGTTCAAAATTTACCATTGAAAGATTAATAATCTTGTAGGTGGCTTTGACAATTATTTAAAGTTTTTTTTTTCTAAACCAAAAAGTCACATAGACAAAATTGGGTTTCTGATATTTTTGGCTTTGGGATATAAATATTTTATGTTTTATGATATATTTTTCTAAAAAATTCTAAAAATATGGAACAAAATGTAAATGATGACATGTCCTAGTAATATGAATAGAATTTTAAGTAAAGTCATAAAGACACCCTAAGGTACATATCCAACATTACTAGGGACCTAGCTTGGATCCCTCTAGATTAGTCAATCTTTCTCCTTTGTTAATCAGACTACCATACAAATATTATTATGGTTTAAATTTTGATTCTAAATAATTTTTTTCTTCTAGTGAAATTAATTTGATCCTAGTGATACGTGATATGCTCTTCAAGATGCCTGTCAGTTAGACATATCATATTCTTGGGTTTGTGGGGGATAAAAAAATTAGTTTGAAATTAATTTGTTTTTAATATATATATATATATATATATGCTGACGTATAAAAAGACACCTTTATATAAGTGCACGTGTACATGAAAGTATGATTTAATGTTTCCATGTGTATGTGGACTGTGGATAGTGAATAGTTTAACTATGGCCATGGGGACACAAACTAACCTCAAAGTCCATGTGTCAATGACTAAACTCAAAATATTATATCATGAGACTGTAATCCTTAATATTTGGTATAGCCCATGAGCGTGAAATATGTATTGTTGTATATAATTTATTTTGATATCTATTTTATATAACCAAATATGTTTTTGTTTTAATATTTTCATGTAAGTGCATGAAAGAAAATATTAAGAGACTGAAAATGCAGTAATATCACAATAACAAAGGTCAGCAGGCCAAAGAATTTTTGGAGTAGAACTAGCACGTCTGAGTGATTCGACCCACTCAATCATTAATATAAATTGATTTTATTTATGTTTTTATGGGCTGTTGTAATTTTTGGCGTGAAACTATTCATCTTCATTTTTTTCTCATCTCTGTGTGATTTTCATCGCGATTACTTCTACACACATACTGTAAGATATTCTGGACATTCAATTTGGTTATAATCTATAAACGCATAAGTATTTTTTTTGGTGGATGTAGCTAGTCATCTTGAACGACTAGTGAACCACTTTATTTCGTGTGTTTCTGTTGTGTATTTTTTAATTCAATCGTGGCTTTGTTGGACTGTGGTTGTGGATATATATATCACGTGCTATTCTTTATTGGTCTCTTCTTCTGAATCTCTAAAATCATAATTGTGTAAGTGAATTTTCCCAATATGTACACACAGGGAGGGAGGGAGAGAGAGAGAGAGAGAGAGAGAGAGAGAGAGAGAGAGAGAGCATACTCATTGTATGTATCATTGAGTCAAGCTACAACTTTGATTATTCCCACGCAGAAATGAGTCTTCCTCCTGGGTCCAACCCTAGGTATAAATCCAACTTGGTAAGAGGTTAAAATAAAAACTTAATGACATTATGTCTTGAAATTTATTCTCGATGACTCCAAACAAGTTCATCAAGATGAGACATGCACGCATGCACACACACACACGCACACGCGCGCGTGTGCGTGTGTGTGTGTGTGCCTGTGTAGATGTGAGTATACTAATATTTCAGTGTGTGTGTGTGTGAGTATGCTAATATTTCATTGTGTGTGTGTGTGTATGTGTATGTGTTGTGCCTATGTGTGAAATGTATAATAAATAGAAACTGATAAAAAATGCTAATATTTTTTACTTTATTTTAATTTCTATGATTATAAAAATTCTACAAATTATTAGAATAATAGAATGCTAATATGTGTGTATGTATGCGTGCGTCATGCGTGTGTATAATTATTAAAACTCGTATGATTCATAAAATATATATATCATGTATATATTTTTTTAATATTATATACGTGTGTATAATTATCAAATTTATAAAATATAAAATATACAATTATTAACTTATAAAAAATATATAATATAAAAAATGGTAACTTACGAAATTATAATTTGTGAAATATATAATTATAAAATATTAATATATAAATTATTAAAAAATATTAAAAAATATAGAGCACATGACATCTAATTCTGCAGTAGTTTTTTTTTTTTTTGTAAAACTATAAAATTTAAAATAATAGAACTTTTATAAGGAAAACTAAAAATTCTAAAATTATGAAACTCTATTTATAAAATTTTAAAATATTTTGAATTTTAAAACTAGACAAATCATAACATTATAGTTATCATAAAAGCTAAAAATTATAAAATTGTTTTGATAATAAAATTTTTAAAAAATATTTAAAGAATACTTTAAAGATCTATAAAACATATAAGTTTTTAGTTATTATAAAATGGTATCTTGGAAATGTTTTGCAATTTTGTATAAGATTATAAAACCTAAGTTTTTTTATTATTTTTAAAAATGTAGAATTTATTTTTGAAAATTAAATTTTAATAAAATCATAAAAATTACCAAATGTTAGATAAAATCATAAGATAAAAATATAGTCCATAAATATGTAAAATTAAAAGTTATAAACTTACTTTAAAGTTATAATATCATAATCTTGTTCACATAATAGTCTAAAAGATTCCTAAAACAAACATAAATTGAATATAATTCAATTAATGACAAGTCTTAATAAATTCAAGAAGGATTTATTAGGACTTATAAATAAAAAAAAAAAGTTAAATAAAATAAAATAAAAAAAATAAAAAAAAATAAAAAAAAATAAAAAATTTAAAAAATTAAAAACACTAAAAAATTAAAAAAATTAAAAAAATTAAAAAAATTAAAAAAATTAAAAAAAATTAAAAAAAATTACAAAAATTACAAAAATTAAAAAAAAATTAAAAATTTTAAAAAATTAAAAAAAATTAAAAAATTAAAAAATTTTAAAAAATTAAAAAAATTAAAAAAATTAAAAAAATTAAAAAAATTAAATAAAATTAAATAAAATTAAACTCAATTCATCAAACAACCACACAAATAAAACTAGAAATGATTGATTTATCCATTTGATTTTTAGAAGTTTCAAACCAATACATCAATACAATTTTATACAACAAGAACAATTGAGTATCATAAAACTAGCATCCATCTTATATATTGCACCTAGATATGACACAATGGTATCACATAAAATTTTGAATTTTTTTGTCCCTATTAAACGCGATCCTTTTCAATTGTCGCATGGGGGCTACACCAAAAAAAATCAAGAAGCTCTATTTGGTCAAAAAAACCAAACAGACTAATTGAGCCAAAAAAAAAAAGGGCATGATAGTAGGGTCACTAACCCCACATTGCCTAATTTAGTCATTACAACACATGCTTGTTGACGAGATAAAATGGTTTGTTAATGTCATTGCAACATTTTATTTTTTCTTGACAATATGAAGTTGGCGACAAATTTTTTATCAAAAAATAAATTTAAGTTATTAGCTAATGTGAGTTTGACTTAGACATTACATAAAGACATTAACAAAACATTGATTTTAGTTTCATAAAAAACATATTTTTTTTTTGTATATTTTACTATTATAAAATGTTAGTTGCCATGGTCTTTATGATCTCAACAAAATTATTTATAAAAAAAAAAGTATTCCTAATAATTAAATATTTGCTTGTAATTTTTTCTCTTGTGTAAATTATATATTTTTTTTGTCAGAGAAACTTTTTCCTTGCCGTGTAATATAGGACTCTAATTATATTTAAGAATTATTTTTAATCATTCCATTATCAATTGCATACACAATAGATTTTTAGTCCATGAGCGAGATATGTGCATAAATGTATTATCTCGAACTATAATTTTCTACTCATTGACCTAGTCAATAGCATATGACCATAGGGGACAACTTAGAAACAGTCAAATTAAACTAAATAATATTGTTAGGAGATGGATAGATGAGACCACACAACTCACCCAAAATACCCAAAATACCCATACATTTATTTATTAGTAATAACATATGATAACCTAAAATGATGAAAAATATGTACGAGTTTCTTTTTATGGCTTTAAATTTGAATAGATCATGTTCTATCAGAGGGGAAACTTAGATATTTTCTACATGGTCACTGTCTCATTGGCTGCCATAGATGTTCAAAGTTATTAAAGAAGCAACTACAAGTACAACTAAGAGATAACAAATATATGTCGAACTCTCACCTATACCATATTTATCATGTCGATGATCAATTTTTCCCCATAGTTCACCATAACTCATTATAATTGCAAGTTTATCACAATCATGAAAAAAAATTAACTTGCATAATACACTAATTCACATTCAGTCATTAAAATAATCACATCCTTACCCTATTATATTGTTTATCGCAAAACACAAGCATGAGTAATGCTCATATTATAATTTCCCATAAAAAAAATTTATAATATAAAATATGATGATTAATATCATTTCGAACACTTAGAATGGCATTCTAGTATTCTAGAAATTATGATATATTGTTATTTTATTCCTCAAATGCATCATTAAATTCATTATAGTTAAAAAAAATCTATTTCAATGGTGTCATAATGATTCTTTGCATGTTTATTTAAGATAATTAATTATGCCAAAGCAATGTGCTATAATTTCTAAACATAGTGGATTGGAAAGGACCACTGCCACACCATATGATCATAGTGACAAAAAAAAAAAAACAAGGGTTCTAACACTTTTCGAAATGAATGAGGGTAAAGAAGTTAGCTAAAGTTAATAGGTTTATGGCAGGTTCTTAGAATATTTGGTCATTGAATTATAAGCACTTATATATATTTTTTTGATACCATCAAGAATAGTAATATTGATGTAAGATATTTAAAAAGACTAAAGGAAAGAGTAATAATTCTAGAAAGATTGATGGTTGTCAGAACTAGTATGTGGGCAAGAAGACAAATAGGAAATTGTGTTGGGATAATTGTGAGCAAAGATTTAAAAGATGAAAATGTAGAGGCCAAAAGAATTAGTGATATACATATAAAAATCAAACTAATAGTGGGTTAAGATATCATAATTTAATATGATTAGTATCTATGCTCCACAAGTTATATAAGAAGACAAAGAAGAAAGCTAAAAGTGTGGTAGGTGAAATTAAGTTGAAGGAATAGAATGAGTTGTATGATAAACTACAAGGTGAAGAAGGAGAAAATGAAATTTATAAGTTGGCTAGGATGCGAGAAAAGAAGAGTAGACATTGGTCAGATAAAGTGTATTAATAATAAAAATAATTACATCCTAATAAAAAATGAAGAAATCAAAGAGAGATACAAGATATATTTTCATGATCTTTTTAACCATGCTCACGAATTTAGATTTGAATATTGAGGGTGGAAAATGATTAAATAACTTTAGATATATAATCAAGATAAAGCTTATAGATGTTAAGAAGTTCTCAAAAAAATAAATTTTGGAAAATCCAATGGGCTTGACTATATTCCTATTGAAGTTTAGAGGGTGATCCGAGAGAAATAAATAATATGGTTGACTAGGTTGTTGACAAGATCATGAGGACCAAAAAAATATTAAATGAATAGAAATAAAATATTGTAATTCTCTTTATAAGAATAAATGTTGTATTCATAATTGTATTAACTATTAATGTATTTAACTCATGAGTTACTCTATAAAATTTTGATAAAAAAGGTATTAAACATAGGCAAAGAAGAGAAAATAAAAATTTTAGAGAATTAATTTTAATTTATGCCATGCAGGTATAGTTTGCAGGCTATCTAATTTGTGAGACAAATAATTAAGAAATATAGAAAAATAAAAAAGACTTATTCATGATATTTATTGATTAAGAGAAAACTTATCATAAAGTCCCAAGTGACATAATTTGATGGATATTATGCAAAATAAAGTTATCAATTTTGTATATCAAACTAATCAAGGACATATGTGAGTGAGTGATATCTAGAGTCAAATTTGTTTAAAGCATCATCCATGAGTTTTCAATAGCCATGGGACTAGTTCAAGGATAATCATGTAGTCATTATATATTTTGAACTAATTATGAATGAATTGATAAGAGATATCTCTTAGTTAGTGTTCTTAACTAGGCTAGGTGGTCCGGGCATGGCATGCGCCACAACATGACTCAGCCATGCCATACATGGCACAACCCAACTCAATTGTACCAGGCTTGGCTTAGGCCATGCCGAGCTAAAGATCCTAGCATGGAAGGAGCGACATGACACGACATGATGGCCCATGTGGGCTAGTGTTGGCTCGGCTGGCCAAATAGTCTAGCCTAGAATGAATTGGGCTAGTCTGGTAAGGCCTGACTCAGCTTGGCATGATCTTACATGACCCGGCCAAAAGGCATACCAATGAGCCATGCTGGACTACCTTTTTTTACATCATGCCGGCACAACACGACTAATGATAAATACTATGTTGTGCTCATTTGACATCTCTACCCTTGGTGTATGTTATTTATATATAACATATAATTAAATGATGAGACTAAAAGAAATGTTCGGTAGATGATTACAAATTTGGAAACTTATATTTGAGTCCAAATAATTTAGGATTAGTCGTAGTAAGACAGAATACATGAAATATATATTTTAATCATGTTAATAGTGATAATGGTATGATAATCAAAATAAAAAATTAAGACGTATAAAATATTAGTAATTTCAAATAATTAAACTCTATATTAAGTAAAAATAAAAAGATTGATGATGTTGTATCATATAGGATTAAGGTTTGATAAATCACACAAAGAGTTGCATCAGGGATACTTTGCAAGAGATGATAATTAAATAGATTAAAAATATATTTTATAAATGACTCTTAAGACTAGCAATGTGTATGGAAGTAAATATTAGGCAACCAAAAAGCAACATTTTCAAAAGAAAGGAAAGTTGATATAAGAATTATATGATTGAATAGGAATTATAAAATTAGAAATAAAATTATTAGAAAAAAATTTAAAATAACTCTGATAGTTAATAAGATAAGGCATAATCATATGAGATGATCTAGTCATATCCAATGTAGACCTCTTTATGTACTAGTTAGCAATATATTAAAAAAAAAATTATGACTATTCGAGTAGTTGGAGAAAAAAAAGAACTAGAGATAGATTTAGGAGGAATTTGATAGAAATTATAAGTAAAGAGTTAATAATTAAATGGTTTAAAGTATACATGATTTTTAATTTAATTGATTTAATAATATATGATTCACAAAGCTCACCCCAAGTAGTTGGGTTAAGACTTGGTTAATGATGATGATGATGATGAAAATATTACATCATCACATATATAATATGTCTATTTGATTATTGTCACAGAATTAAAAGTTTTGAAATTTTTATTCAATTTCACCTTCTTCATTAATTTCATTCCCATCTACATCCACATCTATAAATATCTCATTTTTTAGTGGACAAATTTTTGCAATTCTTCTCATCCATTACTTTTAAATTGAACAACAAAAATTATGTATTCTGGTGATAGGAATATAAATCATTAATTTGTATTCTTCTAAGAATTAATGTTTGCACTTGGAAAAAAATGAATGGAGAGAGAAAGGGAGTGGGAGAAGAGAGAGTGTGTGACAAGTGGAGAGCAAAAAGAGAAAGGGGCCCCCGATGAAGAGAGGGTTTGAGAGAGGGGGTATTCATAGGAGTGCACTATTTAAGTACATATTTAGGGAACTATTTTCTCCAAACAATAGATTAAATCAACTTAGCAAAGATTAGTTCTCATTTCTTAATAAATGTCTACTACGTGCACCATAGCCTAACTCTCCCTCGCTTTTAATATCACATGTTAAACAAGCTAGATATCTTTTTGAAGTACAATATGATAAGTTGTCATATGTGAAGAAGTCATTTGTGGTATAAAATAAGAAAACATACATTTTGAAGGACTACCTTTTCTACATCAAGTATTGTGTCCCTTGATTTTTCAAATTTAAATGTTTTTCTATTAATAGTCTCAGATAGACTAGAATGCATTATCAAGGTGCATTGCACATGGATATCAACAACAAGAATATGATGGTTGTCACTTTCATCTACAATCATGAAATATTCAGGTAGAATAAAATTGCATAAATCATTTATTAAATAACTAGTTGTCGATGAAACTTTAAAATTCTTGATATTTTTAATTCCCATAAACAAATCAAGGATAATACTTTCTCTTTGCTTTCACTATAGTTATTTGGTACTTCAAGAAATTAATTTTATTATGCAATATAATTTTAAAATAAATGTTTTAGATGGCACATCTAACTTATATTGTTTCTTGTCTAAATGCAAAAGAAAAAGAACATAGTAATTAAAAACAAACTTAAATAAATTTGACCTTATATATATATATATAATGTGTAAGGTAAACACACACACACACACACACACATGCACACACATATCTATGTGTCCATCTATATAGAAACACACACAAATACACACAAGCACAAACAAAGATGGAAAATGGGTTGAGCAGCCAGACCCCAACATGTGGCATGGTCTTTAGAATATCAAGCTTGGCACAACACAAGTCACATGTGAAAATGGTTTGGGTCAGTACTACTCATCATGCCTTGGCTAGAAAAGAACCCATACTTGAGAACAAGTTATGATGGCATGTGACATTTTTTAAAAATTATCATGGGTGGGGGTGCACAAGCTTGTTAACTACTCCCTTCTAACCCATCATGGCCCATGGTGATATGATGCAATGCTATTGTAGCTATTGCATCACACATCACATCGGTCATGTGATAATTGACATGATGTGTCTGGACAAAATCATTTTGTCCAATAGTAAATTTGAAAAGAAAAATCTATAAATATATACAATTAAAGTTTATTTTCATATAAATTCATTCTATATTCTCTTCTATTCTAATATTCTCAAATTCATAAATTTGTTAATTTTTTTTAATTTTTAATTTCACATCAACAAAAGTATAGAATGGAAATACTATTGGCATGTGGGTGTGGCGCATAACAATTACTATTATTGCGTTAGTAATTGTGGACTACATTAATTGTCAAGTTCAAGATATGTTTTTTATTTGATAGATACTTAGATAGGGAAATACTTCTTTGACTCTTCTCTTGCTAATAAAAAAATAGACTAGTAACTTTAATTTTTTAAATTAACACACACACACACACATGGATGAAGGCATATAAATAAATTAATCAAAGTCAATAGTCTGAAAGGTAGGTTTTTGGAATTTTGAGTAATTGAATAGTAAGTTCTTAGAGTTAGTTAATACTATAAAATATAGAAATATTAATATAGGATATTTAGAAGAGACTAAGTGGAAGGATTATAAATTAGGAAGATTGATAGTTATAAGTTCTAGAATGTGGGAAAAGAGACAAATAGAAATGATATTACAATAATTTTAGATGCAGATTCGAAAGATAAAATGTGGAGGTGAAGAAAACTAGTGATAGATTTAAAGCAATAAAAATAATACTGTGTGAAAAGACCCTAATGTGATTAGTGCATATGATCCACTGGTGAGACTTCTTGAAAAAATAAATAAATAGTTTTGGAAAATTATAGAAGAATTAGTGTAAGCAATACCATGGGAAGAAATGATCATTATTAATGGAAACTTAAATTGGCATGTAAGGAAAAGTAATAGGGGTTATGATAGATACCTTTTAGGATATGGGTTTCAAGAAAGAAATGAAATAGAAAGAGTAATTTAGATTTTACTTTAGCTTATGATATTTCTATAGCTAATACCAACTTTAAGAAAAGAGTAGAACAATTGATGACTTTCAAAAGTAGTTCTAAAATCTAATAGGAGCCAAATAGATTTTTCTCTCATTACGAGAGATGGTAAAATATCATGCAATTATTGTAAATGAAATTGGGTGTTGAATTTTTTTCAACACTCACTTTGCTTCCCTACTAGTACTTGAATTTCTTGAAATTTTAAAAGATATCTCATATATTTTTAAAAGGAATTCACCCAACTCATGCAGTAAGGATCTTTAGAAAATAATAAAAAGTATTCTCTCTCCAAACAATTCAAGACACATCAAACCATTAACATTATCAGTATACATTATCTAAATAAAAGTAGAAGCCCTTATGGTGAATCAATTTTTATCAGAAATAAATATTTTCCCTTTGATCCAAACTAATGATGTGTATGGTAAACCATACTCATTATTAGTTTTCTATTGTGCAATACCCACAATTTTTTGAGCTAATAATTTTGATCCTTTCATATTTAAATGCTAATAGCATAAATTTCACATCTTGGTATTTCTATTGCATGAAAAGAAGACAACTCTTCACACAAGATTCTAACAAAAATATTTTATTTAATGCCATATAATGTCAATAATTTCTAACATGGTTATTTTATCTTGAATGGAACAATAACCATTATCAAATAAAATCAAATATCCTCCATATAATAATTATCCAACGTTATTATTTGGGAACATATATACTATATACATGAGTACATGTTAAAAAATAGTATTTTGAAAATGTGTACTCTATACTTGTATATGTGTAATGTTTTCATTCATATAATTGCCTTGTTCACACATATAGTATACATGAAAACATATATTGTATATACATGTTAAAAAATAGTATTTTGGGTAAGCATACATATATTTATATGTGTATGCATGTAACATTTTCACGTACACACTTATATGTTTTCATACATACAATTATAACATATGTAAAAATATTAAATTTAAATTTCAAAATATTTTAACTTTGCGCATTCAATATTTCAATTTAAGTTGTCCACTATCCTACCCATAACTGATACAACTCGGAAAGATGAGGCATGGCCTGGTAAGTCACAATATGATATGCTCGGATATGGACCAAAAGGTCCTTGTTAGGCCTAGTCATATGTAAGTGGTGCAGTGCCTACAAGGCATAATTATAGTATGACCCATTTGACACCTCTAAATTTTAATGACTCCATTTTGTTGTGGAATGTGCATGCAAGTTCATTGACATTTAATATCATTAGACTGAAAGAAACTCATCTTGCATAGAAATTCAAAACTATTATCCACTTTGATGTCTTATATTAAAAAATAAAATTGAGTGTGGGTAAAATCAACATATTATTTTAAAAACTAATATATTTCAGACTTAAGTTGCTTAAGAAATATATATATAGATCTTGTCAAATTATCTTCAATGGTGAGCAAGAAACATGCCAATCAGAATGTGTAGGAACTTTGTGTATATCACGAATATCACAATGTAACAAATCAAATAGAACATGAGTAGATATGAAACTTGAAGGAAATGAAAGTCTTGTTTGTTTAGCCATAGGACAAATTGTAAATGGTAATTGATGACCAACATGGATAGGCTACAAATTTGAGGATGAGAAACATGATGAGTGGTATCCGTCCTTTGTAATGAAAAATAATATTGACCATCTTGTTTACCTCAGCCAACCATATTTCACAAAGCCAAATCCTACATGACACAACAAGTAGAATATAAGAACAGACAATAGTTCATAAAAATAGTAACTTTACTCACATACATCGACCTTAGGTGAAAATATGAAACACACAAACCAATTTTTAAGTTGATATATGAAACAAATGATATGATACAAAGTTTATGTGATGGAGATAGGCACTGACACAAATTTCATTTTAGTGAAATGTGTCAAATCAAAAGGTATGTTTGTTACGACTTTGTTCCAAAAGTTCATTGGAAAATTATCTTTGTTCCAATGGAGGTCCACACATATGGTTATCTAGCACAAATTCGTGCTGATAATATGTTATCTTATGTATGGGTGCCCAAACTAAAAATTTTTATGTTCTAATTCTCACATTTATTTATAGTTTGATAAATCAATCAAAAAAAATTATATTTTAATGCACTTAAATACATCAACCGTAAAATATGAATACTTTTCTCCCATGTATATCAATATTCAAAAAGTAAAGTTTTATGATTAGAATAATTTCATTAAATTACTAATTCAACAATTGAATTATATGTTTATGCATATATTTTATAAGATTATAATTTTAATCGTGTACATTTTTTAGATTGATAATTACAATTTTAATTTGATATTTTAAAAAAAGTCGAAAATTTATGTTTCGATTGTTTGTAATTTTAATTTTTTATAATTTCAATTTTTTAATATTTTTATAAATTTAAAATATTTATCATTCATATAATGTTGATTTTATTATTGTCAAAATATTTATGATGCATATAATTCTTATGATTTATATTACATATAATTGTGTGTTTACTTATATAAGAAACATTTTTGCTTAAAATTGAATGTCTTTACTTATAATTTTAAAATAATATTTTTAATGGTGAGTTTATCCTATTGATTTGCAATGAGAGCATAAGAATAAACAAGGATGTAGGCTACAAGATTTGTAAAATATGTACTTTAGAACAATATATATAGATGAACACAAGCATAAACTAGGAAGAAGGATAATTAAAAATGTGTTTGCTATTATATTTTTGTGTTTGCTTAAATAAAATGGAATTGCATTGAGAGACCAAATTATATTTTTGTGTGAAGTGTGACAAGTGTTTAGTAGTCAAAAGTATAATTTTGTATGATTTTTATGTCACTTTTTTATTTTGATAGCCCTTTGATATGTTTTGCCTTTTGGGACTTAAATTATAAGTTTGCTATCTTTTTTGATAGAAAACTAGTATAACACTTTTCTTTTTTAGGTATTTTCTTTCACTTAGTATGAAATATTTATACGCGTATAATATATAACTATGCTAATTTCTATGTCTTGAAATCCACGATCACTATTAGTAAGATTTTTTTTATAATTATTTAGGAAAAAATATATACTATTTAAATAATTTGTGTATCACAACAATTTTTGATTATACTCTTTCTCAAGTTAGAGTGTAAATATGATGGACTAATCATTATGGCTTTCAATTTTCTCACAATACATGATAAATTATTTCAATAGAAAAATGGGGATCGCTATAATAATCAAGTCTACTTGATTATCACAGAACAATGGTGTTAGTAGTGTAACAACTATCTATGAAACCTTTAAATCATGTAATATATAAAGTAAATAAATCAACTCTAAATATTTGCTTGCCATTGCTTTAAATTTTGATTGAATTGAGAATGTTGAGACATTGGTTTTGTTGTATTTCTATGAGATGATGAAATTTCCAAGGAAAACATAATATTCTATAATTGACCTTCTTGCAGCATGACAACCTACTCAAGTTGAACACCAAAAAGCTTTTAACACAACATTGCTACTAGAAGGCAATAATAAATCTTAACCAGGAACACCTTTTATCATTCGAAACGAATAAACTATGTTACGTATAGCGTTGGTAAGAAAATTTAGTCTAAAACTAGTTTTTTATATTTATTTGGATCTTTCAACAATACTCCATATGTGGGAGTAAGCTTCAAGTGTTCTTCTATTAGAAATTTAGATGGGCATGCACCTATAACTCCTAAATCTTGAAAAATGTGTAGTATATATTTTCTTTGAGATATGAAAATATCTTTCATTGAATGAAAGAAGTTAATGGTCAAAACATTTTTTTATTCTTTTAAATATTTGATGTAGAAGCATTTGAAAATAAATTTTTTGATAGATTCTAAATCATAATGTTTATTTTCTATAAGAAGTATTTCATCATGTACGAGAATTGTAATTAATAAAGTAATATAATCTTATAGAAATTGGGGAATAACTAGCCTTTTATTATTTCTAAATAGCTTTCTAAATGGTTTCCAAAAAAAATAGAAAACTAGTTTCTAGATGTTTATTTGAATCCTCGGAGGAATGTTTTAAACTGAAATACAATATTCTCTCCTATTTGAAAAGATCAAGAAGAATCACCATGTAAACTATATACAAATTTCCATAAATAAAAGCATTTTGGAGGTCTAATTGGTAAATTAAACAGTTATGAATAATAATAATAATAGTTAACCTAAATGAAGTGTAGTGAATAAAGTTAAAACAGAGAGTGTCAATATAGTCAATGTCATCAACTAAAGTGCACACTTTGGAAATAAGATGAACCTTATTGCCATGAATGATGTCTTAAAATATATATTTTATTTTATAGACTCATTTACAAATAATTGATTTACATCAAATAGGAATGGCACCAAACTCCATGTGTTATTTTGTTGTAAAGCCTCTAATTTTGTAGTCTTAGCATATCACCAATTTGGATCAAGGATATCCTAAGAATAAGTGGTTGATTCATTTTGACTTGTTATGTTAGCTTTAAAAGTACAATGGACACAAGAGTTATGATAATAACAAAATGAGAATTTGGATAACAAGTACCTCATGTAGAACTTTTGGTGCCAAGATAGAAGCATATATGGGTAGATATGACATTGTCTTTATGCCATATGTTGGAGCTTATTAAAGATGAACAAACTAACATGAGGGAAAGCCGAGAAGGGTAATGGTAGGTGGGTCTAAAATAGGTGTGTTGAGGTCAACTTCAAGTGGGGCAGAAGATGGCATGGGGTGGTTAGGTGGGACAGAGATATTCGGTGACATGGATGTGTATTATTAAAATGAGCTTATTGGTGTTTTATGATGCTTGTTGAGTGAAAAAGAACAATTTTAAGGAATGTTAAGAGAAAGAATAAAACAACACAAAATGAGGAGTTGATAGAGGTGAAGGAGAATAGAAATAAAAGTGGGTCTCACAAAAGTTGACATATACACTGGAAAATGATTCTTTTTATTTCCAATTCATGAAGTTTATCACTTTTTTGAACAATGGGAAATGGGACATCCAATAAGATGCAACATGTGGCTTGATGATCAAATTTATGAGTGAAACGAACTATGTTAGCATAATTTATGAGCTGTCAAACACATTCACCATGGGGCATTGGGAGCAGTGAGATTGAAAAAAAAATGTGTCACAATCAAAGATGATGTTTCTTTGACATTTAACATCATGAGAATAATGAAAACTTCTCATACAAAGGAATTCCAAACTATTGTCCATTTTAATGTCTTTTATTTAAGAATGAAATAAAGTTTGTGTAAAATCAATAAATCATTTTAAAGTTTATTTCAGACATAAACTCCATGCGAAATATCAATGTAAATCTTGTGAAATTATCTTCAACATGAGAAAGAAACATGCTCATGAATGTGTGTGAACTTTGTGTACATCTTGAATATTATAATGCTCAAATATTAATCTCATGTAAATTATGATGGCAGTTTAATAAATAAATATTGAACTAATTATAACTCAAGTAGAGTAGATAAACATAAGTATTTAGAAGAATACTTAGACTATATGGTTGGTTTACTTCATTATATATGATTATGTTTCTTTATAATTTGGGAAATGTTGTGTTCACCTGTCAGACGAAAGGTATATTAGTATGAAATTACCTTTGTGCCCTCTTTTCATACAAGGTAACCGTGATCCTTGGACTATCATTATAAAATAATGTGAGACTAAATACATTTGTACTTTTGACTGTATAAGTATCATACTCATGATAACTAATATATGTTTTCTCATGAATCTCACCTATGAAAATTATAGAAGATTAAATGAATCACAAGGTGTTCACAACCATGCATGACACCTTCACTTCTATGTGTACTATGACATACCTATCATCATCTACCATAACCGACATATGACTATCACACTATTATGAAAGTTCAAGGTTATATTTTTTACATAATCATCATATCACTCAAATGTTAGTTCATCTATAATGTACATAATAGATTAGTCTTAAATAAATTTGTATTTTTGACTTCATAAGAACTATACTCACAATAATAAAACTTACCTCGATCTTGCATTTTCACACATAGTTTTATCAGATGCATTAAGAATAGTAGGGTTGTCATTTGTTTCTTATTGTACTCATTAAGTGTCTTCCATGACTTACCTATCATTATTTGCTATGGCCAACATGCATAAACAGACAAAATTGTGAAAACCCTAAATTAAGGTTCTAAATATCATTCATATCAATCAACATCCAATTAACAATATCACTATAATTATAAACCATATAATACCACATCATTAATAGACAAGTATATAAAACTTAACACAATTTCTCAATATAGCATGATGTTGGAGGAGAATTCATATAAGATTATTTGAGTGGTATTTCATAGAATTGAGGTGTTCCCAATGATAGCCCTAATGATGATATAAATCTCAAAACCTAACCCCAAATAATTATTGCTCATAGTTACGTTGGATTTTCCCCTAATTAGGGGGTTAGGAGTCAAGCCTCCTATGCTTTGGTTCTCTTGGTTCAAAATTCAATTTTCTATATTCTCTTTTTTATTTTTTTTTCTTAATGTTTCTTTTATACTTTAAAGATGTATGTCTTTCTTTAAATTATAATTAATGAAAATGGCTTGAGGTCGTGTTTTTATTTTCTCATTAAATCTTTTCTGAAGTATGAAAGTCACATTAGCAATGAATGACATGAGAAAAGTAACTCCCCTCTGGTGCACAATATGGCAATGTTGCGAATGCTATAACTATGATATTCTTTCAAGAATATAAAGTCATAGCATAAGGAATGATAATGGTGCTAGGAATAGCCATGACACTAGAAATGATCATGTTTTATGTATATATATCTCGAACACAAACCCATGACAAATGGAATCATCATGGATTTGGAATTTTCTTATGAAAAAACAAATTCATAGTATTTGAAATATAATAATTAGAGTAAATTCTATTTGAAACAAGAAGTCATTGTGGCTTGTAATGCCACCACTAGAGTATTGCTCGCTAGAGCATAAATATTATGGCAAAAAATAACTTTGTAATTGATTTTACTTGGTGTTTTAGATCCATATTGATTAACTCCTGATACTAAAAATTCTATGACTTCTTATACTAGTCATAATAATTATAGTATTTTATAGATAGTGTAGCCACCATTCCAAGAAAATATATGGCCATGAATAATGCATTACATAATGAAAAGATTATGTCAACTCAGTAGTAAATTATGGTGCACAAAGATTGCCCTGAAAAGTTATATAGATTTAGAAGTAAGAAAAAATATAGTAACTATTTAATTATATCATGGAAGGTGTAAATAAGGCATGATGAGAAAATATCATGACACTCTATTGATTTTCTCTTCTCCATATTATCACTCCAATAAGTCTATTAATTTCAACCAAAAATAATATTAATTTCACTAATATTTATCAAATTCTTTATAAATAGATATTTAGTAAAATCTTTCTAATTAAAGCTCAAATACATATAAATATATCTATAAATATTTGTTAAGTGACCCAAAAAAAACTAGTATATAGAGTTCCAAATAATGCGGTCATTAGCCCTACTTTCCAAATTCTAAGATTTGGTGAACACTAAATTAATTGAAGCTATGGAAAAAATTAATAGTACTATAACATTTTCATAAGCATTGCCTTTATTCAAACCATAGTTTTGAATCATCATGGACATGACACAAGTAAGTTATGGACATGACACGATTAAGTTATGGACATGACAGATAAGTTGTATAATTGAACTGAAGCACTAGTTCTTCATAGAGTAATCTTAAGTTTAAATTAGAAGATCCATTAGTAGAAAGAGAATATTATGTGAGTTTCTTAAATCTTATGTTGAAGTAGTTGTGGTTGAATATAATTTTTTCCTTTAATTCCTATGCTGTTGGGAATCAGTTAGTCATTTTTAAAACTGAACATTTCTTCAATATGAACCATTTTTTGTGAAATTTGAAATGAAAATATTGTGCTATGTTAATTTCAATTGCATTGCATGCTATATTACATTGCTCATAGTGCTTATTTTTTGGATTATTCGATAAATTATTTTGTTGATTCTAAATTGTAGCCAAAATAGAGAAATTCACAATTGATTCTGAAGTTATTTATCACTATGGCTCATCATTAATGTCAAAGAGGAGACTTGACATACATTACGCAATGGAAACAACATCAAAATATTAGTATGAATGAAAATGTCAGCATCAATGCGGCCCATGAAAAATTATATCATTGGATCTTCTTCTTTATGATCTTGATGTGCATTCATCTACTAGCAAGTGGAAAAAGTGTGATACATCTCTAATTCATCACAATGTCATTTAATTGTGAAATGAGTGTAAACTATTATGGTATTTTGTGAGAGAGGCCTAGGATTTTTGAATCTCATAAATTATTGGTGCATTTTTTGGGATAAATTATTTTCAAAATTTTTTCACACTTTGAGCTGTATTGGCATGAATGACTCCTTTAGCTAGATTAGATTACAATGATTTAGTTAGCCATGATAAAATCATTCTATTGCATTAATTATACAAAGCAAATTTAGATAATTATTTATTGTGACTTTGTTTCAATATCAAATTTTATTATTTGGTGTGTCCCAAAAGCTAGTTGGGTGATGGTCTCTTATCCAAAATAGTTTTAAGTATATGTGTCATGCAAGTTATGAAGTAAAGGTTTAGTTCATATATCGATCCCATTGGGATCACAATATTAGATTATTCAATAATAATTAACAGCTATTCTAGTAGTAACTATAAATAGATTCGTATTGTAAATTCTATATTCTAAGAATACTTCATATTATTTTTAATGAAATTTATAAATAGTCTTGTAGTTATAATTCAGTGATAGAATTAATTATAGAATGAGTTATAGAATTTAATGAAATTTATAAATAGTCTAGTAGGCACTATAAATAGTCTTGTTGTGATATTTCAGTTATAGAATTTATTAATAGTCTTGTTTTAATGAAATTTATAAATAGTCTTGTTGTGATAATTCATATTGGCATTGTATACACAATATTAGATTATACTCAGTTATAGAATGAATATAGAATAATTATAGAATGACCTCTTATCTTACTAGTATATAAGGTGGTTATCAGCTATTGAGTCATTCCTAATGATGTCTCTATCATAGTTATCTCTTTTGTACTTTATCACCAATATAATATATCTCTACTTGAAAGTCACTATTGTGAATTTGTTACTTTTACTATTTTAATAAGCTAAGTGATATCACAAAATCTCATTAATGAGAATATCTCTTTAATTGAGATCTACAAGTACATGGGTTGTACAAGAATCTTAATAGACTTTTATCCATATATTAATTGCATAATGATTATATCAGTAGTTCAACTTTTCAATAAGTGAACTTATTTTTAGTATAATAGATACTCAAATTATTAAATAATCTTAGGTCCAAGGTTTGTTTATTTAATCTAGGTAATGTCATCAAGTCATTTTAAATATATTATATTGGACACAAAATGAAGGTTAGGATATTTTGCAATGACTCCCTGCCTATCGACATCTAAGGTGATTATTACTTTTGAGTTATTCCTAAAGGTAGTCTCCTTGTAGTTTTCCAGTTGATTCATAACCACCGAAATAATAATTCATCCATGTGGGAGGGTTATTCATAATCTCATATCTTTTAAGAAAATACATCAATTATTCTTTATGGTTACTTCATAAGTTCATATACATACTATTATTCAATAGTCTCCTTTGTCATAAAGATTATTTTTGTCATTGATTGTGAGTATTTGTAATTTTAGTTTTATAAGTATTATACTCGTACAATTAATATATAATTTCTTCAAGTTTGATTAGTAGGAACCATATGAGTAAAAGGAACTCCCACGGGTTATCATCACCTTGCGAGTCATAAAATACTCATGCATATCTCGGAGATTATATATTATCATCCTCTTCTGTAACAATGTGACTACCTTACCAAAGGAGAACTCACTGGAATAATATTCTATATAATATTCATCCTAATCAAGAATTAATCTTTCTATGATATATACAATGGATTAGCATGTAAAGGTATTCATATTTTAAGCTTAATAAGAACCAAACTTGTGATGATTCCAAAATTTCAGATTTGCCTTAATAAGTTTATCTCATGCATCACAATTGGAAGAGTTTTCACTATCTTCCTATCATATGCAGAAGTGATCCTTGTGGTTTACATATCATGGCCCACCACAATAATCTCACATAAACTCATTATTAGTCGAAATACTAATTCAAGTTTTATTTAGTCATCATCCATCAATATCCATAACATAAGATGAATCAAACTTTTAATACATCAATATTCCAAACCAATTACATCGCATAATTTAATTCACACAAATCCAAAACCATGCTAATTTCATACAAATTTATAAATATTATCCCTAATGGAGAGGAGTTTTAGAGCCATACCCCTCAATTCTAGGGATTTGTATAAATTGTGCATTACATGCTTGCTTGTGGGACCCTTAGAGCCTAGGGGATGTGAAATTCATTCATATGATTTATAGCTTCCATTGCCTTGCGTGTGTTGCTTGAGGGAATATAAGATATTATAGAGAGATGATTCAAAAATTCTCTAACTTCTTCTTTTATACCTGGGGAGCTTTATATCACTCTAAGTAGGAAGTAATAACTTTTAGAAGAAAGTATTGACTTTGGCCTTTGTCTCTTTAGTTTAAGTTTCAGCTCTAAAAAAATAGATGTTATTCTCTTTAACATCATAATTTATCTATAACTCAAAGTCATATTGTTGGCAAAGACCATGTCTGGGGCCTAATCTCTATAACACATGGTCACGACACTGACAATGACCATGACATTTGTACATGGCTTCATACATTCATTCATTTGTTGTCTAAAAAGGTTTGCAACACTATTAAGATTCCACATCATTTGTACTTGGATTTCTCATACAAGTCATGGCTATGCCATGACTCAAGTAATATTCTACATATATCGAGTGTCATAAAAGTTGTAGCTTTGAATAATTGTCACTTTCTTGGTATAAGTATTTGTGTCATTATAATTTTTTATAGCTCAAAAGTCCCGACTTTCTAAAATTTTCATGGCTCTCACTTGAGATAAAGCCGTGACTCTATTAAATTTGGTGTGACCTTGAGCAATGGTGAGGTACTAAGCATCAATGATGAAGAATGAATATCAATGAATATCATTGTAATGAACATCTATTAAATTTTCTGAGCTAAGTATGACTATGACTCCATGATAAAATCATTGTCATTAAGAAAATGTTACATAGTAAAAAGATTATACTACTGAGTTGGCAGGGTCATGCTTATAAGAATTTTGCTCGACCAATTAGGTAGAATTTCAACCAAAAATACCTCCAAAAGTCATTGATTTCACTAATATTCTTTAAAGATCTCAATAATACCAAAAATCTCGAAATCAATACATATTATCTCTACATCCAAGTCAACATATCATTATAAACCACTAAAATACACAAAAATATTCAGAAAATTAAACATTAAATAATCATCCACAATTCATCACTAATTATGCAACTCATTAAAGACCCTTGATGGTTGCTTCCATTATACATTATTATTCTTTGACCTCTGTATATTTCTTAATGTGAATTGATTTCCTAATAAAGTATTTATACTTTCAACTTTATTGGCATCATACTTGTACAAAAAACATAAGCTTTCCTTTATGTTTCACTGGTCACATCCATATGATCAAATGGTCTTCCTAGAACTATAACCACCATATAAATCACATTCATCCTTATCTATCATATGGCTTGCCTATCATCATCCCCCACTACAATAGAGACACTTTAACTAAAGGTGAAACCCTTAGGAAAATATTATATTTACAACCTAATATTAATTAAGGGTCAATTTTTCTAAAACATGTATAATAGAATGTCTTATAAAACTATTAGTGTTTATTGTTTCATAAGCACTATACTTGCAATAAATAAAAATTTCTCAATTTTGGGGTTTAGCATATGTATTTTTCTCATGCATCCTGGTCAAAAGAGTTATTGCTTCGTTCCTATAATACATATGATTAAGTTTCATGACATACCTATTACTGACCACTACTCCAATCATGAACGAACCCGCTGGTGGCTAAAACCTTAGTTTAAGTTTTATAAATTACTAAACCATCTATAACCAAATAATATCATAATAAAATATCATATAAAACATCAAATAAAGTAATTATCATAGTAAACATATTTTATCATCTCCAAATTTCTATTCTTCGCCTGAAATCAGGGTGAATAAAATATTAGATACGTAGAAATTCATCTCGTATGAATCTGGTTGATCAATTTTAGCAGTCAAAAAAAACCCAGGCATCAAAAATTAAATCTCTCAAAACTCACTCAATTTCATTTTAATTTGCTTGTCGTAGAGGGTCAGAATTTCTGCCCATCTCTTGGAGTTTATCCGTGTGCCTTTTATCACCCATGTTGCTCGTGAATCACACCAAAAATGGAGTCATGAAGCTTTTATGTTTCATTTCTTATGCCTCTCATGGATTTCATTTATCTTCTTAGGATTTTTTTTATGTACCTAAGCATCCCAAATGGTTTTTCCGAGTGGAAGTGGTGACACCGAATAAAAATGGTGATGATGGGTATGAGACGCAAATTTGATTTCTTTCTTGTATTGGATAGTCTTGAAAAATTAATATGTGCTACTTGGTGTGGTGCTAGGTATGAGACACAAATTTGGTTTCTTAATGCATTGGATAGGCACAAATTTGGTTTTTTACGTTGCTCATTGTGCTTATTTTTTTTGATTATTTGATGATTTATTTGATCGATTCTTAGTGTTATTTGTCATTATGTTTCATCCTTAATGTCAGGAGAGTAGACTTGATGCACATTAAGCAATAGGGAGGAGCCAAGAACATAAAAATCTCAGTATGAATGATATTGTAGCCATCATTGAGGCCCATCATAAATTGCATCATTAGATCTTCCTCTCTATATTTTTGGTGTGCACTCATATGCTTGCAAGTGAAAGAAGTATGATACATCACTAATTCATCTCAAGATTATTTAGTTTGTGAAATGGGGAGAACCTATTTTTGTGTCTTATGAGAGAGGCTAAAAAATTTTTAATATGATAAATTAATAATGAATTTTTTAGTGACAATTTATCTTTGAAATATTTGCATGCTTTGAGTTATATTGGCAAGTCCCTTTGGCTAGATAGGGTTCCATTGAGTGGACCAGCCAAGATAAATTTATGACTGTGGCTATTAGCATAAGTGTCATAATTGATTACTACTATATGAAATTAATAGATTATTCATTTAATTTTCACAAGATACTCTGCCTCTATGATAATATTATAGTCATATAGAATATATTATACATTTAAAGGATTATACTAATGAGGTGGTATGGGCAATATATAAATAGATAGTTATGACTAATTAGGTAAAGTTAAGGCTAAGAATGGATGTCAAAACTATGAGATGCTCTATAATCTGTTCATTATCCAAACAACTCTAAAAACCTATTGATTATATACCTATCTACCAAAATCTACCAAAACTATAAAATAATAAAATCAATTTATAAATTTTTTATTTATATACTCATAAATCATCTAGATTTTCCAAAATATTCAAGAATATTCAATAATTTGAATACATAACAAGACAACAAATCCCAATCTCATGCTATTTTAATTGATTTTCCTAAATCTATCCTTTAAAGGGTTTGTTTTGAGTGTAATACCCCACAACTCTAAGATTTAGCTCGTCTTAAGTCCATTGCTATCTAAATGAAAAAATTTAATTTTTAAAAATTTAATAAATTTCTCTTATATTTTTTTTATTGAAATTACGTAATTAAGAAAATTGCTTAGTGAAGAATAATAGACTATTCTATAGCGGATGGATATATAAGCACATATTGATTTTTTGTATTATTTTTATTTTTTTGTTTTTTTTTTAATATTATAGTCTCATATTGATTATTCATGGATAATTTCGAATTATTATTTTAGACGTATTGCGGGGTAGACTGTTGAGCGTGCCTGTATCATTGTTTCTTCTTTCTCAGTGTTCTTGAAATATAATCGAGTCTTAAGGTTTTGATTCCACACATTTCTTAGGATGAGTTTCATCACCCTGATCCAATGCCCCTTAAGCAATGTATCATCCATAACCATAACCATAAGCATGACGCTCCAAAAGAGAATTAATTTTTAGCTGGAGATAATTGATAGGAAGTATTGAGAGAAGTGGAAGAGATGAAGGGAAGGAAGAGTCTAGGAAGTTTCAGAAACGCATCTGGAGCTAAAAGTAGAAGCAAGAATGGCAGACTGACTCAGTCTAGAAGCAATGAATCGCGAGGAAGAGAGGATGCTGATGATGCCATGGCAGAGGACGAGGGTGCCGAGGCAAGCTGGTTCCGGCGCTGCCGTGACTAGCAGGGGTGGCATGCTACCGCCTGGAATCTGTCGCTGGATGAAACAACGGCACCGCGAATAACTCAGGCACGGCAGGTCCCATCCTCATCCAAAAAGGAAGCTGCTTGATTGAATCACAGAGCGTCACTACCAACTCCAACACCTAAGAGATTGCTGGAATAACAGATATTAGCATATTGTCCTCTTTTTTTCTTTGTTTATGGTTTTTCACATTGTTTTTTTTTCTCTGAGGTAAAGTTTGAATGAGACATTAATGATAATATGTAAACATATCATTTAATGATGCTCATTTAAGAAAAAAGGTAAAACTAATGCATAAATCCCATCAATTAGTAGTTGAATTAGCTAGATGAGAAACTCACAATCTCTGGGTTGCGAGTGTGAATCCTCTCCATCTATCCTCTATGACTAGGACATGATTCTCCATCTTTCCTCGGGGCTCGAGTGATTGTCCCACAACCTATATGGGTCTGGGGTCCCACTCGACATAAAAAAACGGATGGTTATATAAACACACACACACACACTGATATTATATATATATATATATATAGGTCATACAAACATTTATATTATTTATAATCTATAAATAAATAAATAAATACACATATATATATATATATATATATGTATGTAAATCTAAATTTGATTGAAATGTGTATATATACTGAAAGCCATCCTCTCATTTTTTTTCTTTTGATTGATGGTTGAATTGAGAAATTCATTTTATTTTTCTTTTAATAAATAAATAAATAAATAAATAAATATATATATATATATAATGATACGAGTTTATATTTAAAATATAAATAAATGTATCATTTAGTTTGTATCATAGATAATTTGGTGTATAGAGTCTGGTTTACTCATGAAATATCAAATCACTAATAAACTCGGTAATTTGGGTAACTTTATTAATTGTGTGATGAATAATAATTATTGATGAAATCCACGTCTTATAAAATAAATATTAATTGTTTGATCAAATCAAACCCTACAAATAAATTTTAATTAAGTATATCAGATAAATTAAATAGAATACCTCGATAAATTATTTAAAGAGAAGAATAATCACTTGTCTGTTCTTCTTCTTCCTCGTGATAGTAGAGCAAGCAACATGGGAGAAGACTTTAGAAACTCCAATATCATGCGAATTTGCAGCATGTGCTATGCGGTCTTACACTGATCTTTGCCCTAAAGCTCAAATGAATCAATATTCACGCACGCATGCACGCGCACACACGCACGCACGCACGCACGCACACACACACACGCGCATGCACGCGCACACACGCACACACGCACACGCGCGCACGCACACACGCACACACGCACACGCACGCACGCGCACACACGCACACATGCACACGCACGCACGCGCACACACGCACACACGCACACGCACGCACGCGCACACACGCACACACGCACACGCACGCACGCGCACACACGCACACACGCACACGCACGCACCCACGCACGCGCACACGCGCACACACGCACACACGCGCACGCACCCACGCACACACACACACGCACGCACGCACGCACACGCACGCACGCACACACACGCACGCACGCACGCAGGCACGCACCCACGCACGCGCACACACGCACACACGCGCACGCACGCACGCACACACACACGCACGCACGCACACACACGCACGCACGCACACACACGCACGCACGCACGCAGGCACGCACACACACACACGCACGCACACATTTACATGTTTTGTGAAAATCATCCATAAAAAAATGTGACTAGAGACAAAAATATTATTTTATGTTTTTTGAGCTTTGTTTTTTTTTTTTCCTCAAAACAACATGCTAAATGGTACCCATCATCCCCTAGAAAGAACATGTGAAAGATGATGGGGACACTATTCTGGCTCGGAGCCGGTCACGATGGAGAGGAAGGGGATACGGCAGGCGCTGGTGACGAATCAATTGCACGGTGTTCCCTTTCTCCTACTCAGGTTCGGTTTTCCATTGTTCCAGTTTCTTCCATTTTCACTCTCAATTGACGCAGGCCATCTTTTTCAATACAAACTTTCAAACACCCGCCTTTCCTAATTATCATCCTCGATGTTCATTTTTCGTGCAGAAAGTGCTTGCGTTTTCTGCGTGTTTGGTCGCTGGAATCGTCTGCATGTTTCTGGTACATTTGCATTTAAATTTAATTCATCTGGAAGAAACTAATCATCGATGCAGAAAGATTTATATGCTCAGGAGTATCATGACTATGAATCAGATCAGATTAAGTGTGGAGTTTTGGTGCGTGTCCCCTTTCAATAGCTGATGTATTTGAATTTGTATTGTTTCAGTCCCTGATCGTCTTTTCGAGACCCATCAAATTTGCGTTGTTATTCACCTTTGGGAATGTTCTAGCCGTTGGAAGGTACTGCCTGTGTTTTTTGTGCACTCACCATATTCATTTGCTTGGTTAATGGATTCAAAATTAGATCCGGAAGGCTAATTGTTAACTATCAGTTGAAAGTGATATTGTTTTTTCATAATATTAATTTCATCATAGAAAGCAAACCAATTGGAGCTCTAATTTTAACTCCAACTTCTCGTGTAATATGGTGCAACATACTCAAAACAAGTAAAAATGTACATAAATTAAACAAAATGAAGTAAGTAAGCGTGGAAGCAAGCATGGAAGTCATGCAAAGACAAGTACACGAGAAAAACTCCAAGAGATAGGAATGTGGAGCAGCATCGGCCATTTAGTGGCTAGAGATTGGCTGGGTCCAAGTGAATAAGAGCAGATGGGTCAGCAGGAGAGAGTCCATGAGCTAGAAGGGGATGAATCCATGGCGGTTGGGTCCCTTAGTAAGCTTTGTTTGAGGTAAGTTCGATCCATGGACTAGAGGGTCTGATAGACTTGGGCTCAGTTGAATGAGCCAGATGGCGGAGAGGGTCTGTCTGGAATTTGTGGGTCAAATGTTGTTATGTGGAGGGATTGCCTGAGTCTAGTTCAAGGAGTAGTAAGTTGGATCATCTGGATCAATTGTTCATGTAATGGATCAATCCGGATGAAATAGAGTACATGATTCTAGTTAGCTCATGCCAATGTGCTGTGTCCCTCAGTGAACAATACTTTCTTGAAATTCTGAATTCTAAAAAAAAAAATTCTAAAAAAATCTAAAATTATTAAATATTAAAAAATTCTAACCTTATTGAAAAACAACGCACTAAATGAAAAAATTCTAAAAAAAAAAATCTAACATTGATTGGTGAACTGCATAACTTTATTGAAAAACAAGACTCAATGTATATTAAATATGAAATAAAAAATGCATGATAAAAAAAATTATGAATTCAAAATTTATTTGATATTTAAATCTTGAAATTTAGTACTATTGTATGTTTGGATATTTATTTTTTCAAAATTTTCATGAAATTTATTTATTAAAACTTAAAATTATTATTCTTTTATTATCATTATCATTCTAAATTGCCAAGGTTTCATGTATAACCATTGTAAGATTTTTTTTATATGTAATTTTATTTAATAGTAATAAAAAATATATACTTAAATGCTATCATAAATATTGTAGGAATTAATAAATCACATATTATTTTAGATAATATAAAATAGTTTGACTCATATTTTTATCAACTTATTATATTAAAATTATTTAATTATTGAGGGATGAGTATGAACAAAATTTATATTTAAATATTTTGAAAGTTCATACTTATTGGACGGATCAATTATTTGCTTATTCTTATGATCTTATCTAATTTAATAAAGATTGAATGATTTTTGAATGCTAGTAAAGTATTGACATTTGAAAAAATATTATCATATTTATTCTAACAATATTATATAAGTTATTTAATTATTAATATATTTTTATGATTTTATTTAGATGATAGTATAATATAAATAATTATGAAATCTAAAATATTTTTTAATCATTTAATATTAGTTATTGAATCAATACAAACATCTAGGTAATATTTTTTTTTATTTTGTAGAAACATGTTGAGTAGAATGTTGGATATTTTGAATTTCATTATTTATTAATTATAGTTATGAAATCAAAAAAAATTATATTTTTTATAGTGAATTTATACAAATAACTAAGATGTAATAATATTATATTTTATTATTTATAAAATTTCATACACGATTTTTATATCTTATTTTAAATTTTAATATTGGATATGTTGAATTCAAATGATTCTGAGTTTCATAGTGGATTTTTTTTTGAACTTATAAATAATTATAAAGTATAAATTTTAATGTTGGATATATTGAATTCTAATTAGGGTCATATTAAATTTAAACAAATTTATACTATTAAATTAAAAAATTATAAATATATATAACTTAAAAAATTTTACATAGTGGATATTTTTTAGTTCTTTTTTTACAAATAAAAAATAAATTATACTACTATAATTTGAAGAATTATCAAAGATAATAAAAATTTTATTTTAATTGACATTCTTAAAATTAGTTGTTAGAGAATTGTAAATGACTAAGTTATCATAAGGATCAAATATTTGGTAAAATTAAATATTTATTTAATTGCTACTTTCAATAAGATAATGAGAAATAATACTTGCAAAAGAATATAATTTAGATGAATTCATATATTTTAGATCATTGGTATCATATTAATATAATTTTTAATTTTTATAAAATTTTATTATGTTATTATGAGAAATTATCTTATAAATCTTTTTGATAAGGGAGTTATATATATATATATATTTGAATGAATTATATAAATCTAAGATTTTTAAAAAATTTAATGCGAGTCCAAATTAAATTGAAATATATATATATATCCACTAATGAATTGTTGGTTGTATATAAAAGAGTTATTGAAGATTAAGTATATATATTTTCATTTATACTAGTGAGATATTATATTGTCTAATAAATTTTATTTTAAAATATTTTATTTGACATGCCTTCTATGATTATTCGTGTTACTTGTAATTTTTTAATTTATATATATATATATATATATATATAATATCTATAAATAGCTCAATTTTTATAAAATCTATTATTTTGTTAATATCTATTATATTAAAATAGATTTCATATTGTAGATAATACATTATTAATCATTGACTTATTGTTTATATATAGGATATTAAATGAGATTAACGTTTATATTATAATCAAAAATATTAAATTTATTACATATATCATTTATTGATTTATTACATATCGTAGATAGTATAATATTTTAAATAATTTTTTTTTATCTTGATAATTATGTCACTAAAATTTGAATATTTTATGCATTACTTAAATATTGTATTTATGATACATATGCACCTAAGTGCAATGAAAGATAAGAGATTGTAGACCGATACACATTTTAATTGTATCATTAAAAAATGTAATAAATTTTTAATATAAAAATATTATTTTCTAATCTAATTTATTTATTATGATTTCATTGATTTTACTATTTAAGAAATCAAATATAATATGTTGGCAATCAACCCTTGAATATAATATTTGGTATATTGAATTAAAATGATATTTCACATGTAGTAGGATTTTTTTTTCTTTTTTAGTTTTACTAACTTAGATAGATTATATATTTCTTATAATATGCTAAATGTTTTAATATGCTTTTATTGAATTTCAAATTTTTTCTAATGTGATAGAAATTTTTTTTAAGTTGACTTATATTATTAGATTTATTATGTGATACATATATTTAACTTGAAAATCTCAGTTAAGGGATTATTTCTAATAGTTCATACAAATAAACTTATCGATACTCAATTGTTTGTTAAATTATCAAATTTTATCATATATTGACATGGAAAATGGTAATTCGGCGCATTGGCCAGATTCCATGGCCTAGCACAGCTTGAGCCATGCTACCTTGCCAACCTGCACCTATTCCAAACGCGGGTATATCTGTGTTTGAGATGCCTTTGCTGGTTGTTTTGCAGGCTTTAAATAACATATATCACACATGTGTCTGAACCTAAATGTCAGAATTTAATACAAATAAAATGGGCATTAAAAAAATACACTATATATATAACATACATGAAAACTTCTTATATAGAGAATGAAATTATTAGAGCAGCTAACAAAAATAGGTGCTCCCATACAAAGCATGAAGAAGAGTAAAGAATAGTGAAAAAATAAAAAAACCACAAATATGAAAAATTAGAAATGTCAACACCTCATTTCAATAGATACACACAAGTCCATAACACTTGGTTCAATTAAAAAAAAGGTTAAGAGTTTTAAAGATCATTAATATATTTATTACATGTTTTATTGCATGAATGTATGATGCAGTCATGATCTTATCTAGAATGCTCTCTATGATAAAGTAGTCTACCTTATTGTGCTTTTTTCTCTTGTAAAATATTAGATTAGAGATGATATGTTTTGCTTTCTAATTATTATAATAAAGGATAGTAGAAAATCTATATTTGATCTTAAGCAGATGTTGCATCCAAAGTATCGCATAAGTAATTATTTTCAAAAAAAATAATAAATAATGTCTGATCTCTTTTTGGTGCGTGATGCCTAACTCAAATTTATAGGTGCCAAACGGACTATGCTGTGCCATGTCAGCATGGCCTAGTTTTTGGTAGAGATTTCAAATGGGCCGGCCTGGCATCACCCAGCCTAGTTTTATGCCGCCCAATCGGGTTGCCTTGCCTGGCCCGACTCTTCTATGTCGGCCCTACTCTTATGTGTCAGCCCGACACGGATTCGTGGCCAAAACCCGTTGGGTTAGGCTTGGGTCGGGTTGGACAAAACCTTAATTTTTTTAAAAAATTAGGGTTTTGCAGACACACGTCTTTGACCATTTGGGGGTTGATGAGCCTCGTCTGTCATGCATCAGCTCGTATTGATTACGTTTAGTGAGTGATCATGTTCCGTGCCCACGTGCCGGCATGTCATGATGAGCCGGGGCACAACACTATAACATGCCTTGTCAGGCATGGGCACTGCACTGTAGCATGCTGTGTTCGTGTCAAGCCGGCCCAGCCCGGCCCATTTGACACCTAGTTTTTGTTGGCCTAATTAGGTCACAATTCCATTCCTTGCTAGGCATGACATGTCTCAAAAATGGCCGGCCTGGCACGGCTGGTCTTGCCATGCCAAGTTGGGTCGGGGAATGCCAAGTCGGGTTGGTTTGGGCCCGGTTATTCCAACTTACCACTATCCTATAGGTTTGGGCCTGGATATCTTTCTATCGGTTGTGATTGCGGAATTATGGATTAATTATTTTATTTTTAAATTTCATATTTAAAATTCAAAATATGGATTAATTGTGATGTAAGACATAATGACATTATTAAATACATTATTTATGTATTTCACATAAATAATAAATCATAAAAAAATAAATTTATTAATACAAAAAATAAAGTATAATAAATAATCAAAAATATCAAAAAAACATATTCATGACTCATTAACATTATTCATTATTTAATCAAAAAAAATAAATAAATTAACACAGTCTTAACTCACAATAATAACATAAAAAAATCATAAATCTCAGTCGTAATAAATAATAATGTAAGCCCAATGCCTCAATCCCAATGCCAATCAGTATGAGTATGCAACTGATCATCACTGCGAAAGCATCAAATGGTATCACTAGTGCTGGGCTTAACCTCCTCGAAGTCCCATGAGTTATCATCTATCAACAACTTCTCTCTTGTTCCAGTATAAATCTCAATGATATATGGTCGTAATCTCAATTTTCTATCCGAAATCATATTGATTGCAATAAAAAAGCAGACTCTGACATTACGCTTGATATTAGATGAGTTAGTAGATCACATGTCATTTTAGGCAAAATAGGATATGTGGGCTCATATGATTTTCACCATCTAAAATATTAAGGTTATTGTTTTCATTATATAATAAAATTGAGCAGTGATTGTTATCTAAGTATCAAGACAGCTTGTTTATATTCAACGGTCCTCATTATTTTTTTCTCGCTAATTGAATTAAAAAGTTATCACTTTCAAATAAGGTATCCATGTCTGTACTTAGAGCTTGAATACTACTATTATCATATATATCTGAGTGCAATATAAGTTATGGGAGTATAAACTGATAAACACATATTCATCATATCATAAAAATTTTTTTAGGAATTTTATAATTAAAATTTATATATCCCAATCAATGTCATCAATAATTTGCTTGTCACTTTTACTATAATATAGTGGGATATCACGTATTTGTATCATACAATTGATTCTAACATTAGGCATGTGTAATTCCAACATAATCTTATATTCGTTTGAATTTTTTTTATACCTGCAAATAATTAGAGACTAATAATCTCTTGTTGTTTGCCAGATATCCGAAGATATTTTAATGAGTTATATATTTTTTCAAAAGCAAGGAAAATGATATTCATTACTGTTTATACTATCAGGTTAATGGTGTGACACATGTATCTAGTATAAAAAATTTTTATTCATGACTTATTTTTAATATTCTTAATAAATATGTTAATAGCTTTTTCATTGTTAGATTCGTTATTAAATATGATACTATATATTTTATTTTGAATATTATATTCATTAAAGATTTTTATCATGCACTTATATATGACTTGTCTATTATAAAGATAAATCTCTGAAAATCCTAATATCTTTTTATTTACTGATCATTTAGAATCTACATAGTGTGCGATGAGACATGCATAAAATATTTATCGTGACTAGTTCAGATATCGAATATCACGGACACCATGCTATTATATTCTTTAAATTTATTAATATTATTTATTTTTCTAATATATAGTATTTTAATTAGTTATTCCTAGATGTGATCCTAGGAATCTTATGATATACAGGTTATAAATAGGTCTATATGATACTGATTATCTTTAGATTTTTCAAAAATTTAATTGAAAGACTCTTCATGGTGATTAGTTTGGTCATGCTTTCTCTCCTTAATTCATTATGATATATGAAGTAGGTCAATATAGAAGTTGAACTATATTCAACCTCAAATATCTTACTGCTTAATTAGGTTTGCCTAGAATCTAATATATTATATTTTTTGATGTATTATTTGGTATGTCTTTTTATGTGCCCAGTCCCATATACATTTTTATAGGTTAATATTTTCTTATAATACTTATATTGTACTAATTTTTTATTGATACTCTTAATATTTTTATTTTGTATAATATTAAAGTGAGTTCAAATTATTGGTTTTTTTTTAATTTTTTATTTTTTAGATATTTGTGTTTGAGTTGAGACAATGAGAGAAAATATAGTTTTAGCATTGGACCTCTTCATAGGGTTATAAATATTAAAATTATTTATGTTAATATTAATGTTAATCTCATTATCATTTAATTTATTATTTTTCATTTTAGATTTTTATTAGTTTATTAATTATATTATAATTTCTATTTTTTAAATTAAATATTATTTGATATTAAATTATTAATAAAAATTAAAAATAAATAACTAAATAAACTTTAAAAAATAGTACCTATTTGGCCATCAATGGAATGCTGATTGCTAAAGTCTAATGTCAAATATCTGTAGTTCGCACATGAGTTCAGAGATCAATAGGGGATAGGAAAGTCAAACTCTTGGGGGGAGAGAGAGAGAGAGAGAGAGAGAGAGAGAGAGAGAAAGATTGTGAGATACGAAAAGGAGAGAATATATATATAGATTACAAAAAGATTTAAAAAAAATTTTTTTTTCTATATTTTTTTGAATTTTTTAAATAAATATTTAGGGCAGAAACTTGATAGCTATTGGATTTTATACTTTAGTCGTTGGGGGTGCATCCAATGACTTGATGCATCTTGTTTTGATTTTTTTTTTTTTTGGATTATTGGGAGTCTGTTCCAGAAGGTTTGGGCGATGCCTGACTAGAACTCAAGCTTGGCTAGGCTCAGGCTTGGGCGCTCAGTTCGGGTCACAGAAGCGGGGCCACGTGGTGCATCCAATGTGAGCCTGGACTGTCCTACTCAGACTTCATGTGCCAAACATGTGGTGGTACTTTTAAAATATCCTGTCATGTGTAAAAAGTAGGATGAGTTTTTTCTTTTAATAAAAAATTATTTTTTTTTATAAAAGCATGTGGGTTGGGTGTGGTCCAATCAGACTGTGCCTGAGTTTCGAGGCATGTTACTTGACCATGCCACTAGACCATGCCTTTGTGCTAGGCAGCTGGGTTGTTCCTAGCTTAGTACAAGGTTTGGCACCTCCTGGCCTAGCACGACAATAGCAATGCCTTGAGCCGGCACGACACTAGTAAAGACACATTTTTGGACTGTGCCATGCTGGACCAGACACGACTCAACCGGGCCATACCTGGGCTGTCCGGCCCACTTCACACATCTACTCAAATTTGAATATTCAATTAAATACAAGCTTTTATGATCTTTAAAAAAACATCTTAATTTTTAGAGATTTCTTTATGTATCTTAAATGAGAAGAACTATATCAAGATTAACTTATTTAAGGAGAATCTAGGTAAGGATTAATTATACTCACTATGTATGTTATACTTGGTTTAATCATAATTAGATATTTAATCTTTTTTATTATTTTATTACATATAATATAACTAACTAGATGCATCACATCATAGCTAGAGTCAATAGAATGCCTGGGCCAATAAGAATATTTGTTGGAGTACAATTCAAAAGTCAAAAGAGCACAATTCAAAGGATATTTAATCCATTTTGCCTAACTCGAAGACAAGCCCCAGGCACAACCCGAATTGCTTGTCGCCCCAAGCCAGCTTCAGCCCATGAAGGCCGGTCACATGAGTCATGCTGTGTAAAATTGTAATTTGGCACATTGGCCAGATTCCATGGCCTAGCATGACTTGAGCCATGCCACATTGCCAACGCACGCCTATTCCAATCATGTTTCTAGCCATGTCTGGGTTGCCTTTGTGGGCCTTGTCTGGGTTGTTTGACTTATTTGTTACTTCTAAATTTACTTTCTTATGTGAAATAACATACATGAAATCATCTCACAAATTGGGTACTCCCATAAAAGTATGAAGAAGAGTATAAAAAAAAACTTGAAATATAAAAAACCACAAACATTTAAAATTGGAAATCTCAATACCCCATTTCAAATCGATACACTTAAGTTCGTAAGACCTAGCCTAGATAAAAATAAGTTGAGGTTTTTTTAAGATATTCATTAAGATATTCACTGGATGCTCTACTGCATGAATATATGCTATAGTTATAGTCATATTTGGAATCTTTTCATTGAGGAAGTAGTCTACCTTGATGTTTTGTATCCTCTTGTAAAATATAAGATTAGTGATGATATATTTTGCTCTGTAACTATCATAATAAAGGGTAGTAGGGGCACAAAGTGCATACTTAATCTCGAGCAGATGTTGCATCAAAAGTATCTTACAATTAATTATCATCATTGCTTTGAATTCTCTCTTTATATTGGATCTCAAAATAACTGTTTATTTTTTATTTTTCTAAAAAATAATAGTCTCTAAGAAAATTGAAAAATCCCACCCCAGATCTCTTTTTAATGCATGATGGTATCCGACTCAAATTTGAATATTTGACTAATTACAAGTTACTGTGATCTCTAAAATAAATTTTATGTCCTAGAAACTTATTTATATATCTTAGTATGCGAAAAATTACGTCAGGTGAATTTATCAGGGAGAATTTAGGAAATAATTAACTATACTCACTACTTATATTATATCTGGTTTAATTATAATCATATAGCTAATTTTTCATATGATTTTTCTATATATAGTAGAATCAACTAGAGCAATCACATCATAGGTGAAGTCAATAGAGTATTTGGGTCAATAGGAGTATTTACTAGAGCATAATTCAAAAAATTAATCTCTAAATGAATATCAAATATATATATATTATCTATGATTAGAAGATATTTCTCATAAAATAAATCATCTTAAAATATATGCTGGAGCACGACTCAGAGTTTGTCAATTTTACAAATAAATATCAGTAAAATGATGATAAAATTAGAATTGGGTTGTCTAGAAATATAACTCACGTAGAGAAATTTAATAAGATAACAAGGAATAAGCATGTCATAGAGAAGTAGTAAGGATTCAAGCTAAATAGTAATATATCCAGTAATTTTTGAGTATTTTTTATTTATGATAATTTTTTCAAAATAAAAAAAGGAACATAGAATTCAAAGTGAGAATATTGATGAAACGACCAGTGATACATAAAAGAATGGAATGATTTGTTATTTTCTAAAAAAATGAATTTTATATATTTTTCTTTAATAAATATTATGATGGATATATTCTATGAGGATTTTTAAATTGCTCTGGTAGTCAATATGTATCTCTCATTACTGTATAATGTTCTTGATATTTTTTTTTTGGAAATAAAATTTTATCTCTCTAGAATGTTTTATGTTATTGCAATGAGTATACTGGATATAGACTCTCTTTCATCTATCTCTGCTCCGATAATTCATATGTCCCATGCAATATGGTTTCTCTAAAAAATTCATTACCCAACACAACAAATACCTTTTTTTTAGACCAAAAACTCTTTGTATCCTAGTTAGGGTTTTCCAAAGAAACCCTATGTGCAACCTTATGCACCCTCGCCGCAGCTGTCTCTTTCGACGGCTAGGATTTACTGAAATAAGAAATATTCAGTTCCACTGCATGCCTTTACTCTGCCTCCACTATTGCCGCTGCACGTAGTACTTTCCTTGCTGTGTGTGGGCCTCTGCATCCATTGCAGATACATGCTGTGTCTCTCTTTATGGTATGAAAACCTTCAATTGCACACACTATCATTGTTCAGATATTATGTAGAATTTATCACAAATGAAATAAAATACTTAAAAAAAAACACTATATATAAATGACATACACGTAACGTAAATTCCTTATATATAGAACAAAATTATTGGGGAAGCCAATAATTTGGATGCTCCCATCAAAGTCTTGTGAGTGGTTTGGTGTATTGAGCTAATAAGCACGGACACGGACATGGACACGGGGATACGACACGGCAGGATACGGGGATATGGTAAATTCTAAAAAACTAGGATACGGATACGGCTAGGATATAACATGATAAAAAAAATAAAAATTAAAATAAAAATTATTAATTATAAATATTAGGTATTTTATAAAATTCATTAAATTAAATTAAATTAAAATATTTTATTATATAAAATAAATATATATTATTTACTTTATAAAATAAAACTATTTTATTTTATTAAAATATTTTATTTTATTTTATAAAAATATTTTATTTTATGCACATCCCCACCCAAATACGCCCGTCCCTTCCTCCCCCTCAAACACGCCCGCCTCTGTCTCTCCTCTCAATTCGCGTTGTCCCTGCTCTCCCCTCAATTCGCGTTGCCCTTTCCTCTCCCCTCAATTCGCGTTGCCCTTTCCTCTCCCCTTAATTCGTGCCGCCCCTTCCTCTCCCCTCAAATCACGCCCGCTCCTGTATCTCCCTCAAATCGCGTCCGCTCCCTGCCTCACCCTCAAATCGTGCTCGCCCCTTGCCGGTGTTCAACGTCGCCCATGCGGCAACGTTGGCCACTCGACATCGCCCATGCGGCGACGTTGGCCACCCGACGTCGTCGGACGTCGGGCACTATAGGCATGGATACAGCTGTCGTCTGCCGATGCAACAATCCATATCCGATACGCCACATGGCGTATCGGACACGTATCCGTGCTGTGTCCGTGTCGTGTCCAGGTGTCGGACACGCGGACACGGCTGTAGGGAGCCGTGTCCGTGCTTCCTTGGTCTTGAGCATAAGATTAATGATTTTTCTCATATCTAATTTTGTTTATCACAAAGTTCACATTTTTTGAATTTTTTTCCAATAATTTGGGGACATTCACGAACTTGAGATTTTATCTGAATTATGGATTTTCCAAATTTGAGATTCCCATGAATTGGGGATTTTCCCTAACCAAGCTTTCATTTCATCAATTTCTAGGTTTGAAGAATTGGATGAACCCAAAATGTTTTCTAATCTTGATGCCATTGTTCTGTGCTTCTTGTTCGATCTCAATGCCATTGTTGCATTGTATTCATTTTTTGTAAGATACACCTTTTAAGGCATATTCTGTGACTCTTGATGGAGCGAAGAGAGGAAGTAGCATAATTTTAATAAACAACTATGCTACATAATTAAAATTATAGCTTTTTTTTTTTTTTTAGTTTAAATTTTTCATAAATTCTCCTTTGGAAACAATAGCAAAAAAAAAGAAAAAAAAAAAAAGAAAAAATCAAGGAGCTATCCTAAGAAAGTGATAAACAAAAAAAATTGTGTTAATTTGTTATAAATCAATTTTCTATGCTGCGGCACAATTCTTGTATTTCTGATTTGTGTTTCTTGTTTGGCAGTACAGCCATCCTGATTGGAACTAAACAACAAATAAGCATGATGTTTGATTCTGTTCGTATTCTTGCGACATCCATTTACATTGGGTGTGTGATTCTGTCTCTTATATGTGCCCTATGGGTAAGCTAGCAACTCTAACTTCTTTTTGAAATGTGATGCTTACATTGGAGTTTTACAAGTAGCAAGTTGTGTATGTTGTGTGTCACAAAGTATGGTTGTCATAAATTTGATATGAGGTAACCTAAAAAAAAGTATTCATTTGCATGAATTATAGGAGTTATACGAATGCAAATAATAAAATTCTAAGAAAATTTTTACTTAGATAAAATTATTCTCTTATGAATATGTGTCATCTCAATTTAAAGAAAATATCAAATTTTATTAGGATTTTTTATTTGAAGTTGAGTTCTTGAGATGTTAAATGAGTCTGTGGTCTGACTTGTGGCAAGATTTGGATAATTGGGGTTGGAGTCGGCATGAGCCTTGTTGAGCTTGGAGAGTCGGCAAGCGTGCTACTAGATTATGCAGCACAACATGACTCAATGGCAGCTCGCCTAGGTTAAATTTGGCCTTGGTCAAAATTTATGCTTTAGGCTTGTTGTGGGTCGGGCCGAACCAATGACCCGAGTTCGACACATGAAACATGTCGTATTTTTTTAAAAACATCATGGTTGCTTGGGACGGGATGAGAGTTTTTCACCGAACTAGTGCCAGGGCTAGCCTGGCATGAGCCCAAGCTAGCTTGGACAAAACCCAAGATAGCCTTTCAACATGATTTGTGATGGATTAGGCGATTAGCCACTAACACGACCCGACATGACCTTGTGGTTTGTTGGGAAAATTAGGTCATGCTGAGCTACCTTGGAGAGAGAATGACATGTGTTACTATACAAGTAATGTTATTGTTGTATAGTTGGAGTCAAGATAGTGTGTGTGTCTGTGTGTGTGTGTGTGCGCGCGCGCCATGGCATGTAATGCATCATGTGGTAGTGTGGTGTGGCAGTGTGTTCATAGTGGTGCTTGTGTGCTATAGTGGTGTACTATGATGTGACATTTTTTTGCACACATTTAGTGTAATGTCTACAAGAGAATTGTAGTGGGGTGTACATTATTTACTTCAATAAATGAAATAATTATGTGCAATATGATGTTAGCATGCAAATGCATGAGATACTTCTTATAGTGTACATATTGTAGCAAGAAATGATATATGAAAGAGAGTTTAATTATTTTCTCTGAGATCAAAAATAGTATCAAGGTAGTAAGAGAAATAGACATACTACTAGAGTCATTCAAAGATTCTCACAGAGTTCTTCTATAATGATTCTTTCTAGAGAAGAGTATACTAATTTTCTCTCTAAAGCATCAAATTCTTCTCATTATTAAAATAATATAATTTTTGTTACTTGTTTTTGCACACTAGACTCATGTGTTATTGATTTAAAGGCTTATAACCATATTATTCACAATTATTTTTTATTTATTATATATTTTTTTAATTTCTTGCATATTATAATAGTTATTGACAATTTATTTAAAAATCATAAGTTATGACAATGTTCAATTTGTTATTTTATTTTATTTTATTTTTTACGTGCTTTTTAATTTCTAATTGCCCCAATAGTTTTTTTGAGTTGTTTTTATAATAAATTTAATTTTGATTTTATAAATACATTTACATGAGGATATGATGCTTGCTAGTTAAGAAAATATAATAGAATATTATTTCATATTTGTTAAATTTTTGTGAGTAAAAATTTATTTGATTTGATACACTCAGATATTTGAGAATTTAATAAAAATAAGACTTGAGATTGATTTATATACTTAGGAATATTTATAGATGATTACATATGTTTTTTTCTTGTTGATTCTTTTTATTTCAGGTCATAACTTTTTTTATTTTTTAATTATTTCATAAAATAATAAAAAATTAATTTAATAAAAATATAAAAAATATTGAAAATGATAATGTATTAAGAGAGATAGACTGGCTACGGGTGTTATTCAAAGATCCTCATAGATTTCTTTTATAATGATTCTTACTTGAGAGTAGTACGCAAATCTCATCTCGAAAGCATCAAATTCTTCTCATTTTTTAAGTAATATAAATTATTGTGATTAATATTATCGCTTTATACTCTTGTGTTATTTATGTAGGAGCTAATAACCATATTATTAATAATTCTTCTTTATTTATTTTATTTTATTCTAATTTCCTGCATGTTATAATAGTTAATAACAATCTATTAAAATTTATAAGTTATGACAACCTTCAATTTGATATTTTATTTTATTTTTACGTAATTTTTTATTTCTGATTATCCCAATACTTTTTTTGAGTTGTTTTTATATGTAATTTAATTCTAATTTTATTTTTTATTTCATCGACATTTAATTGGATTGAATGATTATGAGCAAGATTTTCTTGTGATTAAATATAGTGAACTACACGTTCTTACTTCTATAACACAATATCTAATTAGATGCTCTAGTATAGTTGATTAATTATTTGTTTATTCTTGATTTGGTTATGCATATTTGGTCAAATTGAGAATTCTTGGTCCTAGCATTATATATGTATTTATACTAGGGTTTGATGCTTGTTAGTTAAAAAGTATAACAAAGTATCATATCTTATTTGTCAAATTTATATGAGTAATAATCTATTCGATTTGATATACTCAAATATATAAGAACGTAATAAAAATAAGACTTGAAATTAATTTATATACTCGGTGAATGTATTTATATGCTTGGCATAAGAGGATGAATGATCCAACAATGAGGTCTCGAGGCTCATAGTTAGACTTCAATGATAAGTTCAATCTTAGGGATGTCGGATATGCTTCTATAGGGTGTTTGCTAGCTCACCAATCATGAAATTAGGATGGGGGTCTTGTTTTGATCTCGAGGTCCATATGCTCATATATGAGCCAAGAGATAGTATGAGTTGAGTATGGGAGGAGGAGGGTGGGCAAAAAAAATAATAATAAATATGTTTTATTACTTTATATTAGATAAGATTGTCTCATTGAATAATATAAAATGTAATAGTAAATATTTAATTCAGTTAGCTGAGTATTTAATACGTGAAGAGTTATGATTCTTAAAATTAACCTTGAAATCTAATACTTTATTCGCCTAGCTGAGTATTTAAAGAATTATATTTATATAAATTTGTCATGATCATATGGTATTGGAGAACATGTAATTATTAGCAAAATTAATCTCGAAGCTTGTGCTTATTAAATTAAAATTAAAATTTTATAGAAAAGATTATTAAATGAATAATGATTTATTCTAATAATTATTAGACCTCAAATTATGAAAATATTATATCCTGTGCATAAAGCTCTTGCTTAGCATGTAATCTAAGAGATGTTAATATTTTAAGCAATCTTACTCTAAAAATTCAAATAGATTATATCTGATGAGTCTTGAACTCGAGACCTATTGTCTCGAGACCAAGGATTAAAATATTAGTTTCTACGGATATATCGGTACTTGGATTTTATGGATATATCGGATATATCGGTGTGTATTTACATATGAGCACTAATCAATGATAGATATATCAGTCTTAATGTATATATCGATACTTAGAAATTAAGGATATATCGTAGATATATTGGTGGATATATCAGAAATTTTTATCATTGCTTGAGACAAAGATTAATGTTATCACACTATGAAATAAACCCTAATAGACTTCAAAATATCAATACATGAATATTATTATTATTATTATTGTTATCAAGGAAGTACGGACACAGCTCCCTACAGCCGTGTCCACGTGTCCGACACCTGGACATGTGGACACGACACGGACACGACACAGATACGTGTTCGATATGCCACGTGGCGTATCATTGCATAATCCGTATCCGATACGCCACGTGGCGTATCGGATGGTTGCGTTGGCAGTCATATCCATGTCTATAGTGCACGACGTCTGACGACGTCGGGTGGCCAACGTAGCTGCATGGGCGACGTTGGCCACTGGCAGGGGGCGGGCACGATTTGAGGGAGAGGCAGGAGCGGGCGCGATTTGAGGGGAGAGGAAGGGGTGGCACGAATTGAGGGGAGAGGCAGGGGCGGGAGTGTTTGAGGGGGAGGCAGGGGCGGGCGTATTTGTGCGGGGATGTAGCATAAAATAAAATATTTTTATAAAATAAAATAAAATATTTTTATTTTATAAAATAAACAATATATATATTTATTTTATATAATAAAATATTTTAATTTAATGAATTTTATAAAATACCTAATATTTATAATTAATAATTTTTATTTTTTTATCATGCTGTATTCTAGCCGTATTCGTATCCTAGTTTTTTAGAATTTGCCTGTGTCCTCAGTATTCTGCCAGTGTCGTATCCCGTGTCCGTATCATGTCTGTGCTTCTTAGATTATTATTATTATTATTTGTATTTTAAATATTTATTATTATCATTTGCTAAATACTTTTATTCCTATCTTTTTCTTAGTTTTTCTAGCTTCTCTTCTTGCAGATTCATAACAAGATCTTGACATTGATTGCAATCATATGTGAGATCTGCGCCTTTATTTGGTGAGTTCAGGCTTTTTCATTCAAACAAACAACAAATCTCTCTTCTGATTGATGATTAAGCGTTTCAAAATTGGGTTTTTGATTGAAATTAAGTTGAAGCTTCATGAACTGCAATCCACAATTGGTAATGTTCTTGAGCAGAGAAGATGGCCGACAATACAGGCGATTCTTTGCGATTGCACATTATCTCTCATTAAAATTTTCTTTTCCCATTCATTTTGCAGGTATAGTCTGAGTTATGTTCCTTTTGCTCGCGCAGCAGTTTCTAATCTCATGGTCAGACTGTGCGACACTGAGTTGTAGATAAATGTGAAGCCAGTGAGGGCGATCAGGTAGCCTATAGGCATTTATTTGCCCCCTGGCAGTGCTTCTACTGTTAAAAACATTAGCTCCTCCTCTGTCATGAGAAAAGATGCCCTACCAAAGAGAAATTTTTACTCAACTTTGTCTGTTTTTATTTGATCTGCCATTTCCTTGAGCCAGATTGGCACGCCAAACAGTCACCTGAGCCCTAGGGGTGAGAGCAGGGCTGTTCGTGACCCTGCACCAACAGGCCCGGTAGCTCAGGCTCGATATGGCTCGGTTCATATATACATGCGTATATTTATGTGTGTGTGTGTGTGTGTGTATTTATATATACAAGGTTGACTATATCTAGATATATGCAGACAGAAGTGTATATATAAATGTATGTATGTGTGTATATATGTTCATGGTTGACTATATCTAGATATATGTAAATATATAAATGCACACGCACACGCATACACACACACACACACACACGAAAACAGCACTATGAAATTAAAAACAAGCTTCTGTATTATTACCAATATACGCACACACACATAAGCACACACACACACATGTTTCTGTAATTATTAAAAAGGATCAATCTAGACTTTATTTTTTGTGCATCAGCGGCTCATGTGGTGCTCGGGAGAAGATTGTTCCTTCGGTGTTCTTGTGGTGCTCTCGTGGAGTTCGTGCGGGATTTGTGGGATGTTCGAGAAAAGGTTGCTCATGCGGTTTTCAAGCTATGCTCTTGCCGTGTTCTTGGTGTTCTAATTCCTCCAAGATCTCCTGATCCAGAATTAACGATATTTTCAATTATATTTACATTTCACTTTTTTGTGTTAATTTGTTCTCTGCAATATTATAAAATTTGTTTTAATTGGGTAAATTTTATGCCAATTTTTGGGGCAAAATATTTATTATATTTGTGATTGTGTTAGTTTATTTACAGTTTAATAAATATTTCTATATATTATGGATTTTATACTCACACACACACACACACACACATATATGTGTGTGTGTGTGTGTGTATTTGTGTGTGTGTGTGTGTATTTGTGTGTGTATATATGTGTGTGTATTTGTGTGTGTGTATATGTGTGTGTATTTGTGTGTGTATATATATGTGTGTGTCTGTGTGTATATATGTGTGTGTGTCTGTGTATATGTGTGTGTGTGTGTGTGTGTGTGTGTGTATATATATGTGTGTGTGTGTGTATTTGTGTGTGTATATATATGTATATATATATGTGTGTGTGTGTGTGTAAATATATATGTGTGTGTGTATGTGTGTATTTGTGTGTGTGTGTATATATATGTGTGTGTGTGTGTGTGTGTGTGTGTGTGTGTAATTGGACAGGATCATGAATTTACAGTTTCTTGGTGGGACAAAACAGTTTGGTGGGGAGGGGCGTGTGTGGCCAGAAATGGTACAAACATGTCCAAGCCGCTGGCCAACGGTTAACCAACTGGAAATGGTTCTGATTGTGACCACTCGTTTGCACCCACGACTGACCATCTAACTATCCTTCGCATGGGGACAACTTTGGTGCTTGTTGTGCAAGTCATATCACTTGTTCTTGCAAGTGGTCGAGCCTGTCTTTGCAATCAAAATTGACCATGTTAGACTCATGGTGACTATTGAGGTCCCACCTGTTCTTTTCTTGTCAGCAGAGCAGTCCGTCCTTGTTGGGTCTAGGGGGCTGCCATTGGGGGTGGCACGTGAGGTTGTGGGTCCGTGTCGGCTCAAACCACGACACAAGTGGGTCTGCCCATATGGCATGGTTGGGTCAGCCCATCCCCTGCTGACAGCATGATAGCCTCAAGCTAGATCTGATTCGGCCGGGTCAAATTGTTGCTGCTTTTTGGCCAAGTTTGAGCCATCATGATAGCCTCAGAGTGAAGGGTTAGAGATTAATATCTTGATAGTTTTTCTCTTGAAAATTAGAGAGATTATATTACCCAGTCAGGTTGGGTCTGCCAAGCTAGCCCGGTTGTTGCATCTTCTAGAGACCTTACTTAGTCTGGCCTAGCTACCGGCTAGCCCGATTGCCTCCGTTTTGATTGAGCTAGGTCAAGTTTGGGCCCTGATTTTTGTCATATTTTTCATAATTATTTTATTATTATTTATTATTAGATAGAATCAATTTTATGTTGGAGAATCTATGTGTGATGATATATTTGTGTTTTTTGGATAAATAATGAAATTAATTGTTATGTCTCGCATATTTGATTATTATGAAAAAAGGGGACAATTTAATAGAAATTGTAAATATAAATTCTCGTCTTTTATTTCCTCAAGAATAATCTTTTTTGGACAAAAATATCCTTATGTTTTTTTTCTTGGGAGGGTGATGTTTTATTTTCAAATATACATGTTAATATTTAAAAATGTAAAGGGTATTTTTGTCAGAAAGAATTAATTATTTAAGCTAAGAAATATGGAAGAATTTATGTAATTTTAAAGGATTTTTGTCATACTCTTCATAATTATTTTATTATTATTTATTATTAGATAGAATCACTTTTATTTTGGAGAATCTATGTATGATGATATATTTGTAATTTTTGGATAAATAATGAAATTAATTGTTATGTCATATATTTGATTATTAATATATTTTTTTTTTGTTTAAAAATGATATTTATTTGCATAGTTAATGTAATGAGCACAACGAGAGTGAATTAATTAAAAATAAATAATTATGATAACTTATATATAATTAATTAAAATTGACTATTTTAATCAGGGTGACTAGAATAATCATGATAACTTATATATAATTAAAAATAAATAATATAATTAATTAACTAAAATAACACGAATAGCTTTTTTTACAACAATCATATCTAATATACATTATATAAATAAAATATTTTATATATTTTTAATAATTCATTTCACTATTTTATGTTTATGTTTACGAGGATTACTAGATCTGTGTGAAATTTACACCAAGTCCCATGAATTTCGTGCAATGTTTTGAAAATTATTATTATTTGTGATGTGCTCATGTTGTGTTCGTGTTATGCTATACCCGTAGTGCTCGAAGTTCTTATAAAATATCGGGTCTAGAATTGAAACACAATTTAATGTATTTTTAAATACTTTTATATTTTTCCTTATTTATAATAATCCAATCTTTGGGACCGTGTGGGTGTATAAATATTCTACTAATTGTGTGGGTAAAATATTTATCATGATTATATGATATTTATAGTAATTTATTTTTATACTTTGCAGCATAAACATATTAACATAAATATATATAATTTAGATATTTTGAAATATTTATTTATGTATGCTAATGCTATACATTAGTTTATTTTTATTTTACTGTGCATTTTTGGATAAAATTTCTAATAAAAATTAAATAGTTTTAAAAAGAAAAAAAAAATTCAAATCCACTTAATAGTTATGCCGAGAATTTATACGGCCTAAAAAAAAAATAAATGATCTTTAATAAGAATAGTTTTAATAAAAAAATAAATAAATGATATTTTATTATTCAATTATATTCAATTATATTTGTGCCGAGAATAGTTTTAATAAGAATCACTTAAATTGACAAAATGAAATTATTCAATTATAAATAAACTAATTATTTTGATTATACATATGCGCTTATATACTAAATAAATAAATAATCTTTAATATTTTGTTGACATCTGGAAAAGACTGAGGAAAGGATCTTGACCTAGATAAGATCTCAAGATTGTAATATAATTAATTATCTATAATAATTTATAATAATTATAATTCATATCACTATATAATTATAATGACATTCACTCGCTTTAATATAAATATTTAATATTTTTTATTAATTAATAATAATTAAGCTCTTCATGTTAAAATTATAAATACTCATTAATTAAATCAAATTATTGACAATTTAATTTAATCAATTTTTAATTATTTTTATTATACTTTCTATTTATTTTATTTAAATTATTGGATTTAAAATTTATTTGATTTTATCAATCTTTATGATCGTACATTGATTTATCACAAGCTCACATTGAAACATAATTATTTTATTTTATTGGTATAATTTTTTTTTTATGTTTCGAAAAAAAAAAAGCTTATTTTATTTTTTTTTAAATATTTGATACACTAAAACACAACTACACAAATCATCCTAAAATAGTAATGCTGACGTGGCAGGTGTGTGGGAAAATAATTTTAATGAATTTAATTTTCCTGAATTTTTTTTTTTTTTTTTTTTTTGTGTGCCTTTATTTAAACATATAAAACCCGGGGGTTTTCTTAATTTTTTTTTTTTTTAATATTTCAGGGCCACTCTACATAATTATTCAAAATATGTAAGCATTGCTTTTTTTAAAGTTACCGTAACCAGCGCTTACTTTTACAGTTTACCGACATGCTCGCGAGGACGATCCGCCGCGTAGTATTCCTCTCCATGACTTTTTTAAAATGATTTTTAAACACATTTTTCAACGACCTTTATTCTTGCAAAAGAAAACCCCGATTACTTTTAATTTTTACTTTTTTTAAATTTATCTTTAATCCACTTTTAATTTTGTTTTTGTTCCATGGTAATAAAACAATAAATATTTATATTTTTAATCTATTTGTGGTCCTATTTTTCTTAGTTTTGTACGTCAATAATGTATTTAAAATAAAAAATCCAAAATTCAACTACGATTTCCAAAATATACCTAAATTAGAACATCTGAAAACAACATGACAATGCACATCATTGTGAACGGCGACCATTAATTTTTTAACGTGAGGCTGGCGTTAAGAGTGCCAACTATTGAAAATACAGTGGAGATCCCATTATACCCCACTCCTCTCGCCTCTCTATCCTGGCTCATTTGCCCTTACCTCTTAGCTCTCTCTTCCCACTCCTTTTTTCCAACTATTGAAAATACTGTGAGCTCGACGTGGAGCTAAGTCGAGCTCCATGATGTAGCTCTAATGAAGTTCGTCGAGCTCCAGCGAGCTCCACGATGGAGCACCTGGAGCTCCATCGTCGAGCTCCACTTTGAACTCATTGGAGCTTGATGGAGTTCCACGAAATAGCTCCTGGAGCTCCGGCGAGCTGCTCGCTGGAGCTCGACGGACTTCACTGGAGCTCCACGAAGCAGCTCCCGGAGCCCCACGAAGCAGCTCCCGGAGCCCCACGAAGCAGCTCCCGGAGCCCCACGAAGCAGCTCCCGGAGCCCCACGAAGCAGCTCCCGGAGCCCCACGAAGCAGCTCCCGGAGCTCCACGAAGCAGCTCCCGGGGCCCCACGAAGCAGCTCCCGGAGCCCCACGAAGCAGCTCCCGGAGCCCCACGAAGCAGCTCCCGGAGCCCCACGAAGCAGCTCCCGGAGCTTTGTCGTGGAGCTCGACAGACTTCACTGGAGCCCCACGAAGCAGCTCTTGGAGCCCCACGAAGCAGCTCCCGGAGCCCCACGAAGCAGCTCCCGGAGCTCCGTTGTGGGGCTCGCTGGAGCTCGATGGACTTCACTGGAGCTCCATGAAGCAGCTCCCGGAGCTCCGTCGTGGAGCTTGTTGGAGCTCGACGGACTTCACTGGAGCTCCACGAAGTAGCTCCCGGAGCTCCGTTGTGGAGCTCGACGTGGCTCCCCGAGCTCCACGTAGAGCTCGTTGAAGCTCACTGGAGCTCTGACGGGGGTTGCAATGGGAAGAGAGGGGCGAGAGGTGAGGGTAGAAGTGCGAGGTGAGGGGCGAGAAGCGTGGGGCGAGTGGCGTAATGAGATCTCCTTAGTATTTTCAATAGTCAGCATTCTCAACGCTAGCCTCTGATTTTAAAAAACCAACATCTTGGCACTGGCTGCCGTTAACAACAAAGGGGATTGCCACGCTGTTTTCAGGCGCACTAGTTTGGGCATATTTTTGAAACAATCATTAAATTTTGGATTATTTTTTTAAATACATTATTTTCATACAAAACTCAATTATTCTTTTATTGATTACAAATTATCAATAAAATTATAAGATTATTTTCTATCAATAAAAATAATTATTATTTCAAACCTCAAATCCACATGATATACATGAGACGGAGACACTCACTATTAAAATATATATATAATAAAAAATCTCAATTATTCAAATTTAAATAGAAAAGTGCTAAAATTAAAAATATTTATATTTTGGCATCATCAATTTCATAAACCCAAAAATAATTTTATCCAAAAAAAAGCAAAAAAAAAAATACTTTTTTTATGCGTATAAAAAAATGTATTCAATTTATGCATATGAATTGTATATACATATAAACATTCAAATAGACACATACATTTATATGTATATATACATATAAATTACAAAGTTCTAATCACATGATATACATGGAGACGCGTAATGTTAGCAAAAATATATAATAAAAAATTCTAAAATAAAAAAGGTATAAATTTAAAATATTTATATTTTGGCATCATCAATTTCATAAACTCTAAAATATTTTTATCAAAAAAAAAAAGAAAGAAAAAAAATACTTTTTTATGTGTATAAAAAACAAAAATGTATACAATTTATGCGTATGAATTGTATACACATATAAACATTCAAATATATGCATACATTTAAATGTATATATATACTCTATAAGTTTATTAATCAAAATATTATTATCATGATGTATAAAATATTGTTATCGTGAGTTTTATTTATTTATTAATCAAAATATTATTTTATCTGAAAATATTTTATTTTTAAGGGTGCTAAAACATAAAGAGTTTTAATTTTGGTATACTTTTTATAAATTTTGATTAGTTGGGTTTATTTTATAAAATATTTTTATTTGAGGTCACTTTTACATAGTTCTACTAAAAAATAATATGAGCAATTTGTATTTCGGTGTTAAAATTTTTATAAAATTTTTGAAAAAAAGAAATTAAAAAAAGAAAATAAAAGCAAAAATTAAAAAAAAAAATTAAAAAAATAATTTCATTTTGGTGACTATAGTAATAGAGGTGTTAATCGGGCCGGGCCGGGCCGCCTCGATCCTGCACGACACGATTCGGTCGTGCCTGGGCCGGCACGACACGGAAATTTCTGATACCCGTGCCTATGCCGTGCCTGTCAACGGCACGTCGGCACCAACCGTGTCTTGCCGTGCTTTGCCCTACACGATACCGTGGCCTGTTGACATGGTTCCTCGGCACGAGCCGAGGAACCACCCTAGCTGCAGAAGTTGAGCCCGATGGGCAAGACTCACCGAGCTCCAAAGTTAAGAAAAATCATGGCGGCGCGTGCCAAAACCCTAATTTTTTTTTTAATTTAATGGTTCGGCAGCGTGGCGGCACGTGCCGACCCTAATTTTTTTTAATCTAGGTATTCGGCAGCGTGGCGGCACTACGTCACAAACCGAAACCTTACTTTTTTTTTTAATTAGGGATTCGGCACCGAACCTGACGGATTCATGCTACGAGGCCGTTCCGTGCACGACACGCTTACTATAATGTGCTGTGCCGTGTACGACACGCTTACTATACCGTGCCGTGCCTGGCCCGGCACGGAAGCATAGTAAGGCCGGCCTGACACGTCCCGTCACGTACCATCTGACACATTTATATTGTAATAATATAATTATTAACGAGTCGCAATTATTTCATATTGTGGTGCATATTTTTTTATTATTTTTAAATTCATTTTTTTCAAATATTTTATGATATAATGGAAATTTTGGGGCAAATAAAAAAAATAATTTATTTTGGAAAAAGAATAAATATTTAAAATAGCAAATACGGTAATTTATTATTGGAAAAAAAAAAAAATGATATAGTCGAAATGTTCAGCGGTCGGTATTTTGAAAAAGTTGGGATGGTGGAGTGGAGGCCAACTGTTTCAACCCACCTACTCTTGAAAATCAACCGCTGTTTTAAAAAATCGAATTGAACATCGAAGTCGGTGATGAGCAAAACAGAACCTCGATCACATGCAGCCACGTGGGCACCGAATTATCTTCATGCGATGCGAAGCTCTTTATATGTCTGAATGATCCGCGTCTCTGTCATTCTCCCTGCGAAATTTTCCCGTGCTCGACATTAAATTCAACGTGACTGTCTCTGGCGATCGATCAAATTTCGACACTTCTTGTTCTCTGATCCGAAAGCAATCAGATCCTGTTCGCGCGATTCACAAATGCACCGCTAATCCCGTTCTTCGATTCCGCAGTCCTCCTCCTCCTCTAGATCTTCCTGTTTCTGTTATCTTCTTCTTCGGTGTTTGTCATTCAAATGGCAGTAGTGATTAATTGACGAAATCGGAAGAACTTTTGCTTAATCTAAACATAATCAAAATCCGTACTCGTCTCTTTAATCTGATTTTAACAATTGCGATTTCCTCATCGGTTTTGTCTCTTACATGCCATTGTTGTCTTAATTTCTCAGCTCAACAAATTATTTATAATCAAATCGACAAATCCTCAAATCCAGCCCTGCTTAAAAGTTATCATAATCGTCCGTCCAGCTTTTCTGTTTTTAATTTTCGCTTTCGATGTCTCCGGTTGGTCATCTGCACGGCATCAGGTCGGAGATAAATCCGTCTGCGGTTCCTACGGCCAGTAGAAAGGTCTCTGCGAAGCCTCAGCTTCGTCTTCATCCAATTCCAGAGAAAGGATTATCAGCCGCGCGATGCATGTCGATGAAAAAATCAGCTCATGAAGAGAACAATTTTTTTGTTGCAGAGCTCCACGACTCTCCGATAAAAAAGCTTCGATCCTTCAATGGCGCTGGAAAGCATTCTAAGCTTCGCCTGCTGGTTCGCTCTGCCTTCTCGGCTGCGCCGGAGAAGCCTCTCGGTCTCTACGATCCCTCGATGGATAAGGATTCCTGCGGCGTTGGGTTTGTTGCCGAGCTATCGGGGGAAAGCAACCGCAAAACTGTGAGTTGGTATCTGTAAATGTCGCACACACAGTTACTTCTAAAATTGTTGATTGCCAGCTCCACCACCACATCACTCCATTGATTCTGTTTGGTGTTCATTAACTATCTTCATCTGCTCAACTCTGAATCAAAAACAGGCTCTCCTCTAACATTCAAAGTACTGTAATATTATGTTAGCCTATACATATTACTTACTGAGCTCACTGAACATTGAACGTACCTTACCAGTTCGGCTGCTATTTCTAAAATTTACTCAATCGAAGTGATCCTTTCTTCTGGTCGTAAACAGGTGACTGATGCATTGGAGATGTTGGTGCGCATGGCACATAGAGGAGCTTGTGGGTGTGAGACGAACACTGGTGATGGTGCTGGGATGTTAGTAGCACTTCCTCATGATTTTTTCAGACACGTAGGCATTTCTTCTTTTCTGTTTTTATGACAGCCATAGAAGAGCCATTGAGATTGTTCTGTTCAGGTTGCAAATTACAATGGCTTTGATCTCCCCACGCTTGGAAATTATGCTGTTGGAATGTTTTTCTTGCCTATCTCTGACGCTCGAAGGGAAGAGAGCAAGAATGTCTTTGCAAAGGTAGAAATTCTCATGCCCTGCGCCTTCTTCGATTCTCGCTGCCTCATAAATTCGTGTTGTCTGAACTCTCATGCCTGGTTATTTTCAAGGTTGCAACCTCTCTTGGCCATACAATACTTGGCTGGCGAGCTGTGCCCACAAATAACTCTGGACTCGGCAATGGCGCCTTGCGCACAGAGCCTGTGATCGAACAAGTGTTTGTCACCCGTTCTTCAATTTCTAGATCTGATTTTGAACAGCAGGTATCATTCAATCTCTTCTGTTGCTACAAACCAAAAATTTGCTGTTGCACAGGGCATGTCTGGCCTCTGATCTTGGCCTTCCCTCTAATGTTCTTGTTCGTTACAGATGTACATATTGCGTAGGATGACCATGGTAGCCATTAGAGCTGCACCAAGTCTCTGCAACGGCGGAGTCAGGGACTTCTATATCTGTTCGCTCTCTTCAAGGTTTGTCCTCACGAAACCTGCTCTAGCCCACCTCGGTTTCTCCATTTCTTCTCTTTCCTCTGGCCTGTTCTAATTCTCCTCTGCGTCGGCTTATTGGTTTCAGGACTGTCGTCTATAAAGGCCAGTTGAAGCCCGTGCAGCTGCAGGAATATTACTACGCAGACCTCGGCAGCGACATGTTTACCAGCTACATGGCCCTGGTAAATACATAACACCTACTCCCCTTCTCTCCACTAATCCATGCCTCGACAAGCAGCATGGGAATCATCAAACAGAAGATGTGCGAGGTTGAGGGAGGACTTATGAGGCATTGAAGTTACCAATGATCTTGTAGGTTCTTTCAATTGCTTGATTCGTATGTGAATTTGGAATTGGAATTTGATGCTCTGCGTCACTTGGTAAGGTGCTTCGCCACTGTCAATCATGATCATCACCCTGGTGGTTGTTTGAGATCAGCCATTTTTGAGTATCTTCTCGAACCCCTCTAGGTTACCTCCGTAGCAATTATAACATGATACAGGGGGGGTGAACATTTTAGTGCTTAGATTCCATCAATCATCAAATATAACAGATATAACTGACATCCTGAGGGTGTGATTATTAACATATTAATCTTTCTTAGATCTCATGTTAATTGAGTTTTGTGCAGTAATTATAATTTTTATAGAATTTTATATGTTATTATAATTATTATAATTATAATAATTATTGACTAGAGGATAATATGTATATGATAAATTTTTATACTAATCAATTATCTTAGTATTAATCGTGATTAAATACATTTAATTTTGAAATTTTTATGAGATACAATGTATCAATAATGATGATTTAAACGTATCTAAATATAATTATTTATAATTTTTTTTTTAATTTTTAAATTTTTATTTAGTTTTATTTTGTTTTTTTTTTTCACCATCGCTCAATATTTCCTTATCAATTACAGTGTAGATTTATGTGATAAATTTTCATATTGGTCAATCATCGTTGTAGTGATTATAATTAAGCATGTTTAACTTTGGAGTTCTTATGAGATCAAGTGTATTATTGATGATTTAAACGCATCTAAATATAATTATTCATAATTGTTTTATTTTTTTTTTTTATTTTTTTTTATTTTTTTTATTTTTTTTAATTTTTTAAATTTTTTTAATTATTTTTTTAATTTTTTCTCATCACTCCCCCATGCCTTCTTACCAACTATAGGGTAGATGTATATGATAAATATTTATATTATTCAATCATCTCAGTAGTAATCGTGATTAAACATATTTAATTTTAAATTTTTTATGAGATATAATGTATTGATGATAGTTTATACGCTAATAAATATAATTATTTATAATTATTTAAAGTTTAATTTTTTGTTATGATTTTATTATCTCCTTTTTTAATTTGTTGCATATTTTTTCATTTTAAAAATATGTTTTATAATTGAATAATAATAATTTAACTCAATTATTAAAATTTAGCATATTTTTATTAAAACAAGCCGGAATCTACTAATACCTTAAAATCTATTCTTCCCTACCCTCATACAAAGAACAAGCTGAAATGCTCAGAAAAAATCCAAAAAAAAAAGACTCATGCTTGGTGTTTTCCTGCATAATGCACAAGCATATTTACCATACTAGCCCTGGATGAAAATACTTCTTAATTAAATGCAACAACGATTATTGTGGAAATGTTGGGTCGAGTTCTTAAAAAGCAAAAAAAAAATAAAAATTCTATTTTTAATCATGCTTGGCTCTCTCTGCTTTCCTGGAACAGATACATTCTCGATTCTCGACCAACACATTTCCTAGTTGGGAACGTGCTCAGCCCATGCGAGTCCTTGGCCATAATGGGGAAATCAACACGCTCAGGGGCAATGTGAACTGGTCTGTTTGGATCTCTCGTCTACCTTTTTTTCTAAATTTATCTCTGTGCCAGGCGTCTCCCTTCTCCCCCCCGCTCCCCTCTTCTCCCTCCATCTTTCCCATGGCCAAGCTAACTGCAGTTGCTGCCTGCGCAACAGGCCATTTCTTCCATTGACGGAGCTTCCATGGAGCTCCCTGGTCTGTTTCCTTCCTTTGTCTGAACAGTTGCTTTCCAGGATGAAGGCGCGGGAAGGCTTGCTCAGGTGCAGAAAGCTTGGTTTATCGAAGAAAGATATGAACAAGCTTTTACCCATCGTGGATGCTAATTCTTCCGACTCAGGTTCTTTTTCTTGCCAATTAGGTTGGTTCATGTTGCATCGTCATGATTCGCGCGTGCGAGCGCGTGCCGTGCGTGCGAGCGTGTTGTGAATGGTCGTACATGTGTCTCATACACACATGTACGCGTGCATAATAATTACTAAGCTTTTTAAATTTTTTTAAATTAAAAAAAAAAATACTCATTCACTAACACATGTACCAAAATAATAATTGGGCATAACTTAATGTAATTTTTAATTTTTTTTATTTATATTTTTTGAATAAAATAATAATTTAATTTATATATTTTATTTTCTTATGTTATATCTAATTTTTTCATAGTAATTCTCACAATCCTCATCATGTAGCTGCAATATGTTAATGTATTTGTTTGATTTTTTTATTTATTAATTAAAATAATAATTTATCTTTATATATTTAATATATAATATGTTTCTCTTGCTGCTCGACGCTCACGTGAAACCAGGCTGAACCATGGCTTTTTTTTCTTTCTTGCAAAGCACGTGGGTTGGGTCGGGGCCCAATCCGACCCCGTGGATTCTCTCTTTTTTGTAAAAATCTTGCGGGTCTGATCGCTTTGTTTGGCCAGGCCTGTTGCTCATGTTGTTGGGCCTACTATACCCTAGTAAAGCTGTGCCCGGTGGGCCTTTTTTTGATTATCCATTCGACCTGCGTGGGCCTGCCTGGCCCACGCATGTTTGGGCTGAGCCAAAATTTTCTTTTCACGTTCATACATGGTTTGAGTTTGCCCAAGTGGCCCATTTCTCATTTTGTAGGTGCTTTTGATGGTGTGCTCGAGTTCCTGGTGAGGACAGGGAGAAGTCTCCCAGAAGCTATCATGATGATGATCCCTGAGGCCTGGCAAAATGACAAGAATATGGATGCCCACCGAAAGGCCCTGTATGAATATTTTTCAGCTCTCATGGAGCCATGGGATGGTCCTGCACTCATCTCGTGTAAGCGCGCGCACACACACACACACACACACACATGCATATATATATATATATATAGAGCAGATTTGATGCTTGAGCCAAAACTGAAAGGTGTTTTGTAGTTACCGATGGTCACTACTTGGGGGCGACGCTGGATCGCAACGGATTGCGCCCGGGAAGATTCTACGTGACACACAGTGGGAGAGTCGTGATGGCTAGTGAAGTTGGAGTGGTGGACATTCCGGCGGAGGATGTTCTCAAGAAAGGGAGGCTCAACCCCGGGATGATGCTTCTGGTGGACTTTGAAAAACATGTGGTCGTGGATGATGAAGCCCTGAAGCAGCAGTACTCCCTCTCTCGGCCCTACACTGATTGGCTAAGAAGGCAAAAGATTGAACTCGCCGACATTGTCAATTCTGTTTCGATATCTCAAAGACAAGCTCCTCCCATTGCTGGCGTCATCCCCGTATGTTCCTCTTCGTCTTCTTCGAGATTCATTTATTTGCTCCTGTCATTATATCATGGAAGTACGGGTACGTCACTGTACAGCCGTTCGGACACGTGGACACGCTATGGATATGCGTTGGATACGTGTCCGACACGCCACATGGCGTCTCGGACAGACGCCTCGGAGACGTATCCGATGCGGTGTTATGGATCCGATGCGTCGGTTGCAAATCCGACGTGTCGGAAATCTTCTAATAGAGGTGTCAATCGGGCCGGCCCGGCCCGGCACGAGGCACAGCACGGAAAAATTCCGTGCCTTGGCCCGTGCCGTGCCTGACCCGGCACGTTTCGGCCTGCGGCACGGCACACCTGCACGGGTTTGTCCCGTGCCGGGTGTCCCGTGAGCCAGACCCCAAGATGGCCCCTCCCGCAAAAAAGACCGCGGGTCGGGTTTGATTCGACCCGACCCGCGGTCCCCCTGAATCTATAACCGTACGGACATGCAAGTCCGAGCGGGCCATGCCGTGCTTTGCCTGGCCTGGCTGTTTTAAACCGTGCTGTGCCAGGCACGGCAAGGTTACTGTACCATATCGTGCTTGGCCCGGCACGGCGGCCCGTTTGACACCTCTATCTTCTAAGCAACGGGAGAATTCGAAAAGGAAGCTTGTCTTTGCGTCGAGATTTTTGAATCCCGAAGCAAGGGGGAGCAGTAACGGGAGTGATGGGTGTGGGGGGCTCAAAGCAATAAAATAGGGGGTTTTAATTTAAAACCCCATATTTTACTGCTTAGAAACTTTTAAATTTATTATTATAATTTTTAATTATTATTATTTGTTTAATAAATATGTAAAATATAATAAATAAATAATTTTGATTTTATGTAATATGATTTATTTTATTTTTAAATGTATTATTTTACGTATAATTATTAATATGTTTATCTAAATTACTGCTAAATTATTATATTTGTATTTATTTTTTTTTATCATGCCGTATATTAGTCGTATCCGTATCCTGCCGTGTCATATTCCCGTGTTCGTGCTTCTTAGATTGAGACTGTGAGATTTTATTATTTTATGAAGATATTAATTAATCAATATATTAATATTTATTAATTTAAAGATAAGAGTAATTTTTGAATTCACCCAAGTTTAATCTTGATTAAGTGAATTTAAAGAGTACATGCGTTGATTTATGTATCATATTTATTGAATAAATGAAAATAAATAAATTTATTTCACTTTTTATTTGACCCAATATAGCATATTTATTGAATGAAGAAAAAAAATAAATTTATTTTATTATTTATTTAAAAAAAAATACAATGAATATTAATAAAATTAAAGAATTATTAATTAATGGAAATTGATGATTTATGTAAATTTAAAAGAGTTTGTATTTCAGATCTGCAACGGTGATGAAAATGTGAAGAACAACATGGGCATTCTCGGTTTGCTGGCCCCTCTGAAAGCTTTTGGGTACGCGAAATTTGTGGTGTTTGATCTCGTGGTGTCATGGTGGAACTTGCTTTTGGTGTTACTGAACTGTTCGTTGAACATTGCGTGCAGTTATGGTGTGGAGTCCTTGGAGATGTTGCTGCTTCCCATGGCAAAGGACGGCACGGAAGCCCTTGGTTCAATGGGAAATGACACGCCATTGGCGATAATGTCTGGCAAAGAAAAGCTCACTTTTGAATACTTCAAGCAAATGTTTGCCCAGGTGACCAATCCCCCGATCGACCCCATCAGAGAGAAAATAGTCACTTCCATGGAGTGCATGGTAGGGCCAGAAGGCGATCTGACTGAAACAACGGAGGAACAATGCGGCCGCCTCTCTCTGAAAGGCCCTCTCTTGTCGATCGAAGAGATGGAAGCTATTAAGAAAATGAATCACAGGGGCTGGAAGAGTAAGGTTCTCGACATAACCTACCCGAAGAGGCGTGGGCGGAAGGGGTTGGAAGAGACGCTGGATAGGATCTGTGCTGAAGCGCGCAGGGCAATAAGGGAGGGCTACACTCTGCTGGTTCTCTCGGACCGAGGCTTCTGCTCCCGGCGGGTCGCAGCGAGCTCTCTCCTGGCCGTCGGTGCCGTCCATCATCATCTTGTCAGGAATCTAGAGCGCACCCAGATAGGGCTGATTGTGGAGTCTGCCGAGCCGCGCGAGGTGCACCATTTCTGCACGCTGGTTGGGTTCGGTGCGGATGCTGTCTGCCCCTACCTAGCCGTGGAGGCAATTTGGAGGTTGCAGGTCGACGGGAAGATTCCCCGGAAGCCCACGGGCGAGGCTTATGCGAGGCACGAGCTGGTGCAGACGTATTTCAGGGCGAGCAGGTACGGGATGATGAAGGTGCTGGCGAAGATGGGAATCTCGACTCTGGCTTCCTACAAGGGCGCTCAGATTTTCGAAGCTCTCGGCCTCTCGTCGGGAGTAATCGACAGGTGCTTTGCCGGGACTCCGAGCCGGGTCGAAGGGGCAACTTTTGAAATTCTTGCCCGTGATGCCCTCGCCCTCCACGACCGCGCCTTTCCTGCTCGCTCCTTCCCCTCTGGCAGTGCGGAAGCCGCGGCTCTTCCTAACCCCGGCGATTATCACTGGAGGAAGGACGGCGAAGTTCACCTCAACGACCCTCTTGCGATAGCTAAGCTCCAGGAAGCTGCCCGAGCCAACAGCGCGGCTGCCTACAAGGACTACTCCCGCCGCATTCAGGAGCTGAATAAAACCTGCAACTTGCGCGGCCTCCTGAAGTTCAAAGAGACAGATGCCAAGCTCCCGTTGGTCGAAGTAGAACCCGCCGGCGAGATCGTCAAGCGGTTCTGTACCGGAGCCATGAGTTACGGATCGATCTCATTGGAAGCCCACACAGCGCTCGCCGTTGCCATGAATGCGATTGGGGGGAAATCCAACACAGGTTTGCTTCTCTCAGCTCAACCATGACAGCATCCCTCGGGCCGGGCTAGCCGACTCGACCATGAGTAGGCTCTAGATAGGTTAGCCGACTCGACCATGAGTAGCCTCCAGCTTTGTTTGTCTAAAACTATCATGCTGATGATGCAGGCGAGGGAGGAGAGCAACCAGCTCGCATGGGGGCTCTTCCGGATGGTTCCAAGAACCCAAAGAGAAGCGCGATCAAGCAGGTTGCCAGCGGACGATTCGGCGTTTCGAGTTACTATCTGACCAACGCAGAGGAGCTGCAGATAAAGATGGCGCAGGTACTTGTCACGTGCTCCAAACATGCTCCATCTCTGCCCGTGCTGCTTCTTTTTCCATTGCCTTTTGGTCCGTGTGCTCTCTGTTGAAACACAGCTCCATGTTGTTTATGAATTTATGTTCATGGCAGATGATGCTGTGTGTGCAAAGCACCCCTGGGGTGCATTTGCGTCTTTAACTGAATACCCTCTTGGCATTTGGTGAGGTTAACCAATAACCCAATTCTTTTATTCGCTGCTGCTTACTTGCCTTCTGAGCACGCACTGCTTCTTTCTCAGGGCGCGAAGCCTGGTGAAGGAGGCGAGCTTCCCGGCCACAAGGTCATAGGAGACATAGCAGCCACCCGAAACTCCACTGCCGGCGTTGGGCTCATCAGTCCCCCTCCCCATCATGACATCTACTCCATTGAAGACCTCTCCCAGCTGATTCATGATCTCAAGGTATTTTCGTAATTTCACCTTCATCGGGTATATTTTTTATCTGATTCGTATAAAAAATAAAATTAGTATATTTCAGGAATTATTAATTTACGACGTGAACGTGATCATGCATTTATTCAAGGATTTTTTTTTTTTTCAAAATATATTATCTTATAATCTAATCAAAATTGAAAATTGTTCCTACAAAAATTTGTTTTTTTTTTTTTTTTTTTTGAATTTTGTGGTGTTTGTTCTGCAGAATTCGAACCCAACGGCTCGGATTAGCGTCAAGTTGGTTTCTGAAGCAGGAGTTGGAGTGATTGCGAGTGGCGTGGTGAAGGGGCATGCTGATCACGTGTTGATCTCTGGCCATGATGGAGGTACCGGGGCTTCGCGATGGACGGGCATCAAGAACGCCGGCCTTCCATGGGAGCTCGGCCTGGCCGAGACCCACCAGACTCTCGTGGCTAATAATCTTCGTGGTCGTGCTGTTCTTCAGACAGATGGGCAGCTGAAGACTGGAAAAGACGTGGCCATTGCCGCCCTTCTCGGCGCCGAGGAGTTTGGCTTCAGCACGGCGCCCCTCATAACGCTCGGCTGCATCATGATGCGCAAGTGCCACAAGAACACTTGCCCGGTCGGCATTGCCACGCAGGATCCTGTCCTGAGAGAGAAGTTTGCAGGAGAGCCCGAGCATGTTGTTAATTTCTTGTTCATGGTGGCGGAGGAGCTCAGGGAGATAATGGCTCAGCTCGGATTTCGCACGGTCAATGAGATGGTGGGCCGTTCTGACCTGCTTGAAGTCGACACGGAGGTCACGAATCGCAATGAGAAACTCGAGAACGTCGATCTCTCCCTCCTGCTTACCCCTGCCGCCGAGATTCGCCCGGAAGCGGCTCAGTACTGCGTGGAAGCTCAGGACCATGGGCTGGACATGGCTCTGGATAAGAACCTCATCTTGCTCTCCAGACCAGCCCTCGAAAAAGGCCTGCCTGTCTACATCGAAACCCCCGTGTTCAATGTGAACCGTGCGGTTGGAACCATGCTCAGCCACGAAGTCACCAAGCGGTTCGAGTCCAGAGGTCTTCCTCCCGACAGCGTCCACGTCAAGCTCTCCGGCAGCGCAGGCCAGAGCCTGGGTGCTTTCTTGTGCCCAGGCGTCACGCTGGAGCTCGAGGGCGACAGCAATGACTACGTCGGAAAAGGATTGTCGGGAGGAAAGATCATCGTGTATCCTCCAAGAGGAAGCTCTTTTGATCCGAAAGAGAACATCATAGTCGGCAATGTGGTCCTGTATGGAGCCACCAGCGGAGAGGGCTACTTCAACGGAATGGCGGCCGAGAGGTTCTGCGTTAGGAATTCGGGGGCCACGGCAGTTGTCGAAGGCGTTGGTGATCATGGATGCGAGTACATGACCGGCGGCACTGTCGTCGTGCTGGGGAAGACGGGCAGAAATTTTGCTGCGGGGATGAGCGGCGGCGTTGCTTATGTTCTCGACGCGGACGGCAGTTTCAGCTCCAGGTGCAACAGTGAGCTGGTGGATCTTGATGTGGTCGAGGAAGAAGACGATGCCATGCGACTAAGCGCGCTGATACAGCAGCACCAGAGGAACACGGGCAGTCAGCTGGCGCGCGACATCCTCTCCGACTTTGAAAATTTCCTCCCCAGATTCGTCAAAGTGTTCCCCAGAGACTTTAAGCGCGTCCTCGCCAGCTCCATGCAAGCTGCTGCTGCGTGCGAGAGTGGTGTTGCAGCCGACGAGCAAGACGAGGCAGAGCCGACGGAGACGGATGCGTTCGAGGAACTGAAAAAGCTTGCCACGCCATCATTAGCGGCTGGTGATTCTTGCCTGGTAGATCTGATCTCCGCTAGATATTTCAAATCTTTTTGTTATGGTGCGGTGGTGTTTGGCCCGGGCTGATTTGTCTGGTGGGATTTGCAGGGGGCGGGAGCTGCGGGAGGACCAGAGAGGCCCTGCTCTGTCGGTGATGCGCACAAGCACAGAGGGTTCATTGCTTACGAACGAGAGGGAGTCCGGTACAGGGACCCAGGTGTTCGAATAAATGACTGGAAGGAAGTCGCGATGGAAGCAGAACCAGGCCCTCTTTTGAAGACGCAGTCGGCCCGGTGCATGGACTGTGGCACTCCTTTCTGCCACCAGGTGGGATTATTTTTGTGGTCATGGTAGCAGAGGCCTCCCTCCGTCTCCCTCCCCCATCCATGCTGCCATTGTTGATCTTCTCCTTCGTGATGGTGCAGGAGAACTCCGGCTGCCCTCTCGGGAACAAGATACCCGAGTTCAACGAGCTGGTCTACCAAGACCGGTGGCGTGAGGCTCTGGATCGGCTGTTGGAGACCAACAATTTTCCCGAGTTCACCGGCCGAGTGTGCCCCGCGCCATGCGAGGGTTCCTGTGTTCTCGGGATCATTGAGAATCCCGTCTCCATCAAGAGCATCGAATGCGCCATCATCGACAGAGCGTTCCACGAGGGCTGGATGCTTCCTCGACCTCCGCCAAGAAGAACCGGGTGCGACTCTTTCTTATTCTTCTTCTCCATTAATTTTTGCCCTTCCTGCGTGTGAAATTACACAAAACCCCATAACACCAGACTTGATCTCTTAGTTTTTTAAGGGTAATAATGTCAGGATATTTCCTTGTCAACAGAAAAAGAGTGGCGGTTGTTGGAAGCGGACCAGCTGGGCTGGCTGCTGCTGATCAACTGAACAGGATGGGCCACTGGGTGACTGTTTATGAGCGGGCGGATCGTGTCGGGGGGCTGATGATGTACGGAGTTCCGAACATGAAGACGGACAAGATCGACGTGGTTCAGCGGCGAGTCGATCTCATGGCAGAAGAGGGCGTCAGAGTTGTGGTCGACGCCGATGTCGGGGTCGATCCGTCGTACTCTCTCCGTCGCCTTCGAGAGGAGAACCACGCCATCGTGCTGGCCGTCGGGGCGACCAGACCGCGGTACGTCGTCGTGCGTGTGCTGGCCAGGCACAGGGCCCCTCTCTGATTGCCGCAATAACCATCATGTCATGGCTTGCAAATTTTGAGCTTCGAATTGGCTCGTCTGCAGGGATCTTGCATTACCAGGGCGGAACTTGTTGGGCATCCACTTTGCTATGGAGTTCCTCCGTGCAAACACCAAGAGCTTGCTCGATAGCAACCTACTCGACGGAAGATATATTAGTGCAAAGGGCAGGAAGGTGGCCGTGATCGGTGGAGGCGACACCGGCACTGATTGTATTGGGACGTCGATCCGACATGGCTGCCGCTCCATTTTAAACCTCGAGCTTCTATCCCAACCACCTTCAAGCAGGGCTCCCGGCAATCCGTGGCCTCAGGTTACAAGTTTTATTTTTTTTTACGATTTCTCATCTCATCTCATCATTCTTTCTTCATTATAAGTCAAATATATATGCAAGTATATGGACTAGATATACGCAAGTATATGGACTAGATATACGCAAGTATATGGACTAGATATACGCAAGTATATGGACTAGATATACGCAAGTATATGGACTAGATATACGCAAGTATATGGGCTATATATATGCAAGTATATGGGCTATATATACGCAAGTATATGGGCTATATATACGCAAGTATATGGGCTATATATACGCAAGTATATGGGCTATATATACGCAAGTATATGGGCTATATATACGCAAGTATATGGACTACATATACGCAAGTATATGCCTTGTGGGAGGGCGTGTGTGTGTGTGTATATATATATATATATATATATATGTATACACAACGTACATGTATATATGCAAATACGTGCATGTAGACACGCAATACATAAATTGTCGAGAATGGTGGGTTCATGTGTTAATGGTTTTTGCAGTGGCCTAGGGTATTCCGGGTGGATTACGGACACCAAGAAGCCATCTCCAAGTTCGGTAAGGACCCGAGAACCTATGAGGTGTTGACCAAGCGATTCGTAGGTGGCGGAGATGGTAAGGTGAGCGGGATCGAGGTGGTCAAGGTCCGGTGGGATAAGGATTCTTCTGGGAAGCTTCATTTCGAGGAGATCGAGGGCACCCAGGAAACCATTGAAGCTGACCTCGTGCTCCTGGCCATGGGATTTCTTGGACCTGAATCTGTGAGTTGTGCCGCCTCCTCCGTTTCCAAAAGCCTCTCGCCCCCGTTCGATTGCTTTCGTTTTTAATTTCGTTTTTTCGTTTCGTTGTCGATTGCAGAAAGTTGCAGAAGATCTAGGCCTGGAGAGGGACGGAAGGTCCAACTTCAAGGCTGAGTACGGCCGGTTCTCGTCGAACGTGGAAGGTGTCTTTGTGGCCGGAGACTGCCGGCGAGGCCAATCCCTGGTTGTCTGGGCCATTGCCGAGGGGCGCCAAGCCGCAGCGCAAGTCGACAAGTTCCTGATGACGGAGGAGTCCGATGAAAGCGAAGAAGATGAAGCAGCTTGCTCGCCGGAACCGGGTCGAAGAAACATGGCAACGGTAGGAACCAGAACGATGATTTAAGTGGCCTCCGCTTCTCTTCCTTGTTCCACTTCCAATTGGGTTTGAGGGGTTATTTTGTCTTTTGTGCCTATAGAACGTACAGCTGAATTATTATTGTTGTTTTGAGTCTGATTTAGTATATCTGAAAAATCATTTATTTGGGTCAGTGTGTGCATGGGTCTGCGTGATTGTGGGTGTATGGGTGTGTGCGTGCGAGTGTGTGTCTAGTGTGAAGATATTTTCTCTTATTCTTTGTTTTTTTTTATTTCTCATCTCTTTACTTCTAGTGCATGAATGGGTTGGGTGATTAAACGCTGAAGATAATTTCTCTTTTTCTGTGTTTTTTTTAATCTCAAATTTCAACACGTGATTAGCCGGGGAGATTAAACATGTTAAACGGGTTGACCCGTTTAACATGTAACATGCTCAATTAGTCAACACATGTAACATGCTCAGTGGCTGCAGGTAAAATTAGAGGTGTTAAACGGGCCGGGCCGGCCCAACTCGAATTTTTTGAGCACGAGCGTGCCGCCGTCCGGGCCAGGCACGGTTTAAAATAGCTGGGCCCGGCATGGCCCACAGGCACGGCGGGCCGTGCCGTGCCTTGCCTGGCCTGCTCGGGCTTGCATGTCCGTACGATTTGGGATTCAGCGGGACCACGGGTCGGGTCGAATCAGACCTGACCCGTGGTCTTTTTTGCAGGAGGGGCCATCGTGGGGTCGGGTTCATGGGACACCCGGCACGGGACAAACCCGTGCCGCTGTGCCGTGCCGCGAGCCGAACTGTGCCGGGTCAGGCTCGGCACGGCACCGGCCCGGTTGACACCTTTAGGTAAAATTGATCAATTGTTACCTTTATTTTATTCTGTTATTCTTATTCGATAATATCAAAGTTTAGTAATGGAGGTATGGTTCAGGTAGTAACTTCAATTTCATGTAATCATTACAATGACTGTCACATTGTGGTACAATTTCATTTCTATGCTAAAGAAGCTCTGCCTCCCTTATTTCACTTTTTCGTAGATGTTTGCTGAAATGTGAATAATATAACTAGCAAGTGTTAATATTGCTTCATAGAAAAATTATTTTTTGATTTTATTTACAGATTAAAACCCAAGCCCACCTTGAAGATGATTTTTCATTTTTGGGTAGCATTGGATCAGAGAATTTAAAGCTAAATGAATTTGAAGGAGCTTTTGGTGTTGGTGAGTTACGTTCTGTATAATCCAATGACACTTTTTTTATTGGCTGCTTGAAATATTGTCTATGGTTTTTCTGCCTTGTTGGTTGTTTTTCACTGTTGAATGGGAAAGCAACAGTGATGTTCATGCACATATGCATTTTTTACTTGTTACCATGAGTTGAGGATCCACTATATATGTGTTTTTTACATGTTACCAGGAGTTGAGGTTCCAGTAAAAACAAAAAGAAAGCATATGGTGTTTGTGCACCTCCATTTTTTTTCTGTCACACTCCCACCACGTGCAATGCAAATGGTGGATAGTAATGTGCACCATGAGTTGTGAGTGGATTTCTCTAGAGTGGATTGGAGCCACAAGATGTGGGTTGTGATTTGCGAGTGAGGTGTTATGGTGCAATTAGTGCAAATAAGAGTGAGGTGTTATGGATCTCTCTATTGCATTTTTATTGGATTACTATTTGATTTATTGTATTTATTTGAAAAGGATAATAAAATTATGGTTATTATTTTGCGAATGTTTGAAAATTAAAATTATTTATAGTGGGCGATACAAGTTTATATGTGATTTTATAGTTAGGAGATAGCGAATTACCTAATACATGATTTACTCATAATATTTCAATCATAATATTTCATAAATAAAGAATACACATCAGTTATACATGAAGAAAACTTATTTTCATAACTATCTCTCTTCTTGCCGTAAAGGGAGACATGAAAATTTTAAAGTCTTGAATCGATAGTGAGTTAGTGACATAGAGGAATGCAGCGAGATTTTAATTTTAATACGCCTCTCCCTCCAAATCAATTAAGTTAAGTTAGAACAGAACAGCGAACACATTTAAACTTTAATGTCTGCCATTTATTCATAACTTGAACCAAGTAAAACATAGTTTGTTATTGTTCACATATTTACCTTTGGCCCAATTATATTGGACTTTAAATAAACTAACCTGTTCGAAAGTAATTTATGAAATAGATTTGCTGCTGTTAGTTAATTTATGCAAGAGATTTTTGTTAATTATTTTATAAATAAAATAATAAAAACTAACTGTCAGGAAGTAATTTACGTAAGTCCTGTAGCTCAGTTGGTTAGATCAAATGGATATAAAAACATCATATTTACAGATAAATGCATGTGACAAATGGATTCTATTTAATTCTAATTTTTGTCTTAAATAGATGGATTCCGCCTATCATAATATTTTACTTTCTGATGAAGAAGATCAGGTTGGGCATGAGTTTGAATCTAATATAGCTGCAACTCTAACAACACAGACATCAATTGGTACAACTACATAAAAAGGTATATCTAATCGTAAGCGACAAGAGACTTCAATAGTATGGAACTACTTTACGGAATTAAATGAAAAATATCTAGACGACAAGAAGCGTGCTGCATGTAATATTTGTGGTATCAGATATATGTGAGTCTAGTCATAGAACTGGAAACATGCATACTCACATGGAAAAATGTGTGCAAAAAAATCATGGAGATATTGGACAATTGCTTCTGAGTCAAGGTCAAGGATCTATGCTAATTCGATCCACAAAAATTTATTTTGAAAAGTTTCGTGAGTTAGCGGTTGAGACAATACTTAAGCATGATTTATCTTTTTGATTTGTACAATGAAAGTATTAGAGCAATGTTCAAGTATGCTTATGACAATATCAAGATGCCTTCTAGGAATACTGCAAAATCAGATGTGTTAAAAATGTACAAGAGAGAGAAGGATAAACTTGAAATTGTGTTGGATTCCCTTCCTGAAAGAATTTGGTTGACATCTGATTTATGGACTTCTATATCGACTGATGGATATGTTTCTCTCACAGCCCATTATGTTGATCTAAATTGGAAGTTGCAGAAAAAAAAATGTTGAACTTTTGTCTCAATCCCCTTCCCCACACTGGTATTACATTGTCTGAGAAAATTTATACAATTTTGACTGATTGGGGAATTGAAAGGAAATTATTTTCTTTGACTTTGGATAATGCTACTAATAATGATTGTTTTGTTGAGTTGTCGAAGAGTCAACTCAACCTTAGATATGCTATCTTGAAGGATGGTGAATTTTTTCATGTTTGGTACTGTGCACATATTCTTAATTTGATTGTCCAAGATGAACTAAAAGAAATTGATGAATCAGTGATAAAAATTCAAGAAAGCATCAATTATGTTAAAGGCTCATCAAGAAGGAAAAAGAAGTTCATGGGTTGTGTTGCTTAAGTTTCATTAGAGAGTATAAAAGGTTTGCGAGGAGATGTTCCTACAAGGTGGAACTCAACTTATGTTATGGTTGACATTACACTTTTTTATCATCGTGCATTTATTCATTTACAGTTGAGTGATTCTAATTATAGACATTGTCCTTCCCAAGAAGAATGGAGCAAAATAGAAATGATTTCTAATTTTTTGAGGGTGTTTCATAAAGTTGCTTGTTTATTTTTTGGTACATCATATCCCATAGCTAATTTGTACTTCCCTCAAGTGTTCATAATTCAACATACTTTGAAGGAGACATTGACTGACAATGATAGTTTTATGAGAATAATGGGAAGTCATATGCATGCCAAGTTTGACAAGTATTAGTCAAAGTATAATGTGATTCTTTCAATTGCTATCATCTTAGATCCTCGGTACAAAATTCAGTTTGTAGATTGGGTTTATTCAAAACTTTATGGTGGTGATTCTTATGAATTTAAGTGTGTTCAGTATACTTTATTTGAGCTATTTGAATTGTATGCTGTCAACTTATCACATGTTGTTCCAAGTACTTCAAGTAGCGAGAGACGAGTAAGTGAGACTTAAGGTCTTGATGATTTTGAAAGCCTTTTTCAGGTAAAATATAATTTATTTTGTTTGAATTGAATGTGATTAAGGTAGTTTATTGTATTTTAATAATGACTTTGTATAAAAGATAAAATTTTGAAAAACGTTAAGAAGAAGATGCTCATGTTTCTTGAGTGACTGAGTTGCAGTTGTATTTTAATGAAAAAAGGTTTGATCAAAAAAGAAATTGTATATTCTAACTTTTTTGAAAGGAAAGTAGTTTCAAATTCCTATATTGTCTCAGTTGGCTTGTGATGTGATGGAAATTCTTATTTCTACAGTTGCATTTGAATCTGCATTTAGTTCTGGTGGTAGAGTTTTGAATAAGTATCGAATTTCACTTTTGCTAGAAACTGTCCAAGCTTTGATTTGTAATAGAGATTGGATTCATGGGAAGAGCAGTAAGTTTGATTCCTATTTACTAGTATTATTTTTCTCATTATTCTAATTCTAATGATCGTTGATTCATTTATGTTTTGTTGTGCTTAGTTGTAGATGATTCTAGTGATGATTCAAAAGGGGAATTAGATGATGATGTTTTCAATCAAAATATGAAGTCTAATAAAGTTATATCTACTCAATGTTCAAATTCTATATCTATCATTGATCATGACTAAAGAAATATAATGTTAAGTTTTTGGTACTGATTTTTTTATGAATTTATTAAATTATTAATGTTATATAATACTTCATTTTAATTTGTGTAGGGAATGAGAATTTGGTTGTTGAACCTGCTTGTTGTCTTGGATGTGGAGATATGATATCTTTCACGTAATTTTGTGAATCATGAAATTTATAGTTGTTTGAGATTATAATTTATAATATGATTGTTAATTTCTTATTTCAGATTGTATTTATGATTTCTAATAGGCAGCAAACCGAGGGAATACGAATGCAAGTGCAACGGTCTCCATAGCCATTCGAAGGCTGTTTCTACTGGCACTCTTGTCCTCGGCCTATTTGGTGCTTGCCACTGCCCATTGCCCTATCAGTCATGTACTCGTGTATTCAGTATTCTACTCTATTGTCCTGTGATGGATCTTCTACCAGCATGCTATTGCTTTGTGCTTTCCCCCCCAGCCCCATGTTCTCCCTAATATCATTGTTCTTGTTGGTGGAATTTAGGATACTTTGGATTTGAATATTTAGATTGTAATTTGTAATTTATTATATAGCGGTGTGGTGTGGTATGAAACTATGAATGATGTCTCTAAATATTACATATTTTGTGTTAGTTTGTTGGTTTTATGTTAACAATTTTAAATAAATAGGTAAATAGTTAAACAGGTGGTTTACTATGTTAAATGAGTTAAATGAGTGGTTTTTCGTGTTAACCCAACCCAACCCGCCACAACCCATTAAATTTAGACGTGTTAAATGAGTCATGTTGTGTTACCCATTTATTAAATGGTTCATGTTCGTGTTTTGATTTTCTATCCGTTTATTAAACATGTCGTATACGTGTTTAAATGTTTTTCACCCATCACCTGTTTAACCCGTAACCGTTTAACCCAAGCCAACCCATTTGACACTCCTAATTGTTAGATCTAATATATGGTATTAGATGGCATCCTTGGTACCTCGATATCCTAATAGTTGGTATCAAAGCAAAGGTTCAGTCACAAAACCTAATTTGACATTCAAATCTAGGATTTGCTAGATATACAAAAAGTGAATTAGATGATTGTGAGTTTGATAATTAAGGTTGAGGTTAGGAAATTTGTGGGGAACAATTTCCAATTATATAAATTAAAGATAAAGAATATATTTATTGATAGAGATTACTAGTCTATAATTAAAGATCTAAAATCAATGATAAATGATCAAAAATTAGAGATGACTTATGCAGTCAAAGTGAATTAGGACAAGTTAGATCATAGATCATAAATTATTCTTGAGAAAGAAGCTTTACAAGTTGCAACTCTACCAAAAAGGTTATGACAATCTTTGTATGTCATGACCCTACTAAATCATTAGCACAATCCTTCAACTATGCGACATATTTTTAGTTATTGTGATATTATCCGAGTCGTGATCATACTTATCTTATAAAATTTAAATATAATTGTGACATTATTTACATTGTAGCAACCAAGTAAAGTAACCCACAGGTGCAGAAGGTTGTGCTCTTCAGGATATATTCAAGAATGTTTATCAAAATAACATATAATATTGGTGATATTACATTGATTTTTATTTATGAATAATTGTGTTTGCTTTATTTTCTATTATGAATATTATTGGACGAGTGATTAAATAAAAATTGATCTAGAATTTTTATTATTGATAGGTTTGTATGAGATTCTTTTAGTGGACGGTGGGTAGATAAATTATGACTCACTTACACACATATTAGGATAGAAGTGACAATTCATTTTGAATGTGCTGTATAAGATAAACCTATACATTAAAATTCAAAATTTAGATATTTAATCATCACCAAAAGGTGGTAATAGCCTTTGTGAGCTTCTTTTGGTTGAATGGTTCTCATTGATTAAACTAGAGGAAATATATGTTAATTGTGTGAGTATGATATTTATGTAACCAAAAGTATATATGCTAATAAATCTTATCAATCTTTAGTTTTTATGATACATGAGACTAGTATTTAAGAATGTGCATATGAATAATCTATCAAATATTGTTGATTGAGTTGCCTAAAAGGTTTGAGATTATGAATAACTCTCAAATATAGATGATTTGTTGCCTTGCTGATGATGTACTTGGTATATAATAACGAAGGGATCATAATAGGGACAAACTCAATGATAACAACTACTTTATATGTCATTATGGCAATAATTCATTGCACAACAACCTCAACCTTCATTCTTTTTCCAAACATAATATAAGTCAAACTAACTTAAATATACATCAAATAGATTAAATAAATCCATGAATCTAAGATTATTTCATAATTTGATTATCCATTTTACTAAAAATGAGTTCTCTCAATACTAAATGACCAAATTATTGATATAATTTCTTTGAGGTCGATATCTAGATGAGAGTCCTTTTTTCTACTTGTATGATCTATGTACTTGTAAATCTTTATTGATCAAATATTCTCATTAACAAGCTCTTAGGATATCACCTAACCAATAAAATTAGGTGACATAACAACTCGTAATAATGAGTATTATTGTGACTATGTTCTGATATCTAATTTTTTAGCTTAGGCAAAATCATAAAAGCTCATTGAGTGAGGGTCTTTCATCCAATATAGTGATACAAGTATATAAGTCATATAAGTAATAAAATAAACATTCATACAGATATTGATCTCATAAAAATTATGTATATAGATTGATCAATCAATTGTTAGCCAACTACTATTCTAGTTAAAAAAATAAAATTGAGTTTTTGATATGAGTTAGACAATAAGAATACTCTAGTATTCTATTGACATACAAGGTGGTTATAGCCTATTAGGCTCTTACCAATGATAATCCTTTCATAGTTATCTCCTATGTACTTTACTACTAAAATAATAAATCATCCATGCTCAAATGTCATCTAATATTTTATATTTTTTAATAGTAGCTTCATATGCTCATTCTTATTCCTCAACCTTATGAGTCTTAAAGATGTGAATTAATATAGTATTAAAAGTATTCTCTGACCTTTTGGCTTTGTAAGCAACATACTCATGAAAATTAACACATGTCTTCCCTCAAATCTCACAAGTATAAATCATATGACAAAAAGTACCTCACAAGATTAGTTCAACTTATGAGTGACCTTTACTTGTGCATGTCTCATGACTTACTTATCACCATTATCATGATGACAAGTGACTCACACACTAAAGGTAAAACCCTTAGAAAAATATTCTAAAAAATCTCGATATCAATTGAGGGTTTGTTCACCTAAGATATACATAATAGATTAGATTCTAAAAGCATCCATGCTTTAGACTTACCATACTCATAATTATTAAACTTATCTTAATTTTGGGTTTTACATATAGGTTTATCTTGCACATTAAGATTCTAAAATTTATTAATTACATATCTACCACACATAATAAAATATATCAGACCTATACCTCAATTTAGCATAATACTGATGAGAAATTCATACGAGATAATTTGAAATACATCCTAAGAAATTTTGGGTTCCTAATTATAACACTCAGGAGAATCTAAGATTCAAAACTTTAAACTCATTATTCTCATTTAGTGCATCTCAAATATGCCCCTAAGTGGGGGTAGAATTTATGTCATCCTTTTAGGGTTTAAGCTTGTACCTCGTGTTGTCTCTTTTCTCGTGGATCCTTCCTAGGGTTTAGTAGAATTTCCCTCTCTATCTCTCATGAACTTTCATTTTTTTCTTAATTTTCTGATTTTATTCTTCATATGGTATGTTCCATTTTATACTCATTTGTCTGAGTGTATTTTCAAGTGAGAAGTCATGACACTAAGGAACATCAATGGATTTACCCTTTCCTTTTTATAATATAAAATTGCAGCACTATAGATGAGCATGACTTTGATCTCTTTCTTTTATTAGATTATTATGATGATGAGAATGAATATAGCTCATACATTTCCTTTTTAATAAAAATTCATGGTATTTAGAATGAACTCCACTCATGCATTTCTTTTTTAATACAGATTCATGGTATTGAGAATGATTAATACTCATGCATTTTCTTTTTGTAACACAAAGTCATAGTGGTAATAATGGCTATGGCTCATAAAGTTTGCCTCTGTAACCCAAAGTTGTGGAGCTTGGATTGCCTATAGTTTGGTCTTTTTGTAGAGCAAAAAGTTGAGGCAATAAATGCTCTATGTATTAAATATCATGGTATTAAATATCATGGTTTTTGCCTCAATATTTTTGGCTCTAGATAGTAAAAGTCATGGTGATGAAAAATATCATGACTTTTAGCAATAAGTGTACTATTTTGACTTTGTTATGCTGTCTAATTTTACTAGTTAAGTGATATTCTAAAAACTTATGCACTTGTGGATCTATGTTGATGAGATATCTTTGATAATAAGCTTTTAGAATATATTATAACCAACAAAATTTGATAGTATAACAAAGTCCCAATAAATTTTTAGTATCATTATCAAAGATTATTTAATTTGCTTAGTCAACACGAGTTGACATATAATCCATGTAAAGGATTAATTCCTTTTTAGTAGTTTATATTGTATTGAGTTTGATAAATCTTTATGAATCTAAATGCTAAGTCTTGTTAACTTGTCTGGAAAGTAAATAATTATATTTTGGTGTGTTGCTTGTATCATTTTTCTTGTTTTTTGTTTTAAGCACTCTTTTATGAACCAAAACTTCATGACTAAGTTAACCCCTCAGGACCTAGAAATCAAAAGAACTAGAAGAATAATTATCATGAAAAAAAACTAAAGAAGAGTGTATAGAGGGAATCAATAGAAATAAAGAGCCTCAAGGCAGTAATGGTCAAGCTATCTAATATTCCATCCATCACCATATCTTAGGAGACTATTGGAAGTCCAAGATGATGAATAGTTATTTGTATATTCAATTACAACAAGTGAAAGAAACTACTTTAAGTTAAAGTTGAGTATTATAGCCATGATTCATTAACGCAAGTACAACAAAAGGGCATCACAAAATCATAATGTGACATGTCATGATATTTTTAGAGCAATGGAAAATAGTAATAATGATTGGAGTTAACCTCGACAAAATAAAGTTATGCCTATTCCATTTTTATTAAGGGATAAGACATGAAGTTGGTTCTAATATTTATCAAGTAGTTCTATTGAGTATTAGGTTGAACTAGTAAAGGCTTTTCTCACAACGTTCTTTCAACCTCAAGTTACTTCTAAATTACATATCAGGATATGTCAGTTACTACAAAATGAGCATATGCTTACCATTTTAAGGAGTTGTTGAGGAGATTTCCTTAACATGTATCTGACTTATGGTTTCAAGCCCAAACGTTCTACAATGAGCTAAACTATAAACGATGAGGTACATTATTGATGTGGCTGCTATAAGACTGATAATGAATAAATCATTAGAGGAGATATATTATTTTTTTGAGGAGCTAACAAAAAGTAACTATCAAACTCTAATAGATCATTCATTTAAAAGAAGAAAAGTTGGAATATTAGAGTTGAATCAGTTCACATTAAATTGAAGTGAAATGAAAGTTCTTTAAAGGAAGCTTGATGCCCAAGATGAAAAGAGAAGAGTATTAGGAGAGATCACCATTTTACATCCATATGAATTGGTGTACATGGATCATGTTTATCAAATTAAAGAAGCCAACCAAATACAAAGCAAAAAGTATGTGTTTTAACCCAACAATAATGTCTCAACGTGTTACCATTAGAATGTAAAAAAGTATGAGAATTTTTCATATAGAAGTTATGAGAGTGGGTATAAAATATTAAGCAATCTTCAAAAAATATAAAAAATAATGTGGTGAGCTACAATAATCAAGGAAGCTCAAGTTGAAATTAGCAACAATCTCAAAGAAAAGAGAAGACAACCTTGGAAGAAGGTATGAATGTCATCTTATCAGAATTGAAAAGAGAAAAATAATACAGAAGGCAAAATAAAGAATCAAATTGAGTTATAGAATATGGAGATGCTTGAAGTGAGAATGGATTAAATGAGTTTGGTGATAAATAATGAGTTTAAATTAATTATTATACTATACTATATGAAAGATATAAAAAACATAATTAATAGTAACAAAAAATTAGAAATGTATGAAATCATAAAAATGCAGAGGATTATAGTATAATAATTAAAAATAATTCCAAGAAAATAAAAAGACACCTTAAGACTTTACAATACTTTTTACTATTAGAGACTACATATTTAGAAAAGTATTATGCAACTTAGGGATCAAGTCTCAATTTGATGCCCTTGTCAATTGTTCTAATATTTAATCTCAATAAAATCACTCTAATATCTTTCTTAGTTTAAATAGTTGATCAAACTATCAAGCACCTGAATGAGATTATCAAAAATATATTGGTCAAGGTGAGTATTTATTATTTCCTAGTAAATTTTATTGTATTTAATATGAAGGATGATAAGTATACACTATTAATTTTAGGATAACTATTTTGGCCATGGGACAAACCATTATCGACATCAAGAAAAAGGAGTTCACTCTTTATATTAATGAGACACAAGTAAATTTTAATCTATACAGTTACTTGTGGAGTCTAGATGATGATAAAATATGATATTAGAGAATATATAGTCTCTTTCATACTACAATACAATAAAAATTAGAATGATGGTGGAAAATTTTTGTAGAAGATTGCTAGTTAGTTGAAGATGAAGGAGAAGAAGTTGGAAAATAACTTTGAAGCTATGAAAGTGATGAAGAGAAGAAATACGATGAGAAAAAACTATTTTGGAGTTACGAAAATGAGGAAAAAGAGAAAAAAGAATTTTATGAGGTGGCATTATTCTTCAAAGTCACGACCTTGTAGGAATCTTATGCTGACAACTTCAAGGAAGTTGAGGGAATAATTAAGAAAGATAAGGTTGAGAAAGAAACCATAGAGAATCTAATCCAAGATAAAGTTGTGGTTGTGGACCACACCATTAATTTAGGGGTACAAAATAAAAATATCCAAGGATAGCTTAAAAAAGTAATGACTATGCATAACACATCGAATTTGGTGTTACATAATGAAAATAACCAAGGAAAGCTTGATGACAAAGCCACATCTATGTACAATACTATGATTTTGGTGATATAGACTGAATTAGTCTATTAGAAACTTAAAGACAAAGTATTGAATGTGCACATTACTATAACTTTGGAGTTACATAATGAAAATCACAAGGAACTGCTTAAAGACAGTCGTGATCGTACTTAGCACCATGACTTTGAAATTCTAAGAAGAAAGGGGCAAAAAAAGCCAAAAAAAGCCAAAAAGAAAAGGTACGACTCTACTCAATAATGCAACTTATAGAATCTAAGAAGAAAATGGATAGGCCAACATAGAACAAGAAGCCATGATATTCAATAGTCATAACATCCAATTAAGAAAATACCTAATAAATAAATGTAGCTGAAGTAAGATAGAAGGGAGAAATAAATTAGAATGAGGGAAAATAGTATACTATGAAGCTTGCATGGCTAATAAAGATCTCCGATGAAGAAAAATATATTTTGATGGTCAAGCTATGGATGTCAAATCTGTCATTTCTCGAGAGGAAACCAATGATTTTATTCCACATGTGTGACATAATAAATATTTATATTCATCACATAAATGATAGTACACATCCAATGAACCATGAGTATAGTCATAGAACTCAAAGCCTGCCATGATTGTGAACATGTACACTTAAAGATGTTCTACTATTTTGAGATACTATGATACTTAAACCTAGTCGATTTTTTTTGTAATATGTAGGGGAAAGTTATTGAAGAATTTTTGTATGAGATATTGACTTTGCTTAAAGAAACATATTTATCTTTGAGATATTGAAGAATTTTTTTGTTATGGAGGGGAAAGTTATTGCTTGGAGATGAATAATTATTTTTGTATGTGACTTTGCTTGATATTCAAATTATCGAATATTCTTATATATTTTATAATTTGTGATAATATGTAGGCATGAAAATGTGATAGTTATGGATTAATTTCACAAATTTGGAGTTTTGGAATATTTTGATGAATAGCCATAGTAATCTATATATACCATTACCTTACCAATTCGTTAGCATAATTCTTTTACTATGCAATATATTCTGTGGCTATGATATTATCATAGAATTAAAATTCATGCCTATCTTATTATTTTAAAAGTATGCTAATGGTAATGGTATTAAAAATCAAGTATATATTTCAAAAGTATGACATTGAATTATGTCATAGTAACAAAGTATGCTAATGGTATTAAAAATCACAATCAAGTCCCAATACTATGATTTTATCATTAATATAGTTAGGTAGTTTCAAGTTAGAGCCATGATCTTTTTATAAAATTATGAATTTTGACCTAAAAAAAGTATAGATCCAAAACTACCCAGGCTAAATCCATGATAATTTTTAAACATAATGAGTGTTGGGAGATGAAATATTATAGAGAGCATTACTCAAGCATAACTATTATCTATGGTTGTGACTCTTATCCTTAAAAAAAGGTAAAACCATGACTTTTATATTTGAGATAATTACTAGTGTCATGGCATCTTTGCAGTGTCATGACAATATAATATATGAGAGCAATGAAGGCTAGTGTTATGGTTATTCATAGTTTCACATGCACTTGAGATACACGAAAGGTTAATTTTTGTGTCATGGCTATTTCCCAGCACTATAGCCATATGATACACATGAAAGGCCATCTTAGTGCCATAGTCATTTTCTAGTACCGTGACCATATAATGATCAAGAGAGACCAATACCAACACAATGACCATTACCCAGCACAGTAATCATATTATGATATGAAAAACCATTCATAGTATTGCAGTGAATCCTAGCACCACAACCATACATGAAGAATAAAGAAAACAAACATACAATGTCACAACTACTTCACACTACTACAACTTTGTGGTATAAGGACATTATGCTCATATCGTGGTCTTTGTCTAATATTACAACTTTGTGTTATAGAATAGTTATGATATATTATAGAGTATCGGTCATTCTCTAGAGTCATGACTTCATGCTTAAGAGTTAAAGGTCAAAGGTATAACTTTCTTCTAAAATTTATGACTTCCTACTTAAAGTGATATAGAATCATCCGAGTATAAAAGAGGAAGAGAGAGAAATTTTAAAGAGCTCTTCATTTCTTTTTCTTCCTCCATGCAACACATAATGTCATGGGGTAGCTACCAAATCTATGGATGAATTTTTCACTCTCTAAGAACTCCACAAGTAAGCAAGGGAAACAAGACTTAAGGCTAATCCCTATATTTTGATGGCATAACTCTCAAACTTTCCGCTAGGATAGATTTGAGAATTTATATCAAAATAGTTTGTGATCTAGGGTTTGTATAACTTAGTTTATATGATGTAATAATTATTTTACATTAATAGATATATTTTGATTGATATTGAATTATGGTTATTGATGTATGAGTAATTAAATATAACTTGAATTAGAATTTTAGCTTTTAATAGGGTTGTGCAAGATTTTTGTGGTAGTCAATGATCGGTAAATCATGAGGCTCACTCATACATACAATAAGAAAGATTTGATAACCCTTCTAACTATTTTGCATGAGATATAAACATATATGTTAAAACCCAAAAATTTAGATATATTAATTATTATGAGTAAGATGCTTAAAAAGTTAACTATGCAAATACTTTTACATGTCAATCTAATGTACATATTTAGAAGAATTCATTGTCGATTGGGATTAATATTAAATAGGGTGTTTTTCTAAGGGTTTCACTATTTGTGTGGGAGCCACATCGTCACTGAGGAGGATGATAATAAGAAATCATTAAGATATGCATGGGTATGATATGACTTATAAGGTGGTGACAACCCATCTGAGTTATCTTTACTCATGATTCCCACCAATATAAATTAAGAGAAACATATATTAATTATGTGAATATGATACTTATAATACATGAGGCCAGGGAATAAGAGTATACATATGAGGTAACCATAACTATCAAAGGTAATTATCAACTTTCCTAAAAGGTATATGATTATGAATAATTTTCGAGTAGTGATGATTTATTATCTCGATAGTGACACACTAAGAGGATACCTATGACTGGACTAACTTGTATGCTGTTAAAAAAATGATTCATTATACAACACAATAAGATAATTTAAATAAACTTCACATAAATTAAATGAACAAACTATGGATCCAAAATTAATTCCATATTATGTATATCTAATATACAAAAATTGAGTTGTCTCACTATTAAATAACCAAACAACCAGTATAATCTTTAAATACAAGTTGTCTTTACTATTTTTTACAACCCATGCACTTGTAGATCTCTATTAATGAGATACCCTCATCAATAAATTTTTAATACACTACATAACCAACAAAATTAGGTGATATAATAAATTCATAGCAAGATTCACACATTTCAAAAAGATATTTTGGGTAAGGTCGATATCTTTATTTTTTCTAGTAGATTTTGTTGTATTTGACACGTAGGAAGATAGTTACATAATACTGATCTTGATATAGTTATTTTTGATGACTGAATAAGCCCTTATTTGATAGCAAAAAGGAGAAGTTAGCTCTTAAAGTTGGTTAGGAATAAGTGAAGTTTAATCTTTACTAAGATTTATGAAGTTTAGATGATAATGAGATGGTATGTTAGAGAATAGATGTTCTCCTTTGTATGGAAATGTAACAAATTGTTGACTTTTAATTGTAGGATTTTTTTAGACTACTAGCCGGATGAAGTTGAGAGAGCTGAGAAATAAAGTCATGAAGACAAGGAAGATGACTGCTATGAGGTTGTGATATTTTTTGAAGCCATGACTTTAGAGGAATTAAATACAGAAAACTTCACAGAGATAGAGAAAACAAGTGAGGAAGACAAGGTTGAGAAAGAAATGTTTGAGAATCCAAACAATGACAAAGTTATAGCTAAGTATAGTGTCATGAATTTGGTGTTATAGGAAGAAACTATCCATCAGGAGCTTAATGACAAAGCCATGACAGAGTACAACATCATGACTTTGGTATTACAAAAAAATAGCCCTTCAAGAGATCAATGAAAAAACCACAGCCATGCTTAGCACCGCAACTTTGGTGTTATAGAAACAAATAGATGAATAAAAGCTTAAAGATAAAGTCAAGGGTGTGCTCAATGTCATGAATTTGGTCATATAAAATGAATTTGCGGCAAGAGAAGCTTAGTGACAAATCTATAGCCATGTTCGGCATTGTATGTTTGGAGATACAAGAAGAAAAGAGCTAGGATAGAACCAAATAAGAAGCTATAACATTCCTCAATGCCGTGGGATCCAAGGAGGGAATGCCTAGAGAAGGAGGAACCTATGATGTATTATGGAAGAAAGAAACAACAAAAGAATAAAGTAAAAATGTATACTAAAAAGCTAGCATTGACTCTAGAGATCACCGAGAGAGATGACAAATTACTCATAGTCTAGCTATGGATGTAAAATATAGTACTGCTTGGGAGGTAACCCAAATATAAATTTTTTGTAGGTATAATGTAATAAATACTATCTACCTATCACATGAATCATTATACATAAATAATTTAGCCATAGGTATAATCATGTAACTCAAACACCATCGTGACAATCAATATATCAAAAAAAAAAAAAGTGTTGCACTAGCTATAGGTACTATGACACTCAAACCTAGTCATACAAAATTGTGTTTATGATGTTGAAATGAATTTTTTTATTGAGAGAGAAGTTATTACTTGGGGATGAGCAATAGTTTTAGTGTGCAAGTTTATTCGGTATATAAAAAACCAAATATTTTAATGTATATGGATTATGGAGTTGTATTAGATAATGTCTAAGCATAAAAATGAGCAAAAATTGAATCAATTTTACAACTTTGGAGTTTTGGTAAAAATTCATGAAATTATATATTTTTGGAGAGAATTAGAAAGTTGGTGATGTGTGGGCTCATTGGTATATTTTTAGCTTTCATTATTGGCTGAAACTCTACATATTTAATCATTATAATCTTTGTATGTCATGATTCTATAACCTCACTAGTATAATTTTTTAACTATGCAATATTTTCATTCTGGCTATGATAATAGTTTGGAGTCATAACCACATTTATCTCATAACAATCTAACTTCTAGGATATTAATTTCATGTCATGATAACCAAATATCTCACATGTACTTAAAGTCATGACCATTTTCTAGTGACACATATTTACCAAAAGTTTATTCTTAAGTTAAAATCACAACCTTTTCCAAAACCAACAACTTTTGGGATAGAGAAAATTACAGAGATAAAATTATTCATGCCAAAGCTATGATAATTATTGAAAGCCATGACTTTTGGAAATATAATATTATAGAGAGCATTACTCAAGCAGCGTCACTACCAAGGTTATGATGCTTGCTCTCAAAAGAAGGCAAATCCATGGCATTGATGTATATGCTAATTGCCATAGCCGTGGCTACTTCCCAACACCACAACTATGTGATTTTAAAGAATTCCAAGGTCAATGTCATGACTATTTCCATCATTGCGGCTATTTGATCCAAAGAAATACTATGGCCAAAGCCATAACCACTTCCCAGTACCATGACTATTTGTTTCATGAGAAAGACCAAAGCCATAGCTATTTCTAGTGTCACGACCATTTGAGGCACAAGAAAAACTAAAGCCAAATCCATGCCTATTCTGAACACTACATCTACTTGATGCCAAAGAAAGGTGAAAGCCATGGTCCATTCACAAAGCTACGATTTTGTGTTACATTGACAAAATATATAATTCATGGATACTTCTCAACACAGTGACTTTGTGTTATAGAAAGATTAGCAGGCATCTAAAGCCATGATCACTTCCCAAAGCCACGACCTCAAGCTTAAGAGACAATGGTCAAAGTCATGATATCTTCTCAGAGTCATGACTTTCTACTAGAACAAATATCATATTTTTTTGGTATAATAGTAAAAGAGGAGAAAATACAAAGATCCTGAATTGACTCTTCTTCTCCACTCTTTTGAACAAACATAAAGAGCAACAACAATCTTAGTTACAGTTTTCTCACACCCTAGGAGATCAATGAGCAAGCAAGAGATGCAAGACAAAAGCTAATTCTTAGAGTTTAGGAAGGGATTCTCAAACCTTCCCTTTTTAGGGTTGATTTCAGAAATAAATCAAAAAAACATGTGATTTTTATTTGTATCCTAGATTTTTATGAGGGATGTCATTGGGAACCTAAGATTTATAAGACTTCTTCTCTTATACCTCATATGAATATATCCCTAATATCAGACTACGTTAAGGTTTTGAATTTTTACAATTATGATTTATGTGATATATGAATATTTTGTTATTAATGGATATTTTTAATTTAAATTATGAAATGAAAACTAATGGAATTAGTAATAAAATAGAACTTGAATTAAGATTATAACTATTGATAGGTTTGTACATATTGTCATGGTGGATAGAAATCGATAAGTCATAAGGCTCACTCATGCATATGATATGAATGAAGTAATAATCCTTCTAATCATGTTGTATGAAATAAAACTATACAATAAAACCCAAATTTAGGTTTTCTAATCATTACGAGTATGATACTAATGAAGCTTAAAGCATTAGCAATTTTACATGTCACTCCATTATAGATATATTAAAAGAATTGATTCTCGATTGTGATAAATATTTCATAGAACATTCTCCTAAAAATTTTACATTTAGTATGTGAGTCTAAAGGTGTCAAACGGGCTGACCCGGCACGGCACGACCCATTTTTTTCCAGCATGATCGTGCTACCGTGCCGTGCCCGGCACGGCACGGTTTGAATATAGGCGGGCCTGGCCTGGCCATATAGGCCAGGGGCCAGCCGCCAGGGCATACCGGCATAGCCGCATAGGCTGAGCCGCTGAGAGTGAGAGAGAGGCAGGGCCGGGTAGGCGGCCGCGAGACCGGGAAGGGACGGATCACGGGAGGCCAGGCAGAAATCTGAATTCTGAAATCAGAATATTGTTTTTTTTTTAATTTATATATTGTAAATTATATTTCTTAAGGTTAAGTGTAGTGACTCTAACTGTAGTCTACTGTCTACACTATGTAGTGTAGAGTATTAATTATTAAATATAATTTTTTTAAAAAATGTTAAAAATTAAAATTAAAAAAAAAACAAATTTTAGAAAATTATTTTTTTTATCAAATTCAACTAAGTATAGCTTTATTTATATTTATAATTTATTAATTATAAATTAAAGTTATTAATTTTTAAAATAAAATTTAAATCGTAAAAAAAATAAAACAATACATTATATTAGTAAAAATTAAAATTAAAAAAAAATTAAACTACACAAATGAAAAATTACCAATCATGCATTTGAAACCGATGGTCCGAACAAAACAAGTATAAGTTTCAACACAACGTACAAACAAAGCGTATAAATACAATGAATAAAAAAAACATCGAAAAAAAAACAGCAGATCAGCATCAATCGTCAAGCGGCATATCATGAGAATCATCAGCCGCAACATCAAGATCAGTATCATATGGATCATCATCATCGGCAATCAGCTCCTCCGCCATCATAGTGGATGTGGATGCGACTGCAGTGTCTGTCACAGTCCCAGCTTCAGCACGATCATGGATGCTAAATCTCGATTCCTCCCAATCCTTCAAACATGCCAAGGCCTCAACCATATCTGGACGTAATCTCGATCTCCTATCCGAAATCACGTTCACTGTAATAGAAAAAGTAGACTCCGATGCTACGCTCGACACCGGAGGAGTCAGTAGATCCCGTGCCATCCTAGATAGCACGGGATAGGTGGACTCATATGATTTCCACCACTGTAATAAATCAAGATTCTTATAATCAGAATGTGATAGGATTGAGCAGTAATCGGTATCTAAGTACCGAGACAGCTCACTCCTATGTGATGGTCCACCCCTACGTTTCCCCCTCGCTAGATTAATGGAATAATCATCATCTCCGAACAAGGTATCAATGTCCGTAATCACAATCTCACCACCACCACCACCATACCTAGTATCGTAGTATGTGAACAGGTCGGTCAACTTCTCGTAAATGAATCCTTCAGGTGGCTCTTCCAGGTTCATGCACGAGGAAATGAAAGTCAGGGTGTTTTCTACCCCTTCCACCTTAGCCCTAGGGTCCATGCATGCAGCGAGGCAATAAAGAGATGGAATGGTTGACCAGTACTTCAAGTACTTGGTCTCCATCTCTGCAACCATATGGCTAAGCGTCGGGTCAGCTCGATACTTCCTAAACATGCTAGTAATGTTGCATATGCACCGGAGTGCAATGCAAGTGGTGGGCGTATAAACCGACGAACACATGTTTGTCATGTCATAAAATATCTTGAATCAACAAGCCCAGTCAGTGTCGCTGCAAGTGGTGGACCAGTCATAAAATATATTTGTCCATTTTATTTTGATTCAAATTAATATATTTTGAATCAACAAGCCCAGTCAGTGTCGTCAATAATAAGTTCATCACTCTTACTATTGACGTAGTCGGATATCACGTGTTCGTATCCAACACATGATTCCAACATCAGGTACGTGTAATTCCAACGATGTCTCACATCCGATTGGAATTTCTTCTTCTTAAGATTCGCACACAAACAGAGATTACCAAACTCTTGTAGTCTGTGAGGAGTGCGAATATACTTGAGTGCATTGCGTATATTTTCCAACGCGGGGGAGCACACCTTCATACCCGCTTGAACTATCAGGTTAATCACATGACACTTGCATCTGACATGAAAGATCTCTCCTAATTGTGCGTCTCTAATATTCCTAACAAACATATTGATCGCTACTCCATTATTAGAAGCATTATCGAAAGTGACACTAAAAATTTTATTTTGAATTTTATATTCCCTAAATATATTCATCATACACTCAAAAATGGCCGGGCCATCATGAGGATGAAGAATCTCAGTGAATCCTAATATTTTTTTATTGATTGTCCAGTTAGAATCTACATAGTGACTCTTGAGACATGCATAAGAAGTATCATCGTGACATTTCCATATATCGGACGTCACGGACACCACTCCACTATATGCCATAAATTCCTTAATTATTTTTTGTTTTTCTAACTTATATATCTTTAGTATGTCACTCCTAGATGTGGACCTAGGAATCCTACGATAGGAAGGCTGAAAATAAGTCTGCATGATGCGTACTACCCTCAGATCTTCCGAAAATCTGATCGGAAGATCCATCAATGTGATGAGCCTAGCCATGCCGTCCCTACCCAACTCGCTGGAGTATACGAAGGGAGTAAACTTTGAGACCGAACTCGATCCAGTCTCAAAAAATGTAGTGCCAAGTTGGGTTTGCCTAGGATCTAAGGGTCCATGTTTTTTGGTGCATAATTCGGTATGCCTCTTAAGGTGCCCAGTCCCACATGAACTCTTGCATGTTAAAAGTCTCATATAATATTTGCACTGTGCCATTTCAAGTTCCTCACCCCTAACATTTACTTGTGTTATGATTTTAAAATGAGTCCAAACTACAGAAGTCCTCCTAGTTTTTTGTTTTTTAGAACTTTGGGTTGAGATGACTGAGAAACCAAAGTTTCAGCAGCCGCAGACGTCTGTGTAACACTAACATTTTCATTTTCCAAATTTAAATACGTGTCAGGTGTATTTGTCATTTTTTATGTTTTTTTTCTATGTTTTTCTAGAGAGAGAAGCTTTAGAGAGAGAAAGTAAATAAAAACATAAAATAAATTACCCGGTAAAAGCAATGAGGTTAGTCACGTGCAAGGTGCACCGCAGGAAGCTCTGATATTCAAAACTCAAGTAGTGTTTCACGAAAATCCAAGCTGAAATCAAAATTAGAGGCCCGAGAGAGAGATGCACGGTTTATGTGAGAGAGAGAAAGTTTTGAGAGGAGATATGTTTTTGAAAAACATAAATGTTATAGGGAGGGGGGTAGAATTTATAGGCTAAAGAAATTAAATTTTTATAAAAAAAGAAATTTTTTTATTATTTTTTTGAATTTTTAATATATTTTTAAGGGGCAGAATCACGAGGACCATTGGATTCTGCCCCCTAGCCGTTGGAGGCGAATCCAACGGCTGAAAATCTGTAATGTTTGAATTTTTTTTTTGGCCGTTGGGATTGGTCGGGTCTAAGCCCGTCGGGGCTCGGTAGTCGGGACCGCGGATCGGGTCCAATTAGACCCGATCCGAGGTCTTTTTACCGGGGGGGGGCAGGGGATGGGTCACGCCCACGTAGAGGTGTCAAATGGGCCGGCCCAGCACGGCACGGCCCGTTTTTTACGTGCCCAGCCGTGCTACCGTGCCGTGCCGGTTTTTTAAATTCGGGCACGGCACGGCCCGTGGGCACGACAAGGCCGTGCCGTGCCGTGCCGGCCCGCTCGGGCACGGGCGCACGGCAAGGCAGGGCAGGCGGGGCGGGGCGGGTCGGGTCTGTTTGGACCCGACCCGCGGTCTTTTTATCGGGGGCGGGGCCCGGTTGGGTCACGAGTCGCGACTCACGACTCACGACGCAGGCACGCGTGCCGGCGTGCCGTGCCAAGGCACGGCACAGCACGTGCTTTGTTCGCCCGGGGACGGCACGGGCCCGGGCACGTTTTTTTATCGTGCCGGGCCGGCCCGGCCCGGCCCGTTTGACACCTCTACGCCCACGCCCCACGCGTGCCTGCGTGAACCGGCACGGGACGAACCCGTGCCGGCGTGCCGTGCCACGGCACGAGCCCTGCCGGGCCAGGCAAGGTACGACACGAGCATTTCCTAACCCGGGCACGGCACGGGCCCGGGCATGGTGTAAAAACATGCCGGGCCGGCCCAGCCACGGCCGAACCATGCCGTGCCTCGTGCAGGGCCGGGCCGGCCTGGCACGTTTGACACCTCTATGTGAGTCACATTATCTCTATGGAAAATGATGATAGGTAATTTACAGCACATGCATGAGTTATTATGATTCATAAGGTTGTGATAGCCCTTTGAGATATTTTCACTCATATGGTTCTCAATGGTGAGATTTGATGGGAGCATATGTTAATCATGCAAGTATAGTGCTCACAAAACTAAAAGTGCAAATGCTCTAAAATCACATCAGTCCTTGGTTTTTTTAACACTTGAGATCGAAGAATAAGAATATACATATGAAGTAACCATGTAAGATAGTTGATGAGTTGCCTAAAAGGTGATGGTCTTGTAAATAATCCTCAAGCAGGGATGCTTTATTATCTCGATGGTAAAGTATTGAGTGAACAACTACTAGCTAGGGGACTATCATTGGGATGAGTTCAATACTGAAAACTACCATATATGTCATTAGAGAAAAGAGATATTCTAATGATTATCCAACTTTCATTTTGTATCCAACTCAACATAACTTGGATTATTTGAACATACGTCATACGAATCAAATTAACAAACAATAAGATCTAATAGTTAAGAAATAATTTGTAATCATCTTCTTTTCTAGAATTTTATTGTTTCCCTATTGGTTGTCCAAACTATTGATACAATCCATATAGAATTGATATCTAGACAAAAGTCCTTTTAGCTACTTATATGATTTATATACTTGTTGATCTTTGTCGATAAAATACTCTTGCCAATGAAAGGTTTGAGTTACTATCTAACTAATAAAATTTAATAACATAACAAAGTCATAATATTTATGACTTAAGTAAATACTCTATGTAATTTTTTATAGTCAAAAGTCATGATACTGGAAAATTATTGTAGCTTTTACCTTAGTATTTGTAGCTCTAGAAAGAGAAAGTTATAATGCTAGTGAATATAATGACTTCTAGTAATAGTGAGGTACTTGGCAACTATGTCATAAATTTAATGTCACATCCATTATATTGTTATTGAGCTAGTAAAGTCGTTACTCTAAGAAAGTTTCACATCCAAAAAAAATGTGTTGTATAATAAAATAATTGTCAATGAAATGCTAAAATCATGGCATACAAAAATTATCCTGACTATATTGTGTAGAGTTTTGGCCAAGAATGAATATTAAAACTACTATTCTATATATTCTTGAAGGTGTAATTAAATTATAACATGAAAAATACTATGACTTTATACTTTTTTTATCCTACTTAATAATTCTACTAACTATTACATTTCGCACAATAACTAGTTGATTTCACTACTATTCATCATAATATATAAAAATTATTATGAAATTATTCTTTTTAAAGATATTTTTTATGAAAATATATCAAAAATAATCACCAAAATGAAAAGTAATATTTGGTATTTTGTATGTCAAATAGTAACTTATATTTTGCTATAGAATGCCATTATTAAAGCACAAAAACATAAAATAAATCACACCCTTATGTCACAAATCACACATAAATAAGTGTACAATCATAACCTCATAAACAAAATGCATCTAAACATATTACCACTTAAATCCATAACCTATATTCTATAAGCATATAGCTGAGCTGTTTATTTCAATCAACAGAGGCTAGAATTATTATATTTAATTAAGGAATCTAACAATTCACACCTAAATTATTAAAACCTAATCCATCCTCATATGATATCATCACCAAAGTTGTGATAACAATATTAGGGAACCTTGGGTTAAAATATTTTTAACGTGATGATGTGCATGGATGTGATTATTTTCTTTGTTTAGAATTATCATTAATTTAATAAGAATAACATACCTCAATAGAGAGTATGTCGACGATGGATTAATCTCTGACTCTATTCATATTATGCAATGTGTCATATAACTACTATTATTAGTACACTAAAACTCATAGTTTAAAATTGTGAAATAATTTTAATTTTTTTACGAATTAAAATCTATAAAATTTTTATTAAAAAGTTTGATTTTATTAAAAGTAAATATTAAAACATAAAAATATTAAATTTGCATTTCTAAAATTTTAATTCCAATGTAGCCAATGAAAATTTAGCAAATACTTCATATTTAAAATATGGAAAAATATATTTTAGTATACAAATTAGAAAATATTAACAAAATATGAATCTAGATTTTCATATTTAGTAAAAATTACATCAACACAGAAAATTTTTACATTTTGGTTTGCTATAAATTATAAACCTAAAACTACACTACACATGTAGGGGGAATTATGTTTCGGTGTACTCCCACAGGAATATTTATAAAAAGATAATTCATCTTTTAATATTTCAAAAAGATAGCTCATCTTTTAATCTTAAACTACCCTCGCCCCTCTTCCCTTTTCCTCACCCCTCCCCCCCTTTCCTCTTTCTTGTCCTCGCCTTGCCTCTTGCCTCTAGCAAGTTCCACCGATGAAGCTCATTGGAGCTCAACGGAGCTCCATTGTGGAGCTCCAGGAAGCTCCACAATGGAGCTCGTGGAGAGGGGCGAGGGGAGACGAGCGAGAGGCAAGGGCGAGGGGCAAGGACGAGGGAAAGGGGAGAGGGTAGTTTAGGATTAATATATTCGAGTGTCCTGAATTTTAATTTATTTATAGTTTGGTGTTTTTTTTTTGAAATATTAAAAGATGAGTTTCAATTTTTTAAATATTTCGGGGGAGTACACTGAAACACAATTCCCCCACACATGTATAGGTAAACATAAAAAAACAAAATGAAAGTTTTTGAATTATTTTTGAAAACATATAAACACTAAAGTGATACACACACACACACACACATTTATAAACCTGTATAAATAAATATAAATGAATATAAACTTATATAATTATTTATAAACATATAAAAACATATATATACAAGTATATAAATGTTTATATACCTCTATAAACTTACATACAAATTTATGTATATTTAACTCTAGAGTTCTTTTAAGATCCAATGTGTTAGTGTTGTCGTAATTACACACCCATAAATGTTAGGGATTTAAATCCCTTCTCGAGATAATACATATGGATTATGATTGTTTAATTTATTTTCTAGATGAATATTAATGTAACCATAGTGAAAATATATACCTTAATCACGAGCTCTATATGCAGCCAAAATCTCCACCCATTGTAGCCTACTTCGAAATTGAACAAGGATGAAGAATAATGTGGGCATGTTCTTCTTCTGCCATTAAAATCAAAAAAATTCAAAATAAATGCATTACATTTTAAAAAGTAATATGATGTTTCTTTTTCTTTTATCTTTATATTATTATTTAAAGAATATCAATAGTTTTATATGTGCGTATTCGTATATATATATGTGTGTGTGTGTGTGTGTGTGTGTAAAATCGAATAATTAATTTGATTTTAATTGAAATAAATTAATATGAGTTTAATAAAATCTATTAATATGATTTAAATCATATTAACTACTTCATTTTTATATACATATATATTCTAAATAAATAAATAAATATTTAATTATAGTTTATAAAATATTTCTTATGGTAATGGATATGATCATGGAAGGGATTTTGACTCAAATAAGAATTCGAGCTTCCAATATGAAATATATCATATTATTTATATTAATTATAATTTATTCCCCTATAGATTTATAATTATACTCATTTATTCAAAATAATTCATGCTTATTATTTAACACTTAATACTCTTGTCATGTTAAACTTTCATATATCCAACAATTCGTGCTTATTTGAAATAATTTGTGCTTATTCCGAAAATATTTTGCTTTGATTTTTTTGGACGATATAATAAAATTAAATTTGGAAAAATTATGCTTTGAGCCCAAAATAAAAATATATACATCTTGGTACCTCATATCCAAAATTTTGATAAAATGTTTCCTAAAATATAAATATTTATGTGTTGGGGCATCCAAAATTAAAAATCAGATTTTGTACCCACTTTCACATCATGACTTAAAAAAATTGATAATTTTCGAATTCAAAAATCATTGAAATAAATACTATATATATAAGCCACTTTTTAAATGCTAAAATTGGTTTCTTTTTTAAAATTCTAAAACACATACACAAGCGCGCGCGCGCACACACACACACATATATAATATACACCAACAAATATAAATATGTATATATATAAATCAAAACTCAAAATTGGATTTCTAATTTTGAATTTTAAAAATAATTTTCCAAGTGAATATCAAGTGGATAATTATGTTTTGATGAACAAATCCAAAAAAATTTGAAAAAATAACCTAAGTTTTAGGATTTAAAAATAAGTACACCAATACTTAAGTAATTAAGTTTTGGTGTACAAATTTATATTAATGAAATTATTTTTTTTTTTAACTGACCTAACTCTTAAAAAAAAAACTAGTAACGAGCTCCACCAAAAAGCTTATGGAGCTCTAGAGCTTCACGAAGAAGCTCGAGGAGCTGCAAAGAAAAGGGCTCCAGCAAGGAGCTCCAATGAGCTCCACAGAGGAGCCCTAGGAGGTTCATCGAGCCTAAGAAGCACTGACACGGACACGAACACGGGGATATGACACGGCAGGATATGGGGATACGACAAATTCTAAAAAACTAGGATACGTATACTGTTAGGATACGACAAATTCTAAAAAACTAGGATACGGGTACGGCTAGGATATGACATGATAAAAAAAATAAAAATAAAAATAAAAATTATTAATTATAAATATTTGGTATTTTATAAAATTCATTAAATTAAATTAAATTAAAATATTTTATTATAAAAATAATTTATTTTATTTCATAAAAATATTTTATTTTATTTAATAAAAATATTTTATTTTATTTTATAAAAATATTTTATTTTATGCACATCCCCACACAATACGCTCGCCCCTGCCTCACCCTCAAACACGCCCACCCCTGCCTCTCCCCTCAATTCGCGCCGCCCTTGCCTCTCCCCTCAATTCGCGCTGCCCCTGCCTCTCCCCTCAATTCGCGCTGCCCCTGCATCTCCCCTCAATTCGCGCTGCCCCTGCCTCTCCCCTCAATTCGCGCTGCCCCTGCCTCTCCCCTCAATTCGCGCCGCCCCTTTATCTCCCCTCAATTCGTGCCCGCTCCTGCCTCTCCCTCAAATCACATCCGCTCCCTGCCTCACCCTCAAATCGCGCCCGCTCCCTGCCTCACTCGATGTCGTCGGACGTCGGGCACTATAGGCATGGATACAGATTTCGTCTGCCGACGCAACCATCCGATACGCCACGTGACGTATCGGATACGGATTGTTGCAATGATATGCCACGTGGCATATCGGACACGTATCCGTGCCGTGTCCGTGTCGTGTCCAGGTGTCGGACAAGCGGACACGACAGTAGGGAGCCGTGTCCGTGCTTCCTTGCATCGCGTTCATTGGTGGAGTTTGTTATGAGTTTTTATTTTAGATTTAGGTTAGTTTTTAAAATTTGTGTAAGTTCGAATTACATAAATTAGTATATCAAAACTTAATTATTTGAGAGTTGGTATGCCTATTTTTAAATATTAAAACTTAGGTTCTTTTTTTTTCAATTTTTTTTACATTTTTTGAATGTTGCACCTAAGCATGATCATCTCAAATTTAAGTTCTTAGGAAGCGCCTCCACTTTGGTTTCCGAATAAAATTTTGGAACACTTAAGAACGGAATATCTACATGTAGATAGAACTTTATGACTACCCATCAAGAATCAGTCTAGATTTGTTCTTTTGAACGTTGAAAGTTCAAACATGGGTGTGCCTCCACCTGCGTTGCGTATCCCTCCTTATTTAGTTTGTTTGTGTGGACGTCGAAATTAGCATAAAAGAAAGCTCGGGGCTGCTTTCCACATGGTTCCTCCTGTTCTTGATGATGATGCATGATATCTTGTGATGTCTGTCTAAAAATTTGGAAGACAAACTTAAAAATTGAATCTTTGGGGACTCTTTTCATGGGGAATTGTGTATTTGATCGCGTGTCGTGCCGGTGATGAAGAAACTGCATGCACGACCAAGAAATGTACGTAGTAGCTTCATGGGAGAAGCTATTTCTTCACTAACGTTCAATCAGCAACATAAGACCATGTCAAATTTCGGGATAAATTTCGAAGGGAGCGCTGTTCATTACTAGAAGAAACTGAAAATCAAAAGGACTCACCATAAAAATGGCTAGTTTAATTCATAATGTTATGGGTTCATTCGTCATGATCATCGCCTGAAACTGAAAATATTTTGCCCTGGCACCCTGCTAGTAAATTCCCAGCTCGGAGAATTTTATGCAGAGTTATTACTCGAGGTCAGGTGATTCAGCGACTCCCCATCACCTTTTAATTTAGACCCGCGCTTGGATCAGGATTCCCCCTTGCTATACGTTATGTCAGTATTCATCTCTCATCTTTAGCAGTACGCTGTGGAGCGGTTATGGAGTGAGGGAAGAGAGAGAAATAGAGAGAGATAGAGAGTCGCTTTCGTCTTGGATCTCTGTTTTTTCCTCTGCAGCTTTAATCATCTTCGCGGAAGTTACTCTGGTTTTATTTTTTCGATCCCTGAGATGTCTCAAAAGCTGGTTTCTTATATTGGGGATAAGTAACACTTGACCTTCTTAGTCTCTCTCTCTTTCATTCTGTCCCTCTCGCGGTGTTTCAACTCCTAGCAGTGCGGTTGAAATCTTTTTTTCTTCTTCAAAGTATTAGGGTTCATGGGATTTTCACGAATTGGATGATTGGAAGAGGAAATTCACAATGCAAATTATTATTGTTTAGTTAAAAATGTTGATGGCCCTGTTGTATATTTCCAATTTCCTAGTAGTTTATAAGAATAGTTAAGCGTCGATTGTATGAAAGATGATTATCAAACGGAAATTTAAAATCGAATATAGGGGCCTGAAACGGTGCAAAACCCAGGAATCAGATTGGAAACACAGTTCTTGTTCTATTAGCAAGAAGAAGAAGAAGCTAGGTGGATATTACCCTCTTAATCTTCTAGGGGACTTGTCGGTCGGAATAATTCCGGCGAACTTCCATGGTATTGTTCGGCGACCCTCCGATGAAGGACTAAGCGCTTCTTGGTGCACGAAGGTCTCCTCTGGTTCCGAGCGCGGTGTTCTAGAAGCCAAATCGAAGAGTAAGGATTCAGAAAGAGGAAAGAATGGGATCCAGGATGTTCCACGCCCGCCACTTATACGGACAACCAGGGGGCGCGTGCAGGTACTACCATCAAGGTTTAAGGATTCTATTATTGAGAACTGGAAGAGAGACAGTAAGACCTGCCTGTTTGATTATACCCCAGCCGAAGATAACAAATTGGATAAGAATGCTTTTAGGAAGGAGAGAGAAAGTGAAATACAGAAAAACAGCAAGTCTCGCTCGTCACAAAAAGCTCTCGCAGAAAATATCAAATCTGATAAGAACAGTAGCAAAAAGAAGAGGAAAACACATTCCAATGGGGAAGATAGCGGCAGAGTGGGCGATAGGACCCAAATTAACGAACACCACCCACAGAGCACTAGCCATCTTCATGAACATAACGAAAATTTCTCAAAACCGAAGAAAGATAAACTCAGTTTCCTCGTTCCAAGATCGAGCAGTGCACATTTCAACAGCGAGGAAGGAGAAGAAATCGAGTTTCTAAATTTTGCAGAAGAGGAGAAATGTAAAGTCGAAGATGAGTTGGTTGGGCCAGGGCATTTCAAATTGGGTGATATAGTGTGGGCTAAGTCGCAAAAGGAGAGTCCCTTTTGGCCTGCCGTTGTGATTGACCTACAAGGGCAAGAAACTGTTTGCGTGATGTTCTCTGGTTTCAATGGAACCAGAAATAGAAGGGTATGATATATTCACCCATAGCTTTTCTTTCTACTCAATCAATGAGGCATCTTTAGATTATGAATTTGAGCAGGATTTTGCGAGGGTCAAGAGGGGGATGATCTATCCTTTCATGGATTATGTAGACAGGTGGTGCTTTCAGAAAGTTTGCAGTTCTGTTTGTTCATGTAAAGGTCATCTTCTTAACCAGGAAAACTACTGCTAAATAGGTTCCGGGAGCAGGCAGAGCTGCATGGCTGCGAGGCTAGTGGCTTCTCCATGGCAATTGAGGAAGCTTTTCTTGCAGAACAAGGATTTATGGAGAGCTCATGGCCAACTGATCATGAATCTGTTGTTGGACGGCTGCAAGGTGCTTCCTGTTCAATCCAAAATAAGAACCCCAGTTTCCCAAATCAGGCATGTTTTTGGCACTCAATTTTTTTCCCAAATCAGGATCTGAATTCCACTGATTCTGGAAGATTTTGCATTCAGAGAAAGAGTTTATATGATCATGGCTCTGTTTTTAGCAAAACAACTATTCGATTTCATTGTGAAATAATCAAATCAGCCGCATCTCTCTTCGATGCTGTGGTTTTAAGTGTTTTTTCTTAGTGATGCTTGTTTCACAACTGCCATCCTGTTGTTGCAGCTAGCAAAATCAAAACTTTGCTGTGGTATATGTCAGATGATTTCGAATCTATCAGATAGTGGAAGTTGGGTGAGGCAATGTTATGCTGCCCAAGTTGTAATTATATTCTTTGTCAAAAGCAAATCTTCATCTTGCCAATTCTTTAATTTTCATGAAATAGGTTTGTTGTGTCGGTTGTCAAGTGTGGGTCCACACAACATGCGACAATATTTTGAGCAAGAATTTTAAGGTGTGTGTTCTTTAATCTCATGCAAATATGTTGGTATCTTATATAATGTGTTTTCACTTTCGTGCTTTATTATTTATTCAATGTTAATGTGCCATCATGCGATGGAAGGTGTGAATGTTCCCTTGGTTGGTGTGAATACATAATGGGTGTGAACATATCTATGAGTGTTTCTCCTGATACTTGTTGGCGTAAAAAGAGGGCTTGAAGAAGATAAGAAGAGAAAATTGATCCTTGAAGGAGAAGAATTGACCAATGTTAAGCAAGTAGTGTTATTCTTCCCTAAGCTGATGTTGAAATAATGGAAGGAATTTGAGAGAGATTTGATGAAGAATCATCACTCTGATATAATTTTTCTATTGGTAGATAATGAGGCTGGGAAGAGATCCTCAGACTATTGAAAAATATGAAATTAGAGGCCATTGATAGGGAGATTCGCTTGAAGATGAAGTTTAAGTCTATGTATAGTTTCTTAGTGGTAGAATTTGAGAGAATAAACACTCAATGAGATGAGCATATGAGGAGTAAGGAATAGGAAGAAAAAGCTAAAACAGAGGAATGAGATGTATTATGGGAGATGCATCTCAATAAGGAGTACCTATGTATTATGGGAGGAGCTAATGAGGAATGCGATGTTATAGAGATATTGGAAGAGATAATAAAAAGATATGAGTGATGAGAAGCTCTGAGTCATGTGGGCAACTCTATGAGCTTGTCAGTAGTGGCAGTGAGTGACAAAAGATGATAAAAGAATGACATAAAGAGATTGAGGGTAACATGCATTACATAGAAAAAATATTAGATTTAAGATTTAGAAAAGTATAATGGGAACTATAAACTTATGTACTTTATATTGAGTTCTTTTGAAGATTCACTCAACTCAATTAAGAGAAGACAAAACGTGCTCTGCAGTATGATCTCTGAGTGATGAAATGAACAATGAGAAACAAAGGAGATTAAGAGAGATCTTTCACATTCATGTCTATATTTGAGCTCTCTAGAGAAAAGTTTTTGCTGAAAAATTTAAATTTTTACAACTGCTCACTCCTTCCACCTTCTTCTCCATATTGATATACTGTGTGTTTTTTTTCTTTGTGATGTATTATATTCTTGTTGTAGTTGTTGTTATTGATAAGTTTCAAAAAGGAGAAAAGAGACTCATTGCTCGAGGCATTGTTCATGTGATGTATTATTGATAAGTCGTTGTTGTTATTGTTGTTATTGATGACACCTCTACCTGGCATGGTTCATTTGATGCCATGCCATGCTTCAGCTGCTGAAATAGGGCCAAGCTTCGGCTGCATTACCTTGTTTTCAATTATAATGAAGTTAAGAAATTAGAATATATAGTACTAACATGACAATATGAGAGTACTTGAGACAAAGGGTGTTATGTAGTAGAATATCTTTTTGGTTCCTTCCATTGTGCAATCGGAAGGACCAATTCGCTATTCCAATTGGATCATTTGATGCGACTAAAAATTCATCTGGAGAAGATTATGAACATATTTGAAAATTATGTACCTTTAAATTTGAGTCATCAAGTCTTTCATCCTTCAGCTTCTGCTCTGGTGAAGACTTACACCTCGAATGCAATGGTACACTTATATTGGGTTTCTTTCTTTGTCGTGATAATTTGGGAGATTTATCATTACTCTCCTTAAAATTAATCGTATCAGTCACATCCGGTGTAAATATATGCTCAGGGAAAGTAGTTACTATTTCATGAAGAATAACAACTAGACATGGAAATGAGATAATAAATATAATATATGAAAGTGTATTTTCTTGAATTGAGTCTTTAAAAAAGGTTATGTCATCTAAGAATGTCACATCAGCACTCATAATAACCCTCTTAATTTATAGTGAATAATATTATCTTTTCTGAGCTTTAAAGTACTCTAGGAATGTTTACTTGATGATACGTGAAATTATCTTATCTTTGTTTGGAGAAAGGCTATCAATATAATAACTATACTAAAAAATTTTGGGTGAAAGATAAAAAATCTTTTTTTTGGGTATACGAGCTGGTATATGATATGGTTTGAGAGAATAGAAGATAATATTTAATTTATTATAAAGTTGGATGTTAACACTACTTCTCCATAAATATGTCTAGGTATAATTTTATGAAGTAGGAATGTCCTAGCCATCTTTACTAATATCGATTCTTAATCTTAACTAGCCCATTATGTGTAAAGTATCATAACAAGTTGTTTGGTAAACAATCCCATGTTCTTTATTGAAAGAAAAGAAATAATGCTAAATATATAATAAAGTATTATTATTTCTCAATATCTCAATGACGCATCCAAATTTTATTTTTATTTTTTCATTAAATTTTATAAAAATGGAAAAAATTTAAGATATCTCCTTAAATGATAACAATCATGCAAATAAATGATAATCATCAATAAAAATAGTAAAATATCTCAAGTCATCATAAATGGTCATCTCATATAGTTCCTAATTATGTAAGTGAATCAAATTGAATTAATCTCTCTTAATATTTTCTCGACGCTCTAGATAGAAATCTTTAGTATGCATTCATAATTGATATGTCTCATATTTAGTAGACATTACTTATTTGATGCTCAATTCTAAAATCTTCAGATTGTACAATGATGGATATTTCAATTGAAAGTGTATCACAAGGGAATCAATAGTAAATAGACATCTTGGAGGTCTAATCTGAGTGGAGAAGAATAAATACAATTAACCTCGCTTATTTCTTAGGAAAATTATTTATTTAGTGTGTCGATTCTACATATAAAAACTAGAGGAAGAAAAAATATTGTCACAATTTTGTTGCTTTGTAAAGTAACTAATAATAAATAAATTAAGTTTGGCAAGATCAGTAGACATGGTTGTAGCGGAACCAACCTGAGTAGGTCTAGTAGTTTATTTTATAGCCTTTGAATCCCAAAATGTGTATCATAACTTAGGACCAACATCCAAAACTTCCCTTGAGCATATCCCAACCTCCCAATAAGTCACTACTATTTTTCTACCTCTCAAAGTATCTTTACTAGCTCTCTCCGCTCTCTCATTGATGCTACGTGATAAAAATATTGTTGTGGTATGATTAATTATACCAACTTCACTCGATCTATGTGTAGCTATGGATGTTAGAGTCACTTTTTGATAAATATCTAAGATAAGAAAAAGTATCTTCTCTTTATGAATATGCATCCACGAAATATGGAAGGAATATTCCTTCCATATTTTGTGAATATTCATCCACGAAAATAGTTATAGATGTCTAGGTCACTTTGACATATTCCTTTCTTAAATACTCAGTACCTAGTAGAACTATTGTGAAATGTGATTACATATAAAGTTTGATATATAATTCTATGATTCATGTAGTATATACTAAATATGTTTATTATGTATTTTAATTCTATGTTATTTTATATATTTTTTATATTTTTATCAAATTAATTTGTATCATTTTATAAAATTTCTGAAAAATAAGAAACACATATAATCTATGAGGTAATCTAGATTTAGAAAATTTTTTAAAAGCCTAATTGAGTTAAAATAATAGAAAAATCAAAAATTTTCCAAATCATAATTTTTTAGGGTATCATAATTTTACAATAAACCTAATTTGGGTTGTCTCAATTCTTCACGAAATCAATTGTTTCATACTCCCACATAGCGCAAAACACCCAAAAAACTAAGGTTTTAGAAGATAAAATTGAATTTCCAAAATGCCAATTTCCACATTGCCATTGCACTACTAACACGTCACAATCATGGCCCTCGGCACACGGCATCAACGCACAAAAATTGTGCGCAATTTGTGCTTTTTTGGTGCGCATTAATCGTGCATAATAATTTTGCACAATTTCTCTCTCTTCCAATAGATGTGTGCATTGTGCTAGTACAAGACCCATATTTCTCTCTTTATAATTTGTAAGCCTAAAATTCTTATTCTAATATCATGTAGAATTCAATAACATTATCAATAATAATAATATTCAATATATAATAAAATATACAGATAATGCTATTATATAATGAGCAAATCATATTGGGGTATCTCGCATATTAGATACTCACATCAATATAGCATAAAGAAAAAAAATATAAAAAGCTAAAAAGAAATTACATTATTATTATTATTATTTTTGATATATTTATGCACTAGCTTAAAGGAGGCAGTAGGATATTATCAATATATGTTATGTTTTTTGCATTTTTAGCTTTATTTGGTTTGTAATTTATATATATCTAGCTTATACTTAGTATGTTCAATGTATACAGAGTGTTTTGGGTGATTGTATTATATTTATTTTTCATGTGTCGATGAATGGAAATTTGTATGAAATTTTCTTCGGCAAGTTATGATCACTCTCTCTCTCTTTCTCTCTCTCTCTCTCTCTCTCTATATATATATATATATATGTGTGTGTGTGTGTGTGTGTATGTGTGTGTATGCATATGTATATATATTTAGAAAGAAATAGAGGGAGCAAACAAAAGGTTATTTACCTATGTATCTTCTTTGTTGAAGGATCTCAGATGGACCAACTATTACTGCCCGAATTGCAAAGCAAAATTTAACTTTGAATTATCTGATACTGAGAAAAGGAGGTCAAAACCCAGGTAAAGATGCTTTCTTTATGTTTACATAATGTTCTCCACTTTTGAATCTTAATTTTCTAAAACTTATTTGATAATTTCTATTGATTTCATTCAGAGACAACAAAGGAGATGATAATCATTTGAATCTGCCTCACAAGGTTCTTGTAACTTGTGCAGGCAAGGAAGGCATATATTTTCCAAGCCTTCACATGTAAGCAAAAATATAATTTAAATTAAGTTTTTTTTGTTCTTCTACTATATCGCATGCAAACCTATCTACACCTCCCCCCACCCAACACACACACAGTCACACACACATATGTGTGTTTAGTTCATTTTTGAGCTAAATCTATTTATTGTAGTAGCAATTTAAAAAGTGGGTTTTCCTAATTTTTCCAACTTATTGATAATTTTTATATGGTTTAGATAAATATTAAGGTAGCTATATTCTATAATTAACAATTATATGAAATTAAAAGATAAACATAATAAATGTGTGTATCTTGAGATGAATGTGCACTGGGATATGTTTGACCATAAATATTATGATGATTGATCACTTGGAAAGTCTTTGTATTGTATTCATATGTTAGAAGTTATGCCTTAATATGATGACAAGTGTCTTTGTTCAAGGGTGGTAGGTCTCGAGTTCGAAACTCATCAGCAGATCCTCTTTAGATTTTCCTTGAAAAGTTTTTTGAGATATTAACCTCTCCTAGACTATGTGGTAAATAGGGAGATTTTGTGAAATAAGCATAATCTGCGTGCGATTACCATATGATCCTCATCTTGAGATGAATGTATGGTAAAATTTGCAGGATTAAAATTAAAATGAGAGAATAAATAATTATATAGGTATCACACTCATATCATATAAAATTAGAATGAGAGATATTTTATGTGGTTTGATTGAATATATTATTTGATATGGTTTGTGCATGCGAAAAAAAAATTATACTTAATTTTAATTAAAAAAAAATATTTAGATTGATAAATTAGTGGAAAATATTAAAAAAAATATTTAGATTGATAAATTAGTGGAAAATATTAAAAAAAAATAAGTAAATTATTAAAAGTTTGTGTGATGATCATAATATTGGAGAACTAAAATCTATATAACCCATCCTGATTACATTGAGAATGTATTTTGATGATGATTTTTATGTTCTTAGTATAAGTTTTTTGAAATTATGATTTTCTTTGTTTAGGGTTATGTGCAAGTGTGGATTATGCGGAACCAAAAAGCAATCAATTAGTCAATGGGAGAAGCATGCAGGTTCCAAAATTAGAAATTGGAGGATCAGTATCAGGGTGAAAGGTTCATTGTTGCCATTGGAACAATGGGTTTGTTGATTATCCTCTATCCCTCTTCCTATTTGCTACAATTGAAATTATTCTTTGAAGTGTATCAAATCGAACAATTATTCTAGCAGATGATGCAGCTGGCAAAGTATCATGCACATGGCATTGTGAGCAAACCACCCCTAAAACGGCCTTCTATTCAAGAACGAAAGAAGAAGCTGCTGTCATTTCTTCAACGTATTTTTTGGGCAATAATTTAGGGTTTATATCACACTTTCTCATGCTATACATTTTCTGGCAGTATTTTAAAATGGTATTTTTGTTATTTAATGCTGTGTAACAGAAAAATACGAACCCATTTTTGCAAAGTGGACAGCAGAAAGATGTGCTATATGTAGATGGGTTGAAGATTGGGATTGCAACAAAATTATTATTTGTAATAGGTACTTGACTATCATGATAGATCTTGGTTCCCTCAAAATTTCAAGTTTTTTTCAAGTTTAAATCCTCAGTATGAACTAGAGAAGGGTGAATTTGGAATTTCAGGTGCTACAATTTTATTGTTTATATAAATATTAATTACACACCAAATCTCATAAGAACTCTGAAGTAAAACTTGTATGGGTAAAGATATTATTGTAATAATTGATCACCTGGAAAGTCTTTATGCTGCATGAATTTATTAGAGGTCCTGTCTTGGTGCGATGACAAGTAACTTTGTCTAAGGGCAGTAGGTGTTGGGTTTGGATCTCATCAGACACAACATCACGTTAGGCAATTTCGCTTCCGACGATTATGATTTTAGAGATTTAGAAGAAGAGAACAATAAAAAAATAGCAAATGATATATATATTCACAACCACAATTCAATAAAGCCACAACAGAATCGAAACCACAACAGAAAATACAAAATAACGTGGTTCACTAGTCCTTCAACATGATTAACTACATCCACTAGAAAAATGCTTATGCGTAACCAAATCAGAAAGTTCTTACAGTTTGTGAGCAGAAATAGTCGCGAAGAAAAAAAAAATGCACAGAGAGGAGAAAACGAAGATGAACATTTCCACATGTAAAATTACAGTAGTTTGAAAAATAGAAATAAAAATAATTTATATTAATAACAGTTTCTTTGTTTAATTAACCGGAGTGGATCTGATCACTCGGACGGGATCTCTATTATTGTGTTATTGCTGTATTCCAACACTTACATGAAAATATTAAAATAGAAACATATTCGATTATACAAAACAGATAATCAAAATAAATTATATACAATATATCTTCTATTTTCAGAGTAAGACTGTTGGAATATTAATCTATCCTAGACCACACATAAAAGTGAGAATTTTGTGCACTGGGTATGATCACCATAGTTTTATTGCTTACATGATAATATAAAATTTTTTGATACATCAGATGCCAGATAGCTGTTCATCAAGAATGTTACGGAGCTAGAAATGTGTGTGATTTCACATTATGGGTCTGCAAAGCATGTGAAACTCCAGATGTTAAGTGTGATTGCTGCCTGTGTCCTGTAAAAGGTAGATGCTTACCTTTCTGTGTGTAAGCATGCCTATATGCATGTGTATATATATGTGTCTGTGTGTCTGTGTTTGTTTGATCAAACATATTGTATGGGTCAAATTCCTCTTCTACATCGACAATCCATGCGTGGTTGCTAAATTTTTATCAGGTGGTGCTCTGAAGCCAACTGACATAGAGACATTATGGATTCATGTTACTTGTGCTTGGTTTCAACCCGAAGTATCGTTTGTAAGTGATGAGAAGATGGAGCCTGCTACTGGAATTCTATGCATCCCATCAAGTTCTTTTGTGAAGGTAGATGCCACATCACTGCCATTCTATTAGTGTTGGAAAGAAAAATGAAAGAAGATAGAGAAGAATAATAATACTTAAAAAATGATTCGATACACTTAAGAATGAAATATATTAAACACAAATATAATATAGTTATTTATAGGTTACAAACCCCACAAAAATCTCAACTACCTTAGACTTAGTCTTAAGTAGTTATTTTGAAAATTTTGAATTATGAAAATTCCAAGTTACATTAAATTCTCAACTAACTTGGACCAAGTCTTTAACTTTGAAATTTTAAAATTATTATTATTTTTTTTGTTAAAATAAGTTTATGTTTCAACAATTAGAACCTTACAATATTCATTATCATTTTCATGTAGAAGATACAATTAGTTTTCAAATAATCATGATGCTTCGTTCTGTGCTAAAATGAAAACATGGCTAATGAAAAATTAGTGTTTTTTACAAGAACTTCAGGTCTGTGTTATTTGCAAACAAATTCATGGTTCGTGCACTCAGTGCTGCAAGTGTTCCACTTATTATCATGCAATGTGCGCTTCAAGGGCTGGGTATCGCATGGAAGTAAGTTTTACCTTTTGCTCTCTTTTTGCAATGCTTGTTGGAGTTGCCACTTCTTCTATTTCTTTGTTTTTTTCTTCATATATTGTTTTGCCTGGGAATTATGTTCTTTCTTCTTTCCTCTCGTAGCTTCACTGCTTGGAGAAAAATGGAAGGCAGAAAACTAAAATGGTTTCTTATTGTGCATATCACAGGTATCGAGTTGCTTCAATGAGACTTAAAACTATTGTAGCTCTCGAGTTTTGATCGAGTTGTTGGATTTTTGTTCATGAACTTGAACCAAACTACAGTTCATCACTCAAAACTCTATGACTGTATGCATTGTTTAATATCTATTTTTTTTTTTCTCTAAATGAGTATCAAAGTAAGCTAAATAAAGTGATGTATGGATCACTTGGATATCAAGCTCTTAATTATCATAATTGAAAAAACTAAATGGACACAAACCTAAAAAAGCATGATCATAACTCACCTCAATAATGTCCAAATCGAATACCCAACAAATACAAATATAATAGAATTTTGAGTAGTTCACATTTTAGGTGTACATATCCAAATAATAATAAAAAAAGACATTTAGAAAAGGAAATAAATATCAAATAGTCATTTCGTGCAAGTTTATGCTCTGCCAAAATTGGAAAGATCGACTATATGGAGGTGCCCGTGATCACCAAAAGGGATGTGGGGATCGAGAGACCTCTTCACATACTTAATTATGCAAAGAATTATATCTAGGCAAATATATTAAGAATAATTTAGGAAATGATTATTAATATTGAATATATAAGCCATATTCGGTCTAATGATAGTCAGATAGTTAGTAATCTCTATGATTCTCTTATATGTAAATTTAACTAAAGAGTTAATATCAGAGAAGAAATCATTATTTGGCTCAATAGGATTATCTACTAGAGCACAACTCAAAAGGTCAATAATTATTAGAGTATTAACTATATATATTCTTTGTGATAAGATAAATTCTCTCTTATCGTAAGTTATTTTTATTCAAAAAAAATATTTGAGCCTCACAAGATTATTTGTTTGAAACTATTATTGAAGATATTTCTTGACTTGAGTGATTCTTAACTTATCATCTTTCATAATAAGGATGTCATTCATATATATAATCATTCAGATAAACATATCATATGAACTCTTCAAAAAAATAAAGAGTAATATGTAACATACTTGTATAAACCAAAAAAAAAAAGTGATTACTAATGAAAATCTCATAATCAAGCTCTTGATAATTATTTCAAGTCATACAACATCTTTTGTAATTTTCAAATTGAATCTAACTATCCTTTTGCTACTTAAAAATTAAGTGATTATTTCATATGTGATTTCTTATCAAAATTATTATGAAAAAATATATTTTTCTTTTCAAATTGGTATATCTTTTATTTGTAAGATACTGCTAGTAATATAAAAATTATATTCATTTTTGCAACAAAAGAGAAAATAACTTGATGTTTTATTCTAAACATCTAGGTAAATCTTCTCTTATGAATGTATCTTTATAGTGAACATTTACTTGTAATTAATAATGTATCTTTTCAAAGATTGTGCTACTAATTCCCAAATCATATTAGATTAGAGGACATGTTTCTCTTCCAAACATGGTCTGACATTATCTTGGACGAAATAATATCTTAAAAGAAGTTCTTATCTATCCTAGTACCATTGAAGAGGTCATATCCAGTGTACAAGATTCTCATTTATCATGAGGTATGAGAAATGTTGATATTTCAACAACCTTACCTTTTGAAAGCCAGAGAGACTGGATCTATTGAGTCTTAAACCAAAGGCCTACCACATCCTGATGAAATACTTGTTATTATACTAAAACACAACCTCCATATATACATACAACACAAGAATTTTTTATGTGATCATTTATTCCACTACTATTCTCTTATAAATATATTTAACTTTGAAATTTTTATGAAATTTATTGTGTCGGTATTTATGTAATCGCATACTTCTTATTACAGTTAGAAGCAATAAAAAGAAATGGTTAAATTCTAAGTCATATGATATAACTAAAAAAAAATACTCAATAACACTTATAAGAATAATGTATGTATTGGGTGTTCCCATCAATAATGACATATAAGTCAAGAACATTAAGTTTTGAGGAAAAAAAAAATAAGTTGAGAATTTTTTAAGATCTTCATAAGTTGTTTGTTGGTTGCTCTGCCATTTGTATATATACTTTAGCAATGGCCCAATCTTAAATATTAGTCTTGAAGATGAAGTTCATATTTATGTGCTTCAATTGCTTGTGGAACATCATATGTGAGATTATATGTCTTACTATTTTACTATCAAAAAATATATAGTGAAGAAGAAAGTGGATACTAGATATTTTGAGTAGATGTTAGATCTAAAGTATTGCATAAGTAATAATTACTATCATCATAAACTTTACATATGTATTAGATCTCGAAACAACCACATAATTTTTACTTTTCTAGGAGAGAAGATTATCTTCAAAAAAAAGTATAAAATTCTGTCGCAGACCTCCTCTCGGTGCAAGCTGATGTCCAACTTGAATTTGAATATTTAACTAATACTATGTGCCTTTTATCACTAAAAGAGAATCTAAGTCAGAGATTTTTTCACATACCTCAGTATCTAAAGAGTTGCATTTGAATGAATATGTCAAGAAAAACTTAGGAAATAACTATTTATAATGATTGTATATATTATATTTGGTTTGATAATTGTCATATAATTAATATTCCTTATAATTTTTTTTTATAAATAGTAGAGTTAATTAAATGAGTTATATCATAAATAAAATTAGTACATGCATAAATATGAGTAAACTATATATACTAGAGAACAACCCCAACGTTCAAACACATGTAAGAGTATTAAGTATATATTTCCTTTGTAAAAATATAATATCTATCCTAGAAGAAGTAAACTTTATACTAAGAAAGTACATGAGTCTTTTAAGGTTATTTGTATAAACTAAAACTATAACTAAAAATATTCTTTAAGTTGGCTAATCCCCAACTCATTATCTTTTGTGATTAGAATATTATCTATTTGTATAATGAACTAAATTACTTTGCCATCAGGGCTGTTATAAAAAAATAAGGAAAAATTTATAACATACCTATGTAAAATCAAATTAGGTGATTGTTTATGAAAATCTTATAAACTAGACTTTTATTGATTACTATGAGTCATACTCATATAGTATCTTTTATAATATGTAAATTGTATCTAATTGTACTACTCAAAATTTATGTCTACTTTGTATATATCTCCTCATCAAGATTACTATGTAGACAAATATTTTTAATGTCTATCTGATATATTCTCTATTTGTAAGATGCTGACAGTGAAATAATAATATATATAGAGGTCTTGATCACTAAAGAGAAAGTATCCTACTAGTCTACCCCAAATATTACAATGAATCTCTTCTCTATAATTCTTGATTTAAGATGATCTATTTTTTTATTTGGATATATTTTCACAGTAAATTCTCACAGACAATCAATAACGGATCTTCTTATAAATCATGAAATTGATTCACAAGTTTATTAGAGTGAAAAGCATCTACCACTTATGACAATGTTAGATGTCAACCTGAGTGAGATAATATCTTAGGAGACCTAGATATATTAGTATTTTTAAAAGTAGTAAAAGAAGTAAAAGAATAGAAAATATATATATATATACAACAATACCTATGAGATTGATATTGAATATAATTAATTTCTCTCTTATAGTGAGCGGCAGAAAAATCAAGATCAGAAGCATCATCGATAGGATTATCTGGCTTCTTGATATATGCATCTCTGGTCTTGGTATGTTGTATATGTCTATTCTCCAAGTATAGACTCTAAATTTTAGATGATCAAGTCTCACAGTTAGAGCCTCATCATGAGCTTGAACATGAGTATACTTGTAAGTTATTATATTGTCCAGACTTGAGGGAGATTTCATCTATTGGGAAATCCGCTCTCTCTAGAGTAAACTGATATGTACTTGTTGGTATATTTAATAATTATATAGGAGGATCATTATAATGGGAACCAACAAGTTCACATATAATAAATGGGTGACTCTCTCTCCTAGTTAAATGTCCAAGTAGAACTTGTAATGAATAAGGATACATAACATGTCCAGATATTTTTTTAAGACTTCTATTATTTCTAGACTTAATAAAAAATATCTTTTGCTTGAAAAAAAGGTAATGTCAGCACTATTTAAAAATATACTAGTCTCTGATAAAAAAATTATTTATATTATCTTTGGGCATTAGTTAACTTATTTCCTTTAATTTGTATAATATTTTTGGTCTCCTCTCTAAAAATAATATTCAACTGTCTCCAGTATAATTTATCCTTCTTTAGGCTCTCCTATATTTGTCTCTCATGTGACTAGATGTCATTGTGAATAATTTTAATTTTCAAGCTTAATAACTAGAGTCTTCACTTTTTTCATCAAAAAATACTTTGTCCAATTAATTTAAAAAAATAGTCTCCATGAAATCAAACCCTAATTTGGATTGTCCAAATTTGAGATTCAAAAAATTTGAGAGACTTGATGATATCAATTTAAATGTATGTACTATATAGATATGCTCATAATTTATTCCAGATGAGTTTTCTGTTATATTAGTTGATCTAGCTTAGAATAGTGACTTACATTACGAAATGAATCAATGATATGTTGTACTTGTTATCTTTTATCTCAAATTCTTTTTTATTCTTGTTTTAGTACTATATATTTTAATTTCTTATTCTCATTTAATAGTTGTATGATCTTGTACATTCTTTTCTAGTTCATGCATTATCCAAAATTCACACATTGGAGTGGTATTTGTTGGAATTGACAGTGCCATAGAACATGTTTTCTTCATTAAATATTTCATTTGGCACAACAAGCTTATTGAAGAACATTGAATTTGCAATCTCTTGATAGATGTTTAAAATTCTTACAATTTAGCATTGAGGTTTTTACTTATGCTAGTAATACTTCTCAATGTGATTATTCTTCTTAATATATATTACAAGTGTAAGAAGAGTAACCATCTTCTGTTGAAGAATTTTTGAATCTAGTAATCCTCTCTCTTCCCCTACCTCTATGCCCTTTAGGTTTTAAGTTTTTTAATTATTTTGCTTGAAATCTTTTCTAGTCTATTCAGCCTTCGGATTAATGTGAAGTATTGATTAGAATGCAACTTCAATTATTCTCTCAGAATGTCTCAGTATTATTTATTCATAAGATTTCAATGAGCTCAAGATTTCCTCTAAACTGAGTTGAGATAGATCTTTTGTCTTCTCTATTACAACAATGCGATCATATTTATTAGTAACGATGATAAATAATTTCTCTATCATTTTATTCCATGTCATAAACTTTCATAAACTTTAAAGAAAAATCACCAAGTGTATCAAAATACTTCATCTTCATATTTTCAAGGTATCTCCTGGGGAATTAAAGCTTTAATGCTCGCATCCTTTTATTTTCATGGTCTTTTTGTAGTAGATCTAATACTTTTTAGCTCTAATTAAGCTCATTATTCTGTGAAAGATATTATTACTTTTTGCTAGGTAAACACAGATCTTTAACATCTATTTTCCTTTAGTTCTTTCATGCGGATTTTTTCAGTATTCTCCGAGAATAATATGTTATCTAATTCATTAAATTTATCTCTTACTAACTCTTGAACATCTTGTGATATAAGATGTCTTTATTTTTACTCTTCAAAAAATCATATTTTTCTTCCTCATAAAATATAATTGAGGCATAACTTAGAGTTGAACTTAAGAAATTTGAAGAAAACATTGACTTGTACCCTAGATCTGAACTTTTTTGTTTTGAAATTTAGGAATCGAGTTCACAATTTGCTAAACTACTTTGATTTATACAAGATATGACTTTTATCTTTTAGATCTTTTGGGTTTGTGTTGATTTTGGAGAGTTACCCTTAATTTGAACTCAAACATGAAAGATCGAGTATTGCTTCTATCAGTGAAATCTAAATAGTCCTACCATGTTTCAAGAGGGAAAGAAGAGATGAACTGATGAAGATGATGATGAGGAGATGCACTCCTGGACCACTGGATCGATGCTCTGATACTTGATGTTGAGATTTTGTTGCAAAGAAAGACTTCCTTTAAAGTTCTTCCCACAGAAATAAATGAAGGAAACAAGAGAGGGAGAGAGAGAGAGATACACATGAAAAATGAAAAGTTGTGTGTCAATATCACTGACATGTGATCTTCGTACAAACTATACCTAATGACAATGTTTCATGTTAAAGATTTTCAAAAGTGCTATAATAGTGAGTAGATTATTTTTTTGAATTCCAAGATACAATAACAGTACAGAGAGAGAAACATACTCGGATGTAATTTTGAAATCATCTGGACACTCATCCTAGTCACTATCACAGTCCCTAAAACATTTTATATTCATGATTTTAAAGTATCTTAGACTAAAATAAAAATTCCTTTAAAATATCTCAACACCCTTCTTGAAGCTCCAAGATGTAGATAGTTTGAGGAATGCATGAATCGAAATAGGATATATATTGAGTGCACTATGTTTGGTATTGTTACTGAAATATACAGGCGGCTTCCAAGCAAACTTTTGTATAGACTTCCATCCACCAATCTTCTGCCAATTGACCCTAATCTCTAGTTTGTTATCAATAAGGTGGAGATGAGCTTATTATTTTTTATTTTATACTTCAATAAAATGGTTTATATATATTTGGATTGATTGAAAGGAGAAGTCTCATATTAGATATTTTGTACTTCTCCATCATGTCCATTTGAAAAGGTTAGCCAATTTAATATTATTACCTGGGAAAATAATATCATTCACATAAATAGTCAAAATTAATATTCTTTTAACATCATTTATTTTGACCTACAATGTGGGTTCACTCATATTTTTGTTGAATTCTTGACTCAATAGATATGAGTTAATTTATGTATACCAATAATGAGGTGCTTGTTTCAATCCATAAAGAGCTTTATTCAATTTGTATACATATTGTTCATACTCTTTCCCTTTTAATTTAGAGGGTTGATGAATATATATTTCTTCCTCTAATCACTATTTGAGAAGATTGGTTTAATGGTCAGTTGATACAGGGGCAAACCCTTATGTCTAATTAATGTTATTACAAATCTCACAGTTTTCATCTGAGCAACTAGAGAAATAAGCTAAGAGTAGTCTAACCTAGTCTTTTGTGAGTAGCTTTTAGTTACTAATCATGCTTGAAAAATGTGTTTGTTGTTACAAGCAAGACTCTTAATTTTGAACAATCATTTCATTTCAATAGTATGTTTGTTATCAGGCAGTTCTACTAATATTTAGGTCTCATTTTTTTTAGTAGTTTCTAATTCTTTTTTTATGGCAAGAATCTTATCTTTTTATTGTTCAATCTCTTTCAAGTTTAGAAGTTCTACAATGGTGAAGTTACACATTTCATACATATCTTCTAGAGTTTTATATTTGATAGATGTAGGAGCAAAGGTAAGAGTAGAACTAGAATGATCTCTAGGCAATTTTCTTTGTTAAAGATAGTCTGAACTACTTTCTCATTGCATATTTATCATAGATGGACTTTGGAATACTTATTTCTGAGGGAAGACTACTTACCATTCTCTTCTGACTAAGGAGCTTTAAATTTTTAATAATTTAAATGTCTCATCTTATTGTCCAGGTTGAGTGAAAAGTTTTTGCTTTTGAACATTTCACCTTTTGGATGATGCTTCTTGAATCTTTGTCAAGTATAGTATATTGATTTTCTTCAAAAACTATATATCTTATATCTTATCTGTATGTATTGTTCTATACTTATGAAGTTTTAGTCCAATTCAGAAATTAATAATACATCTTCAATGATTTTCACTCTAATTGATATAGATACTTTAAGTCTAGCCTAGCCATTTTTTTTACAACAATAGGGTCTTTATTTTTTTTTTCTTTATTTGTAAACTTACAAAGGATTGTATGTTCTAATTGATATAGATACTTATGAAGTTTTCAGACATGTGAGTTGAGCAACCACTATTTAGGAACAAGACACTGGGCGATAGAGAGTTAGAAGGATTTGAGATATAAAACGTGTTCTCTTATGTTGATTTCTCTTCTGCACAGCTTGCTTGTTGAGTGTGTTTTCGTCCCGCAAGCCTGCACATGCATAGTAACCCCTATCGCATCACATCATGCGTGTTCCCATGCTTCACACACTAGTCACACACTATTGTTTGTGCGCCAATACACTACACAGTAGCCCTAGTAGCACCCTTCACACCATGCACATAAACACACTATTATCACACAATGCACTTTCTGTGCACCATATGCATCTCGTGCGACGAGCATGCGACGAGCATGCGACGGGGAAAATGATGGTGCACAATTTGTGTGTGCCTTGTGTTTTGGTTAGAAATGGTGCACGCACGCAGCATGTGCATTGTTGCAGATGGTGCACACATGCAATGTGATATTACATTGTACTTGCTCTATCTATCTCTCTAGAAATCATAGGGTTTTCACTCATTAGGATTGTGGCTCTTACATCATAATAACATTAATGTTTTTTAGATGCGTTTAAATCATCACTAATGTACTAGATCTCATAAGAACTCTAAAGTTAAACGTGTGTGGTCACGATCACTACTGAGACAATTGATCAGTGTAGAAGTTTGTCGTATACATCTATCTGTTGTTTTAGAACAACTATTCCATGTTTAAAACAAGGAATTCTCAAGAAAAGAAGCACAGAACAGAGAAGAAGGAGAAGAGCATAAGAAAAGAAGGAGATGAGAGAAACGCGCAGCAGGAAACCAAAAATCAAAATACTTAGTAAAAAATTATTCAGCCAGCAGCTAGGTCAAGAAAAACAATCAGCTTTTATATCCATCCGATAATTAAAAACAAAAAGAATTAATTAAAGAAATACTTTACAGCAATAAATTGATAATTGCTCATTAAGGGCATAATGGTAATTTCACTCTAATCGGCTCAACTTAACGAACAGCCCGTCAACACTATCCTAGGGTTGGTAAGGGGGATTGGTGGAGGGTGAAGAAATTTAAAAAAAAAAACATAATGCTAAAAAGCATCTGCAAAACATTAATAAAATTCACAGTAAAAAAAGTACAAGATGATACTCTTATAGAATGAGCAAGGTATACTAGTAGATTCATATACTCATATGTTGGGTACTCTCATCTATAATTAAAATGTTGTAAACTATAAATAAGCTTGTGCTGCAACAAACATATGCAATTATATATATGTGTGCGTGTGTGTGTGTGTACGTGTGTGTGAGTGTGTGCGTGTGTACAAGCATGTTAGCTTTTATAATCTTCATGATTCTCTTAATGGTGCAGGGCTCCAAACCCAGATACAGTTTTGGTCATACAAACTCCCGCAGGGGTATTCTCGGCTAGAAATCTTTTTCAAGACAGGAAAGCAACTGGCACAAGATTATTTTCACCTAGTGAAGTAAAAAAAGAAGAGGTTCATGAAGAAACAGCAGAATTAGACTCTCCTGCTGCACGATGTAGAGCTTTCAAAAGAGTGATCAATAAGAAGGTACCCGCCAGATTGTTTCTAACATTTCAGGCCGTGTTCTTGTGATTCTCCTCTTTTGTTGGCATTTGCATGGATGTAATGTAAGGATCCACTTGGCAATGAATCTAGAAATCACATATCTCCTCGAAAAAAACAAATTTGAACAAATTTATTGAAATACTTTTGAGAATTTGAAACATCACTTATGGTGTTTTAAATTCGCTCATAGTGTTTATTGAACAAGTTCTTGACATATGAAGGTGAAGATAGAGGTGTCAAACGGGCCGGGACGGCCCGGCCCGGCCCGTTTTTTTAAGGCACGATCGTGCTTCCGTGCCCGGCCCGGCACAGCCCGCAGGCACGGCGGGCCGTGCCTTGCCTGGCCCGCTCGGGCTTGCCTGCCCGAGCGGTTCGGGATACGGGGGACCGCGGGTCGGGTCGAATCAGACCCGACCCGCGGTCTTTTTTTGCAGGAGGGGCATCGTGGGGTCGGGCTCACGGGACACCCGGGCACGGGCCCGGGCATGGAATTTTTCCGTGCCAGGCCGGTTGACACCTCTAGGTGGAGATCATATCCAATGCACAAAGTTTCTGCTTATCATGAGGTCTGGGAGAGATTAATATCCTTATAGTTTTATTTCTAAGTACCAGAGAGACTGTTTCTGATGAGTATTAAACTCGAGACCTATCATTCTTGGACAAAGATATTTATCATCGTTCTAAGCATGATCTCAAATACATGTATGCCATATGAGGATTTCTCAGGTGATCAATCATCATTGTATTTGTTGTCTACTTGTGATTCTCCTAAAAATAATTTCTAAGCGAACATTGCCAATTGGGTCCTATGTTTTTTGTGTGATCTACATGTGTGTGTGTGCGTGTGTGCGTGTGCGTGTGCGTGTGCGTGATGGCTATCCATTAAGAATTTTCTAACAATACATATATGCGCGCGCATATAATGTTTTATCTTACAAAAGTTTTGTTATTGGCTAGAGATTAGAAGAGGCTATTATCCACAGGTTGACGAGGCCATGTCATCATCCATTGGATTCAATCCATGCGGTGAATGCTTTCAAAGTAATTTCTTTTTGAATAGCATTGGGGTTGCCTCCCATTTGCGCCTGTTTTCATCTTTGGGAATGAGGAAAAAAAAATCATTTGATGCTAACCCATGTAGCATCTTCTAATAGATAGTGGCGGAGCCTCAGATATTTTCTTCTTTCAGGGAACGACTTCACCACTTACAGGCATGGTTGTTTCTTGTGTTGCTCCTTTTTTGTTTATGATGATGATGATGATGATGATGATGATGTTTTGGATTCTGGCGACTTTCTTCACGCCATTTTTGGTATAATATGAATCCAGGAAACAGAACATGATAGAGTTTGCTTTGGTAGATCTAGGATTCATGGATGGGGCCTATTTGCACGAAGAAATATTCAAGAAGGAGAAATGGTCTGCTCTTTTTTTTTTTTCAAGGGTATAGCATTGATACTCGGGGAGATCTTAGAGAGGTGAACAAGATACGAATGTCTTTCCCTTTTAGGTTATAGAATATCGTGGCGAAAGGGTGAGGCGTAGCATTGCCGATCTCAGAGAGGTGCGGTACCATATGGAAGCCAAAGATTGCTATGTGAGCTGACCTTCTTTTTGTTTCTTCTTCTTCTTTTCTTTTCTATCCATGGTATGATTTTTCAAAACAACTAGTTGGATCGAATCATCCGAAGAATTTTTTTTATCTCTCTTTGGAGGTTACACACAATGCACAAGGTTCTTGCTTTAGCACAGAACTAGATGAAATTAATATCTCGATAATCTTATCCCTGAAAATCAAATGCTTCATCTGATGAATCTCAAATCCAAGACATGGTGCCCTTGGATGAAGACACTTGTGATCGCACCAAAACATCTTATAAGATTCATTGCGTTAGTTTTTGTACTATCACACCAATGTATGATCTCTAATACATACACTCAGCACGAGGACTTCTCGGGTGATCAAATATCATAGTAATATTCTATTTTCAAATATTTTTAATTTTAAAATTCTTATAAGATCTAATATATTAGTATTTGTATAATCACATACTATTTTAGTCTCTATCAATCTCTTACTTTTGTTATTCGACATTTGCATTGTGAAGAGTTTCAGGAAGATCATTCCTCCCTAAACTTCTTCATGCTCAGTACAATTCATCCTAGGAATGAGGCAATATAATATGGATACCAGATACACTTTCTTAGGGTGCTTGCTAGCTTATCTATCATCTGGCTGAGATGGGAATCTTACCTGCTCTGATCTGTGGCCTCTGAGCTCCATATATGAGCCAAAAGATGGTATGAGTTGGGTTTTGTGGAAAACAAAAAAAAAAAAAAGGAAAATATATTAATGAAATTCTTCTGCGTGGATTCCATGTTGAGATTGATGCTCAGTGTTAAATTTAGAAAGATTTTTAAATTTAGATAAATTTATTTAACTGGGTTCGATCTTCGATGGTAAATAAAATGTCTTAGGTTAAGTGAGACAAAACCCCTCTCAGGAGCCCTGCACTCCCTCACTGGGAGTACTTATAACCTTATGGGACATACCCATCTGGGTATGTCCCATCCTGATTCATTTGAAAGGTCATGTCTTGGTATGATGATAATCATGCTTATCCAATGGCAGCAAATCTCATGTTCGAGACTCATTAGATATAACATCTTTGATTTTTAGAGGTAAGATTGTCGAGATATTAACTCCTCACAGAGCTCATGCTGAGTGGGAGACTTGAGTGGGAGATTTTTAGAGGTGGTGCCTTCTTACAATTTGATTCGTTTGTACCTCACAGTTGTTCAAGATCAGCGAAGAGGTGGTGGTTGATGCGACTAACAAAGGAAACATAGCACGCCTAATAAACCATTCGGTAGGCCATTGATATCCAAGTCCAATTATGCCGACTCTCTCTCTTAAATTTTATTCATAATTTGAACTTTTTATTTAACTTTGATAGTGTATGCCCAATTGCTATGCAAGGATCATGAGCTTGGGCAATGATGAAAGCTGCATTATCCTGATTGCTAGGACTAATGTTTCTATCTGCGAGGAGCTAACGTATCTCTCTTTTTCTTACTCCATCTCTTGTGTGCTTACTTATATAAACCATATTCTGTTGTTTATCCACGCACACACACACACACACACACACACACAGACACGCACGCACAGACACGCACGCACACTGGTTAGTGACATTGTCAGATCTGAAGTTGTTCTTGTCTCTTCTTCTCTTTCAGGTATGATTACTTGTTTGATCCCGGTGAACTGGATGAGTTTAAAGTCCCCTGTTTGTGTAGAGCTCCCAGTTGCCGCAAATTCATGAACTAGAAAACAGCTGCTTCTTCCCATGATTCCTCTTTAAAAGGCCCAATCTTGGTGATCATTAATGGATGTAAAAGGCAGATAGCCTATCAGATCAGATTTTCGAGCTTTGGCAGGGATGATGTAACTATCTCTGCCATGTATATTAAAAAAAAATTGTATCTAACAATGTGCCTTTCATCAAACAAAATGAATGATTCTCTTCACCATTCCAACTTCCCAATCTTTTTTCTTTTCATTTGGGTGTCTGCGTCTGCTTTTTCTTTTGTTCTACCAGTGCAATATATACATACATATACATACATATATATATATATATAAACACATACGTATATATATATATATGGGTGGGTGGGTGTGTGTGTGATGGAAGATGGTGTTGGAAAATGGAAGGTATGATAGGATACTAAAAACTAGATTATGAAAAACTTCTTCACTTCTTTCGAGCAGTGTTTTCGCTTGGTTCTTTTTCCTTTGATCTTTGATTTCGTGGCGGAACGATCGTTTTTCTCTACAGTTTTTGGGGAAGGAACGCCATGCAATTCATTCACAGATTTGGTGTTCTTGTTCTTGAACCTCTTAGAATCGTTGTTATTGCTGATGGGAGCCTCGCAGACCTGTTTCAGCTTCTTCTCCCTGAGGAGTCTCTCGTTCTTCTCCAACTTGAGTGTCTCGTAACAAGTCACCACCTGCAAGGCTTCCCAGGAGGTGACGTTTCCGCAAGTGTCGATATTAGCATCGTCCAGCTCCTCGAGCGTGAGAAGCCCGACTTGTGCTTCGATGTCTCTCTCTCTACTCAACGCCTCTTCTTGCTCCTGCCATTGTGCCTCACAGGAGCTCGCCATTTGCAGAGCTTCCCGTGATGCGGAGCCTTTATCGTTTGCATGTTTCTCTTCTGCTCCATTATTTTCGTGTCTCCTCCTTCCTTGGTTCTTGTTTCTTTTCGATGATTCTGCTGTTTTAGCTTCAGACCTGGAAGGAACGTCCATTGTCGAAGCATGCAGCTGACCATAACCGGTCTTTCATGATTATATACTGTACGTATCGACGCGCATGCAAACACTCGCATTTGGATCGAATCCAAGATGATCCATGCTTTCCACGGATTATTAATTTTCTGGGTTCTGTGTCATCTCTCTTAGATCATAACTGGTTTGCCATGAGCCTAATTCATGCTGCAAATTCCACTTCGAATCGTGTGCTTTTCTTTTATTATGGATTGCATTAATTTCATCCATATGTACACGAAAATGAGTTTAATGGTCGCCTTTTATTACATCTCATGCTTTCATGTGCATGTTCTTAGAAAACAAGCAGTATCATAATAATGCATGCGGCTTACGTGAAATTTTAGTTATCATCAGCCTTGAAAATACAAATTTCGACATTTATGTGAGTTGGAAATATGTTTGCCAAGATCAAATAAGGATATTGAGAAGAACTTGATGAATCAAGATTTAGAATAAGCGAGGTGGCCACAAGCTGGCTCACGGTTACATTGTTTCATAAGAAATTTGAATCACCATGAATTTGTTATTGATCCCATTAATATTATTATAAATTTAAAAATTAAATTTTAAAAATTATCCATCCCTAGCCTAATTTTTATTATAAACTTGATGAATCAACATTACTATTCATCCAATATAGTGTTAGTAATGCTTTTTTCCCCCTAATTAATGGGATAAACCAAGGTGAATCGAAGGATATCTCTGATCTACTTCAAGAAGAGTTGCAAGGGAGTGAGAAACCCCTAAGAGATCAGCTTTATTTCTTGAGAAAAGATTTTGAGAATTTGAAAATTAAAAATACATATTCTCGTAATAATTTATCCACCTTATTCATTGATGTAGTTAACCAATTACAATTACATGATGAACATATCCTCGAAATAGGACTGATTGAAAAATTACTTATAGATTTGCCTGACAAATTTGTTCCAATAGTTATAGAAATCGAAGAAACTAAGAACGTGTTTTGGATTACTATCTAGCAAGTGCTCAATTCCTTAAAATTTTATGAGAAAAGACTACTCAAAAGGTCTTAACCATCTACTAAGTCAATTATACAAACAAAATGGATATCACACTCGAAGGAAGGAAGAGATGAGAACAACATAAGTAAATTACAACAAAATATTCAGAGGAAAATTAGGTATGTGAATAGAATCAAACCAAGAGATAAGAACAGAAACATTACATCTTCTATAAAAACCAATATCATCTCTATAAGGTTAATGATTCATTATTTTACATGGAATGCGTGTAAGAATAATAATCATACATAAAAAAATTGTTGATTTAAGTCCAAGAATTAGTGTCTGAAATGTAAAAGGTTTGGACACCTCTTTAATGACTATAGATTAAGACACATGCAATATGTTAGTTGTGCTGAAGAAAAAATCCTAAGAGGAACACATATTCTATATGTCAAAAACTAGAAATACTATATCTCCTAACATTTGGTTTCTAGACTGTGGTTGCTCAAACCACATATCTGGGAACTATAAATTATTTGTGAACTTTTAATCATTAGTAAGTTCACAAGCAAAAATCAAAAATGATGATCTTGTAAAAGTAAGAGGGAAAGACTGTGTCAAAATTTCCACTCTTATAGGAGAGAAAATTTTTGATAACATGTTCATTTCTGAATTGGACCAAAACCTCCTAAGAATGGGATAACTCATGGAGAATGGTACAAACTAGTGTTGAAAAATAATCAATGTGCTTTATATGATCAAGAGTCGAACATTGCTCTCTGGTCAGTAGAAATGTCTAGAGGCAGAAGGTTCCTTCTAATCCTTTATCAAAATATTGACATTATTTTAAACATGCATATTTTACTAGAAATAAATTTGTGTCATAGATGGATGGGCCACTTAAATTACAAGACACAAATCTGAAGGACTTCACATTTTTGAAAAGTTTTTATATATGAGTGAAAGACAATTAGGAATGACTATCAAAATACTCTAAACTGATAGAAGAATTGAGTTTCTTTTGCAAAAGTTCAATGACTTATGTGATATGAAATGAATACAATGGCACCTCGCCAAGCTATACTTACCATAACGAAATGGCATTTTGGAGAGGAGAAACAGAACTATAATAGAAATGACAAGAGCATTAATGGAAAAAATATATACCTAAGCATTTTTGGGCAGGGACATTAAACATAGCAATTTACCTGCTAAATAGATGTCCCGCCTATGCACTACATAACCTGGCTCCAATGCAAGCTTGGAGTGGGAGAAAACCAAGTGTATATCACTTGAAAGTATTTGGGAGTATATATTATTCTCATATCAAAAATAGAAAAGGGTTAAGTTAGACACTAATAATCTAATATACATCATGTTGGATACAATCTACATTCCAATGGATATAGATTGTATTCACTAAAAACGAACACATTCCTAATATGTAGAGATATGCTATTTGATTAGGAAGTAAGTTGCAGGGTGAAAGTAAGCAATACAATTATATAGAAGATACTCAATAGGAATAGTCAGTGGAAAACACTAAACCTACTAATCAACACAAGAATATATCTACTTCCTCTAAATCAGAGTTAGAGTCTGATGACAATATGGATGTCTCTAATGATATGTTAAAACCTCTTGTTGGATATAGAACATTAGATGATATATATCAAAGGTATAACTACTCTTCAGTTGAGCCACTCAACTTTGAAGAGACAGTACAACACAAAGTATAGATCCAAGCCATGTGAAAGGAAATTGACATCATGTAACAAAATAATACTTAGACCTTTGTTGTCCTACCCCACATTAAACACAGTTTAATGTGGCTATTCAAAATTAAAGACTTAATCAATAGCAAGATATATATAAAAATCCAGATTGGTAGTCAATGGCAAAAAGGTTGGATTAGACTACTTTGAGATATTTGCTCTAGTAGCTCATTTAGAAATTGCAGGACTTAATAATAATTCTAGCTAGACAAAAGGGTTGGTCTCTGTTCCATCTAGACATTAATCTACCTTCATGAATGATATTTTGAAAGAAGGAATCTATATTAACTAATTCCCTGGATGAAGTAGTAATCAGTATCTAAGTATTAAGATATCTCATTTTTATCCGATAGACAACCATGTCATTTGCCCTTAACTAACAGAATAGAGAAGTCATCAACTTCAAATATAGTATCTATTTCCATCCTAAGAGTATGCCTATAACTATCATACCTAGTGTTGCAATATAAAAAAAAAAGTCAATTAATTTTTTGTGATTGAACCATTCAATGTAGAGGTGTCAAATGGGCCAAGCTGGGCTGGTTCGGCCCATTTTTGGTGGCCCAATCGGGCCACCATGCCATGCAGACTTGAGAAGAGCCAGCCCAGCATGGCCCTATGGCCCGCATTGTACCCGGTTCAGGCTGGGTCATGCCTGGACTTGTCAGGTCAGGCTAGGGTTAGATAATTTTTAAAGGTTATTTTTAAAAAAATTAATTTTTTATATTTTTCGAATTTTTTTTAATTCATTTTAGGAGCAGAATCTCTAGAGTCGTTGGATTCTATCTCCTATATGTTGGGGCCGAAATCCAAAGACATAAAAAAATGTTTTTTTTTTAATTTTATTTTTTTGGACCGTTTGATCGGTTTGACCGTCGAACCGACCCAACGCTCACGGTTCTAGAAGCTTCGGCTTATGGAACATGTAGAATGTAGGTCAGATTGATCATCGGGATCATCAAGTTCGGCTCTGACACCTCCGGGTCATTGGGCTAGGCTCTCGGGAGACGAAAAATTGGGGGGGGGGGTGCAAGGGATGAGTTGGGTCATGCCGAAATACCATGCCTTTAGGCTCGAATACCGGGCCATGCTTGGCCCGGCACTAGGCCCGAGTTACCTCGGCACGACATGGCATGAGCTGTGCCAAGAGCTAGCCTGATATGGGCCCAGGCATGGTTTTGGACCATGCCATGCCAAGCTAGGCACTACCGAGTTAGGCTGTGCCTCAAGCCGGGCTCGAGCTGCCCAGCCTATTTGACACCTCTAGGTTGGTGTACATAATTAATGCATATGGATATGTATATCAAAATATTTTCTTCCCCTTCCACCTTAACCACAAGATTCATACAGGCCGCTAAATAATACAGAGTTGGAATGAAAGATTAGTATTTCAAATATTTGATCTCTATATCTACTAAATATAATACTAATATTGTATATGTACCTAAGTATAATGCAAGTGATAGGAGTATACACAGACAAATATATGATATTTTGAAAATTATTTATATTATTTAAATAAAATATCAAATTAAAATTGTAAAAAAAGTCTAATGTATCATTATAAAAAATATATAAAAACTAGTACATATCACAAACTATTTTTTTTGTAAATTCTAACCTTTAGAGTTGACGCAACTAACTTGTAGTATTGCACAGGATAACAAGCACGCCTACACAACCATGAATTATCTATCATCTTCTTGTATGTGCAAACATTGAATGTAAAAACAGTATAGTATACTGTATATGTTTACCTAATATTTATATTAAAAATAATATACTAAAGTCTAAAAGAGACTTAGGGCCCGTCTGATAAAACTGAAAAAGTTAAGCACTGAAAAATAAGTACTAAAAAATTAAGGCTGAATTTTATAAGTGTTGAATTTGTATTGAAAAACTGTTTAATAAATTATTGGTAATTGAATGCTGAATATAAATATATTATTTGATAATTGTAAATGCTAAATGCTGGAAATGATGTATTTTTACATATTTACTCTTATCATCATTGTATTACATATTATTAACTTAAATAGAATTTCTAATAAAATTTTTTTTTACTACAATTATTAATATTAAAAAACATAAAATCATTAAATATATATCCATAAATAAATCATCAATCCAAAAAAGAAATAAAAATGTTTTAAAAATAACCAATAAAATCTAAACTCTTTAAAACTATCCAAATTTTTAATATAAAAATAAAAATTAATGAACAACTAGTTGATTTGATATTTCATCTCTTAAATTAATTATGAAAAAGGATTTTTGGTGATGGAGAAAGAGGGAGAAGATAGATTCTCAAACTGAAATATAGCGTGAATGAGAAAACAAAAAAAAATGAAAAAAAAATAAAATGGTATTTAAAAAAAAAAAAATTGTTTAAAATTTCCAGCCTTCAACATTAAGTAAGTCTCTACCTACTTAAAATTTTTAATAAATTTTTACTTAGAATTTTAAATTTTCAGCTCCCAACATTTTATCAAACACTTAAATTTTCAAACCATTGAAAATTTCAATTTTCAATAGTTTGAAGATTTTAAGTGCATTATCAAACAGTCCCTTACACCTACATAGAAAACCAAAAAATAGAAATAAGAGAAATTGTAACTAAGAAAGTAATAGAGAGCCAAAGAGGAAAAAATTTTGAGAATGAATTTCTAATTTTTTTTCTCTATTTATTATGAAAAAGAAAATTTAAATTTATTAAAAAAATATTTTTTTATTATTTTTTTTCATTTTTTATTATTTTAAATAGGTCAGAATCGTGACAACTACTAGATTCTGACCATAGTAGCCATTGGAATCAATCTGATGGCTATAGTAATTATATAAGCTTAATGATTTTTTTTACCGTGGATGGGCCAACATGGATAGCAACAAGCACGACATGTTGTTGCCCTTGTCGGAAGCCTGTTGCATGAAAATATACCAGGTGGCAAGCCAATTGCAACCGAATACGTGGCTAATTTTTTTTAAGCTACCTCATTAGTCAGTCACCTGTGGGATTTGACCCATATCCCAACCATAGCTGGTCTTGGCTCTCGGGTCTTCAGGCCAGAGGACCATGCCACCGGGCCAGGCACGTGGGTCATGCTTGGCCCAGTATGGTCTAGGACCATGCACAATTCTAAATCATTTCGTTATGGGCTAGGCATGGCTGAATTATATCGTGCCTAGACCTCCTGACCTTTTTGATACCTTTAGAATATTGTGTGTGTATAAATTAAACAAAGCTCTCTATGAATTGAAACAAGTATTTTATGCTCGGTATAACCAAATCAACGCATACATGTTGAACTAATACTTTAATAGAAGTATAAATGAATTTACATTATATATCAAGAATACTCATAATTCTAGAATTTTGATTGTGTCAATTTATGTTAATATTATATTTACTAGTAATAAGACTGAAATGACAATCTTTTAGGAACAACATGATGAAAACATATGAGATATCAGACATGTAATATCTATATAATTTTTTAGAATTATAAGTACTGCAAGACCCTAATAGAGTGATTATAAACCAATCCAAATATGCATTTCCTATTTTAAGGAAATATGGACTAGAAGACTGCAAACATGTGTCCACGCCACTTATAATCCAATAAAAAACTATTTTATACTCAAGGTAGACCAGTTGACAAAAACTCTTATAGAAGCCTCATAGGAAGCTTAATGCATGCCTCAACTTTTCAACCAGACTTTGTCTATGCAGCTAATTTACTTTCTAAATTTATGTATTCACCAAATCACCTATATTTTGGTGCTACAAAGAGGATACTTAGATATCTCAAAGGAACATTATATATTGGGTTAAAATATTCCAAAACTGAAAATACAAAAATAATAGAATATTGTGTAGATGTTCAATAATTTCTTTATCATTATTTCTTATTTACTAGATGTTGAGGTTTGATTTTATTTTTAGTTGTTATTTACTTTTTTACACTTTCATTGTTTTAAAGTATCCGACACATGAACTTCCTTAGAAAATATATATAGTGTGTGTTGTATTTCCAAAGCAATTTTTGGTGATTAATAAAATTCTATATCTTTCATTTTCCTCTCTCTCTCTCTCTCTCTCTCTCATGTTTCCTCTCTCCCCTTTCATATCGCCAAAACCATAATTATCTATAACATAGTATCAAGGTCACATTTCCACATGTGAATGGTAGTTTTGGGTCGTGTGGGTGTTAATGTACATAGGCATTTGGTGGCAGGCGACGATACCAACCTCATATAATCGAGGTGAAACCTACATACGATGGATATTTATTGATGATTTTTGGTGTGTTGTGGCCATTAGATGTGCGACAACACAAATTCAGGGACCTAGAACCTAATGGTGGAAAATGTTAGTGATATCCAAGGTGGTTGAAATGATAACATCCATAAAAATCCAGTATATTAAGTATGTGTGTGATTAAAAGTGATTAGAACCCTTATTTTCATAAATTTATCATAAACCTATTGTGATTTGTGCAAATTTATTTTTGTTTTATTTTATTTTGGAAATTTACTATGCTGTGATGCTTATTTAATAAATAAAAAGAGAAAAATAGTTGGAATCAATGTGAAAAGACTAGGAAAATAACCCAATGAAAATTAAAGATATATATGTATTCTCCATGAGTTATGTCAGTACATATTTGATTTATGTCCCAAAGTTTCATGGGTCACCTGTCAGAAGACTCACATCAAGTCAAGACTAATGAGTAGATGATTGATGCACAACTACTAGTACATCTATATTAGGTGATTGCTCCTAGTATATCTAGTGTATTTGGCTCTTGCAGCACAAATACGATAGTTGGGACTTGGTAGCAAGATAGTTTGGGACTTGGTCTCACCGATGTATCCCCTGGGGATGTTTCACTTGTCAATGGTATTACTCGAGTACTTGTATGATATTGATTGATCAAGATGCGATGATCAATTATGTGACTTGGATACAATTGTAGAAGATGATAGTTACAGTAATATCAGTGGTAACGATGATAGTTAAAGTAATACTTGTGGTAACAAATCAGACAGCATTGAAGAGAATTAATAATTATATTTGCAACATTATATACATGCATGTGTTGATAGAGTAGTGCATTGTTGTGCAAATGCAAATTATTTGTAAGAAGATATTCTTGATTTTCTGAGAGATTTATCAGAGGGTGACTCGAGCACCTATAGCTAAAACTAAATCGAGTAAAATTAGTATAGCCAATCATAACACTATGGTGTTTTCATCATATAGTGATAGTGAATGAATTGAGAGAGCTTGCAATAGTACTCTGAGAGGGAGAAAACTAGTAATGACATTTTCTTTTTTGGGAGATTGAGACATACTCAGGAGTTGTCATAAATTATATCGTAGGCTATATAGTAGACTATTGGACCCACTCAAACCAAATTCTCTATGACTATATTTATTGGTCTTGTTACACTTACACTTCTTCATGATGAGTGTACCAGACTTCTTTCCTTGGGTGTTACTGGCCTAAGCTAAAACACTTTTGTGTCCATTTTTTACTTACCACATCACTTTATATTCTTGGGTTATATTTTCGGAAGCCAATATTCATATCATAGGTGATCACTTCTTTTAATTTTTTTTTTTTTTGTAGAGTTTAGAGATTATAATATCATCATGACTAATAGCACCATTGTACAAGCGAAGGAATATGAAAAAATTAATATCAAGTCTTTTCTTTTGACATAAGGTTAATATCTACTAGATTTTTATCATAATTTATTTTCTGTTAGATATATTACTAAAGGATAAGGTTATGACATTATTTTTTTTCTTCTTTTGGTGTCTATATGCAGGATCATCAGACTTGACAAATGACTTTCTTAGTAATTGAGCGAGATGGACTGTATCTATCTTTTTCCACCCACTAATTATGAAGTATATAAGTTGTGATTTCATCATTAGTCAAGGTGAAGATTTTAGAGTCGATCATCCGTGTAGTAACGGCTACTAATTATGAAGTATATCAATTATGAAATTATTTTAGAATTTGGTATCTAGCATGTTAAGATAGTACTAAGAGAAAGTCATTTCGACTGATTCACTAAGATCATGAAGGATGATCACACATGATAATTTAATATATTTTAATTATTTTGTTAATGATTACACTCAATATACATGATTGTGGTTATTTAAAGAAAATCTCATTTTTTTTTTCTATTTTTATGAAATTTTATGAAAAAAATAAAAACTTAGATTAATTGTAGCATTAACATGTTGAGAAGTTATAATACTTCATAGTATACTTCTCATCAATTTTCTTATTGATTTAGGGAGCATGGGATGATTTAATCGACATCATGTGATGACACTCCTACACAAAATGTGCTGGCTCATTCATTCAAATTTTTTTTTCTAAAAAACTTGAAGGTATTTTTGGTTTTAAAGTTTTTAGTGCATCAAAACTTAATTATTTTAAATTTTAGTGTACTTTTATTCTAATTATTAAATTTTTGGGTCTCTTTTAATAAATATTTTAAATTAAATGCATCAAAACATAATTTGCCTAAGAAACAAAATATCTCCAGACATGAAGTTTGCATTTCATAATATGGATGATTGAGGAGAGCCGAGAGCTAAGGCTTAGTTTTATTAAGTTTTCGAAAACATAAACAAGTACAAAAACTAAGGTGGCGTTTGGTTTGAAAAAAATTTTCTATTTTCTGTTTTTTATTTGCTGGAAGTTATTTTCTGGTTTTCAAACTATTTTTTGAAAAATAGAGAATATATTTGGTGTATATGCTGAAAATGTTTTGCTGAAAATGAAAATAGAAAAATATGTTTGGTATGTATAATATAAAATATATTTTTTATATGTTAAATTAAACTTTAAAAAATAATACATAACTGAACAAAATCATTCACAAAAGTATTTAAACATGAATTTGAACAAAATCATTCACAAAAGAGTTTATGCATGATTTTAAACAAAATGATTGACAAAAGAGGTCATGCATAATTTTGAACAAAATAAAAATCAAAAAAAGCTCATGCATGATTCTAATCAAAATCATTCCACATTTGTTCTGCTATGCCATCAGAAATTTATCCCATTTGTGGTGTTTGGCTTGTATCTACTGCAATTGGGTCATGCTCTACACCATCTCCTTCATCATTGCGCATCAACATTTGTTCTGTACTGTACTCCATGAATAATGTATCTAATACGTGATGGCGTCGAATAAAGTTATGTAAAGTGCAACAGCTGTAGGAATTAGACGTTGCCTCCGCAATGGATAGCTAGGCATGTGCCACAGACCTAAGGGAGGAATCGCACGCGAAATCAGATGGAGAACGAGGGCTGGAGCGTTCTCTGGCAAAGGGAGAGAATGACTTTTTATCGTTCTCTATTTTTCTTAAAAATAAGCCCATGTTTTCTCAAAAATGGAAAATGAAAACAAGCACCCAAATGGATTTTCTGGGAAAATGCGGAAAACAGGAAAATGAAAACGGAAAAACATTAAATCAAACAGCACATAGGTTTTCCATTTTTGATTTTCGAAACAAGCTTTCTTCTTTGATTTTTTTTTTTCAAATTCTCTTTAAAAAACTTTTTTTTGTTTTATTTAAAGTGAGGTTTGTGTTTAGGGCACCAAACTTTCATAATTAAAAAGTTGGTGCACCAAAAGTGAGGTTTTCGTAATTATTTTAGAATCTAATTAACTTTTTTTATTATAAAAAGTTTGATGTACCTAAACACAAATATCCCTTATTTTAATGTAAAACCTTGACATTATTGTGGTGGTCAAGTTTGTGGACTAGATCACAATATTCTCTTAAATTTTCCAATAAAAAGTATCAAAAAAATAATAATAATAATAAATTAGTCAAACTATGTTCTACCATACTAATCACAAAAAAAAAAAAAAAAAAATTAGAAAAATAATAAAACTTATAACTCAACTTTTTATGAAATAAGTTTTCCCCAACACATCTTCAAATTTACCACTTTTTTACATTTTACTAATTTTTTTTTTGTTATTATTTTTCCAATGTCACGTGATTTCATTAAACCCTCAAAAGTAATTTAGAGAGATAAAAAAAATTAAAATACAACAAAACTCAATTATTTTCCACACAAAAAAAAACCAAAAAAAAAAAAACTACTAAACTTTAACAATGAATAGATTAATTCATAATGAAAAAACAAGGGAAAAGTATATTTGAAAACCCCAAAATGAAAATATTTACATTTTTATCCACTTTTTCAAAAAACATAACCTAAAACAAATCATAAACTCAATCTTGTCCCCACGGTTTTAAATTTAAAATAAAAAATTAACTATTTTTAAAACATTCCCTAGAACTAACCTCAAATCCATATATATATATATATATGTATGTATGTATATATTAATATATTTATATATAATTTTTTTCAGTACAAAAATAAATTGATGTTTGTGGAATTGGATAATTTCAAGCATGAAATTAAGTTCAAAGGTTGGGGATACAAATTGAATCTGACCATCACATAACTATTGAAATTTGTCATTTATTTCAAGGATTATAAAACTTTTGTTTTAAAAACAAAAAAACCACGTTGGCAAAATCAGATTTCTCATTTTTTCGACTCAAAAATATAAATATTTTTTTATTTCGAGACATTTAAAAAAATATAAAAAAATGGAGTAAATTATATATTTTAATCTCGGGCCCCTAGGACAAAATATTCTCGAAAAACTATGATTTCAAAACAAAAACATTTATAAAAAAAAAAAAAAGAATCGAGCAAACCACTAATTTCTGATTTCATGAAAGTTTTTTAGGAACAAGAATACCACACGCACGGCGCACCACAACATTTTCCTATGGCGAGGCGACCCCGGGGCCACACCGCACGGCAGATCGGAGCACAGAGAGCGGCTTCTTTTTTTTCATTTTTTTTTTTTTTTCATTTCCCCCCCCCCCCTCTTTTTAACATGGCGAGAGAACAGAACAAAGGAGCAAGCAAGAACTAAACTGCAAGAAGAAGGCGAACAAAGCTGAAAGAAGAACAAGAAAGAAGGCACATGCACACGCACGAGAGAGAGAGAGAGCAGAGAGATGAAGATGGACGGATGATAAAGAAAATGTGTCAATGTGTACTTTGGGGAGAAGCATGTATCCGATTGAAAATATCCGATTCGGGCAGCACAGATGCCATCATGTGAGAACCGTCTGAAAAATACAGCGTCCCGTGGAGGCTGCTGGTTGCAGCGGCGGCAGCAGCCACCGTGGCGACGCTGCTGGGGCTCTCGCCAGGAGGCCCGGGGGAGGCAGCAAAATGGGAGCCCACCACCTCTGCCACATCATCATCTTCATCCTCCTCCTCCTCCTGGGAAATTCGGCCATTGCTGGGTGAAGCAGGCTCTGCAACACGCTCTTTTTCCACCGCCATCGCCTCCACCTCGTCTGACGCTGGTGGGTCGGCCGTGCCATTAATGGGCGACGGCGGCGCCTGCCCCCCTGCCTCGGGCCCTGGAGCTTCACCCTCCTTCTCCCTGCCACCATTTCTGGAGGCGCTGTAGCTGTAAGGGCATTCTGACACCCGCTTTTTGTACATGCCCATGGCTTTCTGCAAACAAATAAACCAGCCCCGTTTAAACGTGCCCAAATTAGTGATCATAAAATTTTTTATCTCATCTTTTTTTTTTTTGTAATTTCAAATTATTGAGATTACTTATTTTTCAGGTTTTTTTTTTCCTTGTTTCTTTTAACCTTACTAAATGTGAATTGTGAATTCTCCTAGTAGTTCCATTACTTTCATACGTACATACGTACGTACTTACATACGTAGGTACATATTCATATACATACTTATTTTGATATGGCAAGATTGACTCTCTCTCTCGCTCTCCCTCTCCCTCCCTTATTTCTCTCTCATCAATATATTAGAGATTCTACAATTCACATATGCAAGAGAAATTAACATCTACATGCTTGTTGATTAAAAAAAAAAAAATAAATAAATAAAAAATAAATAAATAAAACTAATATATTATCTATCTATGAATAAAAAGGAGAACATATTATAGTAACATGAGATTATTTTGTAAGAAAATTCACAAAAAATAATTATTCGACCAGTTGTTAATAAAGAGAGCTCGAAATAAAAATAAAATATCAAGATCAATATCCTCGTATCTAAGAATCTTGGATATTTCATTATTAATTATAATAACAATAAGAGAACAAATAATAAAAATATTAAAAACTAATTATCATGAGAGAACTCCTTGAACAATTTCTCATTTTCTCAATCTTCACCATGAAACTGACTACAAATTAATTAATTAATTAATTAATTAATTATATATATATATATATATATATATATATAATAGTGAGAAATGATTAGGACAACCGACAGATCACAAATTAGGAACCATCATTTAAAATATAAAATATAAAATATAAAATAAATAAATATAACCACATAGAATTTATTATTTATTTATTATCTATATTATATAATTTAGGCTATTATACATGTCAGTTAAGAAAATATAAAGCACCGTCACTTGAACTCTTTTGCACTCCACTCTAATGAGACATGGGTGTTCATTATAAATATTGATCCAAATTTAAAAATAAAATATCTAAAATCAAAATTAATTACAAAATAATTTACTCAAATATTTGAAATAAATTATTAAAATATTATCTCTCATGATCAAGATAGTTTTGGCACGGATACTTATATCACTTTTTTTTGTATTATAATTTTTATTTTTATAATTTTTTGAAGATCTTTGTCTCTTGAAAATTAGTATTAAATTGATTTGTGTGAATCAATTCGTGATTCAATCTTCAATTCATGCATGTTTTTAATTCATTTGAAAAATCAAATAATGTACCTCATGAATCGTAAATCGAATCATGAATCGTATATTTTTGATAACAATGATCATCCCTTTGTTTCTTATTTTTCTATTTAAAGGCTTTTAGGTTTTACTTGTGTTCATTATTTTAAGCGTTTATATTACATTTCGCTAAATTATTTTTTTTTCACATAATTCAAAAAAACAACATAAATAATAATATTATTACCCCAAAGAATTAAAATCAATTAAATAAAATGAAGCATTACATCAAAAATCTTACATGACAAGAGAATATTCACCAAATTGCAAAAGATATATATTATACGATAATTAACTAATTATTATATCGGTATATTTTATAATTCAAAATATTGATTTCATAAAATAGTTATACAATTTATTTTGAATGGAATGTATAGAATTATACATAGTTTCAATTAAATAAATTTTCATTGGAAAGTTTAAAGATGGTGTGAATATATGTATAAATTAGATTTATGAGCATTTGGAAGAATATTATATTGCTTGAAAAATAAAAAGGCTTTTGTATATATTTCTAATTTTATTTTATAATTATAAATGTGCTTTGATAATGATAATTATATATACGCACAAAGAATAATATATTTACTCAGATAACTATTATATAATTAAAATTTTCCTCAATCTCATATGTTTAGCAGATCTAACAAAAAAAAGTTCTCATAAAGGAATATTAATTAATTAAATTTCTCGCCAATCACATGCCAGCTTAATCTTGATAACACTAGTTCGATCTCTAGGAATGGCAGATATGCTTCCCTAGGATGTTAGCTAAATTACATATCATGAGATTGAGATGGAAGGATTATCCACTCCGATCTTGGAGCACTAAAACTCATATATAGGTCAAGAGATAATATGGGCTTGATTTAGAAAAAAAAAATCTAAAAAAAAAAATTATTAAGCTAGGTAAATTATTAATTCAACTTTATTGATTAATAAAAATATTAATATAAACTAGTAAAATAATAATTATGCAATATATACTCTTCTAATAAGAAAATATAGACAAGTAAATTAATCCTCATAATCCGTGCTTAAAAGTTAGAACCAAGTGACAACTCTACCCATATTTCTACGAGATCTATGTGAAGAAATACATTCTTCGTATTAAAAATTAGGGAGAATTATATTTTGAGGTGCTCCCCCAGAAATATTTAAGAATTTGAAACTTACCTTTTTAAATTTGAAAAAAATAAAGTTACCAAACTCTAAAAAAATTGAAATTTGAGGTACTCTATTATATTTATCCTAAAATACTCTTCATTAAATCACCATAACTAAAATTTAGTCACACTAATTAATTTTCATTAGTACTTCCCCCCTATCCCATCGACCAAGAGCCCCTCGCCCTCTCCCATCTATTGGAGCTCAACGGGCGAGTCTTCGAGCTCCATCGATCTCGACGACGAGTTCCTAGAGCTCGAAGACTTGCCCGTCGAGCTCCAGAGAGGGCGAGGGGCTCCTGGTCGATGGGAGAGGGCGAGGGCTGATGAGAGAGGAGAAAGTATTAATGAAAATTAATTAGTGTGACTAAATTTTAATTTAATGATTTAAAGAATGACATTTTAGGATAAACGTAATATAGAGTGCCCAAATTTTTAATTTTTTAAGAGTTGAGTGACTTTTTTTCAAATTTTAAAAGATCAATTTTAAATTATTAAATATTTCTGGGAGAGCACCCCAAAACATAATTCCCCCTAGAAATTATCTATGAAAAGACAACAAACACCCTAATGAATTATTCTTGTCATTAAAATGTAATACATTTTATTATTTTACACCTTGTGTGTCTTTAAATTACTAAATAAATTATTCAATAAATATTTTTTATCTTTTTCAAAAAAATTTCTAATGATATTGAAGACTAATCATGATTATGAAAAATATAAGTCAGAAACTGACTAGAAGGCTTCATGACTTATATTCTAAATTAATCATAATGAGATCTTTTTGGCAAAATTAATATGTTGAAAACTTTTTATAATCACATTTTTCTTATCGCTCATAAATTTTGTTTATAGCACTCATTATTAGGCTTGTCATGAATTCAAAAATTTTGTAGTATTTATATTATTTTTATATCCAATATATTTATGATTAACTAATCATCCAAGACTATGTTTCTAAATTTAAGACACATTTTACCCTTTAATGATGACTAATTATTTCCAAATTTAATTTGATGTTAACATACATAAAATATTTCTCTTATTATTCAGATAAAAATTAATTATCAACAATATTTGATAATTTGTGAGGGTGCTCTCGCGCCATTACCTGATGATTTTTGAACTTGCCCAAATTTTATTTTCTGACTAAAAAATAATCAATAACTTTTAGTATGGTCATTCACACTAAGTATCAAATATTTTTCCTTTTTTCTTGAAACAATATTAATAATTCTAAAATAATAAACAAATAAAATATCTAAAATAAAAATTAATCAACTAATTATAGTATGGCCACTCACTCAAATTATGAAATATTTTTTTTCTTTAATTATATTAATAATCCCAAAATAACAAGCAAATATAATATCTAAAATAAAAAATAATCAACAACTTATAGTACGGCCACTCACACTAATTATCAAAAATATTTTCTTTTTTCTTGAAATAATATTAATAATCCCAATATAACAAGCAAATAAAATATCTAAAATAAAAAAAAATCAACACTTTATAGTGTATGGCCACTCACTAATTATAAAAAATTTTTCTTTTTTCTTGAAATAATATTAATAATCCCAAAATAACAAGCAAATAAAATATCTAAAATAAAAAATAATCAACACTTTATAGTGTATGGCCACTCACACTAATTATCAAATATTTTTTCTTTTTTCTTGAAATAATATTAATAATCCCAAAATAACAAGCAAATAAAATATCTAAAATAAAAAAAAATCAACACTTTATAGTGTATGGCCACTCACACTAATTATCAAATATTTTTTCTTTTTTCTTGAAATAATATTAATAATCCCAATATAACAAGCAGATAAAATATCTAAAATAAAAAAAAAATCAACACTTTATAGTGTATGGCCACTCACACTAATTATCAAATATTTTTTCTTATTTCTTGAAATAATATTAATAATCCCAATATAACAAGCAAATAAAATATCTAAAATAAAAAAAAATCAACAACTTATAGTATGGCCACTCACGCTAATTATGAAATAATTTTCTTTTTTTTTTTTTTGAAATAATATTAATATAATTTATTTATAAACAAAGTTAGATTACCATATCTTGGTCACTAAACCGCTGAGAAAATTCAGTTTCCTACAATGTGACTTATTCATAATTAAATAGAATCATCATTCATGTAGATTCCATTCACCTTTTAAAGTAGTTTCGAGTAGCTTCCTCTTGTTTCTTCTAGAAACATTTTTTTTTTTTCAATACGAGCAGACCTAAGGTGCACTTTATTGCCATTAATTTCACTTTAAATTATAAAATTACGGTGCTGCCCATTCCTTAGACTCACACACAGCCTGCAAATAAAGAAACATCAAAACCAGGATCATACCTGAAAAACAGATTCACTTGGCTTAGGAAGAAACGAGCTGCTCCACGAGGCAATGGAATTTTTTGGAATTGTTCTTGCACGCTGAAAGAGAGGAGAGGACCCAAAAAAATAAATAAATAAATAAATAAATAAATAAAGGGTAATCAACAAAAAAGAGGGACCAAAACTCTAAAAAGAACTAGCCTTCAAATCTACGAGCACTGGTATTTCTTCGTCTTGAGTTTTTTCCTCTCCGGTGCTCAGCAATGCCATGCATTGGCTGAGCAGTTCTGGATCAGTAAGCTCTGGTGAAATGTCTAGCTTGGAGAGATACAGACGGCATAAATCAGCAGCACTAACACCGCCCTGCGTGCTAGAAGAACCGGCAGCATTCTCTTTGGTCTCGGAGGGAGACTTGGATGGTTCCTCGACCGGGGCAGGAGCTAGTTTCGTCTCGGTTTCAGGCCTGCAGCGTGACTGGGCCGCCAGAGGGGACGGAAAATTATCATTGAGAGAACTCGAAGGAGGCAGTGAGGCTTTCCCGTCATCATGCAGTCCCTTCCAGGCCTCGGCATTTGCCTGCCATCCCCGGATGCTCGCGTGGTGCCTGCCGTGCTCCCATTCGGGCCCCACAAAGATCTGCCTCTGATCCCTGAACACGGTGCCGTTTCCATCCCATCCATGCAGATAGGGGGGGGGGAGACCCGACCCGTCCATCATACTGGGCCATCCTAGCGGACGCAAATTACCAGAAAACCTGTCGCCGTCTGGCATGTGGAATGGGATCCCAGATTGGTTGACCTCGAGGGACGGCCTCATGCCGAACAGAGAGTGGGGGAACTGAGGCATCGCTCCCGGGAAAGGAGCAGGAGGCATGCCGTGCGGGAAAATGCAACCATTAAGCATGGGCGAAGGCCAATTCGGGGGGCCCCTCCAGACATTCCCTTGGACCCGTGCCGCGCCCGGATCATGACTCCGGCTAAAATGGGTTCCCGTCCTGCCCCTGCTGTCTTCATCCATCCCCCCTCTAGGAACAGGAGGCGGGGGCGCCAGGCCATCACTGTTCTGAACACACCGCTTGGACTCGAAGAGAGCTGACTCGTCCATCAACGGCTTCTCGAGTGGCGCATCCCAGCCTGATCTGTCGTCGACATGAGGAAAGTCTCTTCCGATGATGGAACATGTGCTCCTCCACCCTGATTCTTCCTTCTCCGAAGACTTCCACGCTGCTGCCTTACTAGCGTACCTACGATCAACAGCTGCCGATGATGACCTGTCCCCCGCGTGCACCGGAGAAGCTTTGGAACTCGAGGACCGCTCCATTGGCAGCTCCCCCATGCGGCCATCGTCTAATTTGCCAGGCTTATTATCGGCAGGCCTGTGCTTTGCCAGTCTGTCAGACGCACCCGAAAACCCCGTTCTCTCCCTCGAAGACATTTTCCGCCGCTGATCCGCCGTGCCATCTCTATGCCTCAGATCCTCGGTTTTATAATGTCTGCGCGACAAAAAAAAAAAGAAAAAGAAAAGAAACCAGCATCCGCTCGGAGTGAGAAAATACGGAAGAAAAAAACCAAGAGAGATACTTTTACCAGCGGAAAATGCAATACCTGAGCTCATCGGTAAAACCGTGCGTGCTTACGCTGGGGGAGGCTTGCCTGTTGCTGCTGACATTGCTGTCGAGGAGAGGCTGACGAGACTGAAGCCTGCCCCTATCGGCGTCCGGCTCGTTTCTACCACCGGGCAGATTTTTCTTTTCTCTATCGGCACACGCCGCACCGGTGCCCCTAGATTTAGCATCGTTGTGATCGTCGTGCTCGTCGGCGGGCTCCCGCTTTCTTCTCCTGCTGTTGTCTCTTGATCTCCCCCCGCCACGACCATCGACCTGAACATCATCATCCCGATGATGATCCCGCTCCCGGTCTCTATCTCGATTGCGATCTCGCTCTCGGTCCCTGCCGTGGCCTCGACGATCCCAGTCACGATCACCATCATGGTTACGATCGTAATCACGAGCTCGGTCGCGCCGCCTGTCTCGATCCCTGTCACGTTCATGGTTGCGATCCCCGTCTCTGCTTCGATCACAGTGGCTGTCATTTTTGTGGGTTTCACGATCAGAGACGTGCTCTTGTTCCTTCCCGGCCGGATCATGATCCCAGTCGCCCCCCCTCTTCTGCCTGGAGTGCAGTTCGCCGTCACGAGGCTTGGAGTTCCTCCTCCGGGCTTCTGTGGGACCTGTTTCTGCCTTCTTAGACTTGTCGCCCACCACGCTGTCAAAATGATCATCCCTTGCAGTCTGCTCGGCTGCATGCCTCTCATCGTGGCGCTTCATGCCCTCCCTGTAGTTGTTTTTTGATCTCTCTTCGTGCTTCTCATCCATTGGTTTTCTCTCTCTAGCAATATCACCTGAAGAGGCTAATCGACTGTCATTGGTCCGTCTATTAGGATCCTGGTGTTTGATCAAGTCAGCAGAAACAGCCATCTGCGCCTGTGAAGTGCCCATGTCCGTGTCTGCTCCCCCCCCCCCCCCGCAAAAATAAAAAAAAAAAAAGAAACAATAATCAGCATCGCATGAAAATAACTTTGATATAAACAGCTAATAATGAGAAAGAGAACATTGATCTATGACCGGTAGTCGGCCTACTTAACCAGCCAATTACAAACGGTCACATAAGCAAGATCCAACTTACGTGGCTTGATTTTTTTTTGTAATAATTTGCTCCATCGAACAGTCACCCGACGGGACTTGATCTATGACCCGTAGCCAATCCCGAGCCCCATGGTGGTGGACCGTGCCGCCGGAGCAAGCATGCAGGTCGTGTCTGGCACAGCACTAGGCACAGAGCGACACAGCCCAGGATCAGGCACAATTCCAGACCATGTCGTGCCAAACCAAGCACAACTGAACCATGATTATCTCATGAATGAAAACGAGCATAATCTATCAGCAAAAAAAAATGAATCAAAATTATGTGTGTGTGTGTGTAAGTAAATATGTTTGACAATATCATGGCAATTGTTAAATATAAATATATTAAAATATAATAAATACATAAATCACATCATATTTCACCATAAAATGATGATATAATATATTACTAATATATTATTAAAATTTTTGTGAAAATAATTACAAATTATTCTATAAAAAAATACATAAGCAATAAAAATAATGTGTCTCAATTATTATTTCGGATAAGGTAATAATCTACTAATATATGATTCACAGGTTCATAGAATGCTGAAATTGTAGCGATTGGTCACGCTATATGAATAGCTACAATAATAAAATATTATGAAAAATATAAAATAAAGAAATTAATCTCTTTGAATAAATATTTGAACCAATAAATCATACACATTATCACTGACATATCTCTACATTAAAGATAAAAAAATTACTTGAAAATAAATAGAATTTATTATAAAAAAGTTTGCACATCCTATTCTAGTGTATACTTTAAGAATGTAAAATAAAAAAGTTATTTCTTAAATATACAATTTAAAATAGCACCAAATTTGAGAAAATAAAAAAAAATTAGATGATCAAATAATTTATAATGACAATAATGCTTCCACCAAATCATCTATTAAAATATTTAAATCATAGAAATATTATAGTGAATGCTATTAAATATCTATTTTTTATTATTTACCTCATTCCTAGGATTATGTGTATGGAACAAAAAGTATTTATATCATCATCATTATTTTCATATTAATTTTTATGATAATTATATAAATTTTTTATGTCTATAAATTTTCTTTTTTACTTTTTGTAGTTGATTCACGTAGCTACATATGAATTTTATAATATTTTCTACATTTTCAACCTTAATTATAAATTTTATAAATGCACCTAAGCAATAAAATAATATATCTGTTGATAATTATTTTAAATATTTTTCCCTCAATAATAATGTCACTAAAATATGAATATTTTTTTATATTATTTAAAAATTCACTAATATTATATATGTACCTAAGTATAATACAAGATATAAGAGTATATATAGATGAACACGAGTTTATCGTATCATGAAAAATCTTTAAGAATTTTTAAAAAAATAAAAATTCTACATCTCAATCATATTTATTTATTATGATTTCATTATTTTTATTATTCAAAAACTTAAATATTATATATTGATAACTAACACATGAATCCAATATTAAATATCTTAAATTCCAATATATTGAATAAATATATTAAATTATAAATTTTGATAATTCGTATGAATAAATATATCATTGCATCATTGTTTATAATAATATCAAATATGATATGATATATTTTATTTGAATTAAATATTTCTTAATAATAATCATCAAACACTCATATATGATATATCATCATAAGAAAAAATAATAATAATAACTAATATTTTAATAATTAATTTGCTATTATAATCAACATAATAGATAATGACACATGAAATACAAAATATTCCGAGTGGTCAATATATTGAAGATCGCTGAATTCACTGCTTTATTTTTTCTAAAATCAAGAATTACTGAGTCTATTTAATTTTTAATTTTTTATAATATCAATTATATGAGTCAACCTAAATATCTTAGGTTATATGATTGTGAGTTAGGCATATTTTTGTGTATTAATTTATGATCTTCAACAAATTTAAGTAAAAGAATTATTATAATAATTAATTTAGTTATCTTTTCTCTTGTAAACCCATATGTATAAATAAAAAAGTACTAAACCTAGAGTTAGGAGTCAATTTTGGCATGCTGCATTAGCACAACTCAAATTTTCTAGCCTAGCCAGGCCACCATGCTAAGAAGGAGCTACATGATTCATCCCTCTGGGTCACGTTATGTCGAACTTGAACCATGTTAGGTCAGATTCATGACAGGTAAAAACCAACATGGCCAAGAGCATGACATCAAGTCATGCTCTTGGCAATTATAGTTATATATAATAACGTTATTATAGTTATGTCTATTAAATATAGTTATATATAGTAACATTATTATAGTTATATATATTAAATATATGTTATTATAGCAATTAACTTAGCAATGTATTCTATTAGAAAACTAATAATAATAAATAGTCAATAATGCTAAAATTAATCTAAATTCAAATATTTTACCACTCAAACTCTATTGAATTTGTCTGAAATCCAATACACTATAATTTTTGATAGTTTATTCATGGTGCCTCCTAAAATGTATAGTGTCACCAGTACTCTTACAGTTATATATATTTTTTTTAATATATATTAAGTCAAATTTTTTTTGATATTTTTAAAATTTTTAATTTTATTTATCTTAACTTTAATATATACTACAGACATTCATCTGTAGAATATATTTTTTATATACTACTGTCAACCTTTCAGTCGAGTTCTTGTTATCTATGACTATGCCTATATTATTTTTATAATTTTCACTATTTTTTTATTTTTTGTAGTTTAATGAATTCTGAATAGAAAAAATTTTTTATTTTATTTATGTTGTACTAAAGAAAATAAACTCAAAATAATAGAACGTGTGCTAAAAACCTTGCAAAAATTTTATAATATATATATTATGTTTAATTTTCTTGAGCATCCCAAAAAAAAATTAATTTTCTCAAAAGGAATCCATGCTAAAACACTTTTACACTTTCATTGTTTCGTTGTTGACCAGATACCATTGCCTATAAAATCAAGAATTGATATAACATTGAAATTTATACCATTAAAATTTTTTAATATTATAGAAATTTACTAGTAACAAATAAAATTGAGAAATCAATTTTGGAGTGAAGCACATTAATATTTAACTTTGAGAAACAAAAAAAAAATCAAAAAAATAAGATTATAGTTTGATTTATGTGTGTCTGTGTGCTTGTGTGTGTGTGGTTCCAGTTAATTTAAAATAAAATTAAAGTTTAAAAAAAATTAACATTTAACTAGACAAAATCAAGTCAACTGGTGGATCCTATCTGATGATCAGTAAGCCATCATTGTTAGTTGAGAATGACGATTGAGTGCTAACATAACGCCTAGAATAATTGTTGTGTCAAAAACTCATTTTTTTTATTTAGATGATTATGGGCTTGGCATGGTCCGATTTGACGCATGATCATTATTTTAAAAAAATATGTGAATCTCACATGCTAAACTCAAGTCAAGGGTTATTGCCCATCATGTGACACGATCCAAGCATGATTTATTACTCTGACCTAATTTGGCCAGGGTATGCATATGATTCAAGCTATGTCATGCACACGATATTGAAACAAGCAGGGTCAACCTTACGAGCCTAATTTTTCTCATGTCATGTTATGAGCCAGATCAAGCCATCAAGCCCATTTTCCACGGCTATAAGCACATGAATGAATCAAATAAAATAAAACCTTTGTAATTTAAAATAAGATGCACCATTAAAAAATGTAATATGTTTCACTAGTTAGCATGTCTTGTAATCAAGAAAAGGAACTATGCTCACACTTGAATTCAAAAATCTCAATTCAACCAATAAAGAGTGTCAAGTAAAAAGTAAACAAACAAAAAAGTAAAATGATCATATACCTATGAGAAGTTACTTATCAAAGAATAAAAGGTTTTCTAAAACACATTCAATATAGCAAAACAATATCAAAATTTTTAATATTGAATCGAATTATTTTGCAATATAATTTATTAACAACAAATAATAACAAAGATCAATTATATACAAAATATGAGATCAGAAAAAAAATTCAAATTAATATTTATTTATCTAGCAGCCTTAGAGATTTCTATTTCATTACAAATAGAAAAAAATAATAAAATGGTGTTTAACTAACACATTTTGTGGGTAAGATTAGCATATGTATTTTTCTAATAGATTTTGTTGTAATAAAAATATAAAAATATAATTCTGCAATATCAATATTTTCTCAATAATCAATCGCCTGTTAAAAAAATAAGAATATGTGAAACAAGAATGATATTTAAATATTGAGACAGATCAATTATGGTTTAAAGAACGTATTTTAGATTAATACTATTAATAATCATTATACTTGTTTCAATGTTTTTTAGTTGAAGCTGTACAAATCTTGCTAAAAAATTAACAAAGAATATTTTATATAACCTAATATAATATGTAAGATATATTAGTTCATTAAGTACACAGAGAGAAATTACTTTTGGACTAAGTATTTTTTTTTTTTTTTTTTTTTTTAGACAAAATGAATCTTCATTTAAATCACGTTAACAAATAATCATCAGAAAATTTAGAAGATATGATTTATACATATAAAATCATTTTAAAATTATATATATATATATATATATATATGTCACTTTATTGACTAATATTATGTGAATAATGTTTGACCTACATGTTGGGCCAATACCTTATTGTTCCCAAATCTTTCATTTCAATGTTCCTATAAGATTCACGTCGCCTATATATGCTACAATTATTGCAAGCCTAATTTTATATGATCATACAAAATCCTTAATGAGCAAAGTGTTAATGTCGAATCATAAAAATTTTTGAGTCACAAAATTTTTAATTTATGAGTTAGTGGATTTGATGATCATTTGATATGATCAACTTGATTAAGAAAGAATTTTTCCAAATTTTATTTGTTTGCAAACACAACCAAAATAATTAAAAAAAAAATAAAAGTAATTCATTATTATCATTATTTATAGTTTCGATATAATATTTATTTATATATATATCCTTAGAGCTAATAAAATTTCAATTAGAGTTGGCAGATTAAAAAAAAAATATTGATTTAGATTTTAATTTCACTAAGTAAAATGATAATTGTTAGTTGCTCTCCCATAAACTTGAATTATGATCAACATGATTAGATATAGTATTGACATTGGACTTTACAAATCTCAAATTAAAAAAAATATTTTTTATCACAAATGATTGTGTCTCATAGATTTATCAAGACATGAGATAAATTCATATATCTACAAGTATAAATTACAAAAAAAAAAAATGCAATAATTTACTAAGTCATCGCAATCAATGAAGTTTATTTCCGCCTTATTTCTTTTTTCTGAGTTAAACTTGATAGAAATCAATCAAATAGTTTGAAAAAAATAGGTATATGACTTGTGCCCTTTTATGCCACGCATATACAATTCATTCACATGAGTACGTTTGTTTTGTAATTTCATACCCTTTTTGAGTTGCGTCTCCAAATTATTCTATCTCCTACGGTTTGAATTATGTTTTCTACTATGCATTATCCTTTTATTATTATACCACAAGTATGAAATAGTTGCAATGGACTATTTTTTATTATTATGACTTTCATACCAAGTCATATATATAAATATAATAAAATAAAATAAATACTTAAATTATATTACATTTCATAATAAAACATAATACAACAAATATAAAGAAAAGAAAAAACAAACAATTATACCTAATAATTTTGAGCACGACTTACAATTCAATACAAAAAAAAAATAAAGAAAATGAAATAAACAATAAAGTATAACTTATTTATAGAATACAACAAAATAAACTGAAATATAACATGAAACCACATAGGATAGCAATTATTTAAAAGAAACTCCATGAAATTCTTGTGAGGAATAAATCACATATAGCCCACATTTATGTTTTTATGAAAAACATCTTTTCTTCTTAAAAATTTTTGCTACATATTATTTGTAATATTTGCATTTAATGATTGTATATTAAATAGAATGAAAGCCTAACTAAGTTCAATGAATAAGCATTTGCGATATTAAAAAAAAATATATACTAACTCATTATCACATAGGACGAGAAATAATTTGTTAGCAAACCTCTAACTCATAATTAAAATATAAATAAAATATAAGTGATGTACAATATGCAATGACATCCTAAGAAGCACGGACACAAATACGACACGGCAGAATACGGGAGCAGGGCAAATTCTAAAAAACTAGGATACGAATACAGCTAGGATACGGCATAATAAAAAAATAAAAATAAAAATAAAAATTATTAATTATAAATATTAGGTATTTTATAAAATTTATTAAATTAAATTAAAATATTTTATTATATATAATAAATACATATTATTTATTTTTTAAAATAAGAATATTTTATTTTATTTTATTTTATAAGATAATATTTATATTTATTTTATTTTATAAAATAATATTTTATAATTATATTATATAAAAATAAATTTTTTTTATTTTATTTGATAAAAATATTTTATTTTATGCCCCTGCATCTCCCCTCATTTATTTTATGCCCCTGCCTCTCCCCTCATTTATTTTATGCCCCTGCCTCTCCCCTCGAACACGCCCACCCCTTCCTCTCCCCTCAAATCGCGCCCGCTCCTGCCTCTCCCTCAAATCGGGCCCGCCCCCTGCCAGTGGTCAACGCTGGCCACCGACGTCGTCGGATGTCGGTGCACTATAGACGTAGATACGACTGCCAACGCAACCATCCAATGCGCCACATGGCGTATCGAATACGGATTGTGCAATGATACGCCACGTGGCGTATCGGACACGTATCCGTGCCGTATCCGTGTCGTGTCCAGGTGTCGGACACGTGGACACAGATGTAGGGAGCCGTGTCCGTGCTTCCTTGATGACATCAATAACTAAAATATAATAAAATAAAACAAATTATTCCAATATTCCCTCAAATAAATATGTATACATCTCCGCCATCAAGTTTGGCAGAGAAATAATGACATGTGAACCCCCTGGGCACTTTCATATACACATCAACTAGTTGACCTTTGATAGTGATACATGTTATAAACATTGAATCTTCATTAATCTTCCTCATGATGAAGCAAAAACATATCTTGATATGTTTCATCCATTGATGAAATATTATATTAAAAATAATATGCCATATAATTTAACTATGAAAGAAAATATAAAAAATTCAAAACATGAAAAGTAGCCTCCTCATGTAGGTATCTAATTCAGAAAAACTCGAGTAGCAAATATAATAAATCTATATTTTACATTTGTAATTTACTTGACAATTATATTGTCTCTTATATAGGAATGAACATTAGCTTCAAAAACATATACAATTTATCATAAATCTTCTCTGTTTAATAGGAAAATACAATTTGTATTATTATAATCGACTCAATGATAATCAAATAAAATCTCTTTACTTGAGTATTTATTTTCAAATATATGAAAATATGAAAAACAATATCAAAATGAGTATCTTTGAAAATATCTGGTATATTATTATGAATATTAACAATATTAAATTGTTTACATTTCCAACAATTTTCCTATGCTTAACAAAATTATGTGTTCAACAAAATTTTAAATTTGGCTAAAATAAAAAAAATTACTAGTACACCTTAATAATTCAAACTCTTGTAAAATATTAAATATATACTTTCTTTATGAATAGAATATATTTTCATATGAATATGATACTTCAATGCAAAAAAAAATTATTTATATTCTAAAATTATTCATCTGAAACTTAATCTTAAAAAAATTATATCATATTTCTATCAAAAATATGCATTTCATCATCACTTGTTTTTATAAAATCAATTACATATATTAAGAACAAATTAAATCTATCATATTATTCACATCGATAAAAATAAAAATAATTAAGATTAAATCTCACTTAAACAAAGTAGTGTATATATATATATACACACACCCACACACATATTATATATACATATATATATGTTGTGGAATAAGTTAAGAGAAAATTTTTATCCATATATAACTTTTTTGTAACTCAAAAATAATCAATAATTCATTATAGTATAAAACTTAGTAATTATTTCATGAAATATTTCCTTCAAGATGATTATGAAAAAAAAAATATTTTTCACATCTGATTAATATATCATCCATCAATAATAAGCATTAAGCAAAAAAATTATCCTCATAGAAGTCATTTTGGCTATCAATTAGACTACATAAAAGAAATCAACATAATTAATGTAAGAATAATATCTAACACCAAATGTGTTTTAAGACAATCAATTTCGTCAAGTCTGACCTTCACAGTGAACATTAACTTTACAATCTATTATAAGCTTGACCAAAAATATAAATATTTTATCTCAAATCTTACTTAAAATAATAACACAGTTTGTTTTCCAACAAATCATTTCACTAATGTGGATGATCAAAAGCATGTGGATGTGATTAAAGTTACATAATAATCAAATTTAAATAAGAAGTTAGAATAAGTAATATTAATATGAGAATAAGAAAATATCTAAAAAATTAAGTGATAAATAATACTTTTGTGATTTTTTTTTGCAAAACAACCAAAATACTCAAGTCAACCTTCCAACAAAATCACCTAGTAGCGAAGAAGATGCTGATAAAAAATACTATGATCCATCTTGTTTCATGTACATATGCAAATCAGAATGATCAAGGTTCCAAACTCTTGACACTAAGTGAGATAACATCATGAAAATGGTCATTCCCACTATGATGATCACCAATCTAAGAGACCTAAATATAGGTTGATTTATCATTTGAGTATCCCAACAAAGATGTTAACCTCTAACTCATACAAGTCCATTAAATCAAAGATGAGAAAACAAGCTCTCAAGCATCTGTAACTAAAAGTAAAAAATTTGATTAAACGTCACACTATATAATCAGAACAAAATGATTCATATTTGAAAAGGTCACAAACACATATATTCTTTTAACTTCAACAGAATGACCCTTATAATCATTTGAATATTAGAGTATCCAAAAAACATACTTTATAACTCATGTCATCTATTCTCTCCTGCTACAAAATCATGAACAACGTGAATGTACTAAGAAATTCAATAAGAAATGAAATATTTTTGTTAAATAAAATAATTAAAAGGTAAGCATCTTGAAAGAATAAAATAAGATATTTAATTAATAAGATAAATAGAATATTCATTTATATATTTGTATTAGAAGTGTTATAGTCAAGGAAGCACGGACACGGCTCCCAACAGCCGTGTCCGCGTGTCCGACACCTGGACACGACACGGACACGGCACGGATACGTGTCCGATATGCCACGTGGCGTATCATTGCACAATCCATATCCGATACGCCACGTGGCGTATCTGATGGTTGTGTCGGTAGACGGAAGCCATATCTATGCCTATAGTGCCCGACGTCCGACGACGTCGGGTGGCCAACGTTGCCGCATGGGCGATGTTGGCCACTGGCAAGGGGCGGGCACGATTTGAGGGTGAGGCAGGGAGCGGACGCGATTTGAGGGAGTGGCAGGAGCGGGCACAATTTGAAGGAAGAGGAAGGGGCAGCGCGAATTGAAATGAGAGGCAGGGGCGGCGCAAATTGAGGAGAGAGGCAGGGGCGGCGCAACTTGAGGGAAGAGACAGGGGCGGGCATATTTGAGGGGGAGACAGGGGCGGTCGTGTTTGAGGGGGAGACAAGGGCGGGCATGTTTGAGGGGGAGGCAGGGGCGGGCGTATTTGTGTGGGGATGTGCATAAAATAAAATATTTTTATAAAATAAAATATTTTAATAAAATAAAATAAAATATTTTTATTTTATAAAATAAATAATATATATTTATTTTATATAATAAAATATTTTAATTTAATTTAATTTAATGAATTTTATAAAATATCTAATATTTATAATTAATAATTTTTATTTTTTTTATCATGTCGTATCCTAGCCGTATCCGTATCCTAGTTTTTTAGAATTTACCATATCCCCGTATCCTGCCATATCGCATCCCGGTGTCCGTGTCCATGCTTCTTAGGTTATAGTAATATTATATATTCATCTGTTCAACAATCTCACTTTGTGATATAATACTACTATATTAAGTACAATAGATTATTTCAAGATTTTTATAAAAATAAACTCACTCAATGAATATTTATGAGTATTCATGCTCTTCAAAATTGAATATAATATTCAAATTATGATCTTTTATTAATAATATAACTCAAATATAATATAAAAATCAATAATAAATATACAATGTATCATAAGTCATCAAAACTAAGTCATGTCACCTAATACAAAAGTGTGGTGAATAGAAAGATAATATTTTTTAATAAAGAAAAAAAATTAAAATAATATACTTATAACATGTCAAATAAAAAATTATAATATATTTTACTGAATTAGCATATCTCATAGTCAAAAAAAAACTTTTTTTATATCTACTTCTATGAATTTCACCTTATTCACATAATATGTAAATTGACTATGGAATACTATGTCTAATTTTATGTATGCTTCTAAACATTTAACATTATCATATCAATACACTCTAGTTATAGTCACCTATAGCAATATCAAAGACTCTAAAATCAAAAAAAAAAAAAATTTAATTGCTAGTAACATGAAAATTAGGTTAGCAATCTATTACTCATAAATTCATTCAAATAGTCACTAGATAAAGAAATATGATATTTATAGACATAGAAAAGCTAACAGTGAACAAAAATATTAATACTTCTTTCTCAATACCATAATTAGTAATTTGGATTGTTTGGTCTGATCTATATAATATTTTTTAAAATAATATTACAAGTAAAAATAAAAAAAAACAATAATAAATATACAAAATATCAAAAGCATCATAAATAAAAATCTTATAAAAATCTAATACAATAATACATACTAAATGAAAAAGAACAATGTTGACACACTCCTACCATGCCAAAGAAAAAGTTCTAATATATCTTATAAGCATGCACATCTCATAGTCAATAAAAGTAACTTTTTTTTTGTTTACTTCCTTGAGTTTCACCTTATGCAAAAAATGATGACTGATTTCATCATGAGATCACTAATGAATTGATGACTAGTGAGTATATTGCAGACCTAATAAAAATGAAAAATAATAATTAGAATTTATCTTACTTGATTACTTAGAAATTCAATCATCTTTAAAGTCCAATGATCAAATAATAAATTATCAAAAACAATCAATATTTCAATTATATTTTTTTTTGATAAATTCAATTTCATTATTTCATAGTACAAATTACTAACAAGAGATTATTACAAAACTATGAAATATAAAGAACATATAAAAAAGTAAATGAACCACCACTAGCTTTATGATATAAATAAGCTCCAATATTAGTGTTATTAGGTATGATAATAGCAAAGATTCTAGAGCATAAAAAAGAAGTAAACAAAAAAGTATCAATAGCATGAAAATTTATTCATGAATCAATTACTCATAAATATGATGTAATAGCTAATATATAAAGAAAAATTATAATTGTAGTCATTCAAGTGCTTGTAGTGTGGGAAGAAGAAAAAACAGCATACTCCTTTCTTGAGTCCACATAAGGTAATTCAGGTTGTTTGGTCTTACCTATACAATATTTTTTAAAATAATATTATTCATGTATAAGATACAAAAATCATCAATGAGCATATAAAACATCAAAATACATTAAAAAAAAACTCATGCCATAAAATACATTAAATAAAAAATAATAATGATTACACTCCCCTAATGTTTAGGAAAAAATTAATTTTTTTCCTAAACAAACACGTCATTAAAAAAAATTAATTTTTTTATGTCTACTTAAACATGTTTCACCTTTGTCAAAAAAGAATGACCAACTTGACTAGGGCACTAGTGAATGTATGGTTAGGATGCATCTAGCATATCATCTTAGAAAAAAGAAAAAATAGAAAACATTATGCTTAGTGACCAAGAAATTTATCTTCAAAATTTAATGATCATGCAATAAAATATCAACAAAAAAAAAACTACAATATTATAATTTAGCATGAAACGATACATCTCAATATCTCAAAAATAAAAAATTAAAATAATATATGAAATATAAAAAATATATGGCAAACACAAAGTAAATGGATCAATAATAATATTAGCATATCAATATGATAGTATTAGTTATTAACAACTATCACAATATCAATAATTAGTTGATGAATCAACTACTCATAGAACTAATATGAAAGCTAATAAATAAAAAAGATCTTGATGATCATGAAAGAACTTATGATGTCGAAAAAAATAAATTTTGGGTACTCCTTCCTCAAAATCATAAATGGTAATTTAGATCACCTAGTCAAGCCTATCTAATCTCATGTTAGGTTTGACTATATAAAAGAACATACCTGATATACAAGACTCTCACTTTAAAAAAAAAATCTAAAAAAAAAAAGTTAATATATTGACAATCTTATTCACAAAAATTAAAAAATTATATCTGATAAATCTCAAATTCAAGATCTATCACTCTTAGATAGATATCTTATCATCACACTAAGACACGACCTTTAAGTCTGATCACATAGAAAATATTATTATTCAACCCAGCCCAGCATCATTATAATTTGGGAATATTCCCAAATCACGATTTACACTTGAGACTAAAATAGTGTCAACAAAATAAAAATTTATGATGATCCCTTAGTAGGCCTAGTAAATGATTGTTTTATCTTCTCGATATGAACACTCTTTTTTTATATTTCTTTTTGACTTTGAAGCACCTGACTTTTTTGAAGTAACTTACATTTAGAATTATCAAGAGTCTATTGTTGAAGGTTTGATAAATTCAAAAAAAAAAAAAAAATCAAATTCTTCTAGCACTACTTTGCAAATATCATTTACAATAAAAATTTGCCTCTTTTTTTTTCATGAAAGATGTGAATAAAGAATTGTTCAATTTTGGAGAAGATGAGAAATGAATCATTCTATAGGTTAATTTCACCATCAATGGATCAATGGGGTAATGTGTCCTTCACCACCCAACAAATTACATCTTTTTTACCTCATGCACCACTTGAACCACTTTTTTTGCTATTTCCACCTCCTCTATCACCATGTTAGAAGAATTGTTTGATCAAAGCTATCTAAGGAGTCGTTTGTGAATGATGACATTAACTTTTTACAAAATATTTCTTCGGGAAACCAACAAAGGAGCTTCCCAATCACTCCCAAATAATCAAAGTAGAAAATTGAATAGAACGAAAAACACAAAAATGCAAAATTTATTTTACCAAAAGAGTAGCAACAAGTGAAATACATTGTTCAAGTGACATCTAGGGACAACGCATTCACTAGATATGGCCTATGGGGTGAAAAGGTAAACAATAAGTAGAATTCAAGTCACTTTTTGTACAAAAAAAGAGATGATCAATGATGATTGGAGAGGATGAGTATGCAAGTACACAAACTTCTGCCATGGGGAGGATCTAGGGAATGTTTGAAGACTTTATTTCTTTCGTAAATGAGGTTACATAACCATGATAGAAGCGAAACTATTTCATCAAGCTGATCTTAACCATGATACGAGCAACTTAAAAGATGAATTATGATTTGGTTGCATAATTTAAGATAAGAGAAAAATCTAGTGATGAGCAATTTTTTTGTCCAACATAGATGGGCAGTACAGTATAACTTCCAAATTGCAAGATAGAAGTGAATAGAAACACATATCAAAGCAAATAGTTACCTTACCATTTTCAACAGAAGCTTGCCTTACACTTTGATTATTTTCACCTGCAGCCAACTTTTCATTCTTCCCATCTTTCCCTTTCCTCTCCTTCTCCCTCTCCCTCACCTTTTCTTTCTCTCTTTCTCTATCATGGTCCTTTTCCCTCTCAGACCCACCTTCTCTCCTCTCCTTCCCATTTAATGTCGTCCTGCTCCCCTCACTCTTTACAATAATCCTTTTTGCCTCGTCACAGTTCTCCCCACAAGCTTCCACTCCAGCATCTCGCCGCTTACCATTCCATTCACTCTTATCTTTCAATTTCTTTGTTGCATCCACCCGTTCGTTCTCACCAGCGTTCCAGCTATCATTCACATGCTCCTCAGCTCTCTCTTTGCGCCGTTTTGATGAAGAGTACTCCTCTACAGACTCTCCACGTGCATGCCCATGAGAGTCTTTGTTTTCCTTAGAATCCAGCTTCCTCTTTTCACCTGACCCAGACTCTCTTGAACCTCTCCCACTAATCTCGTCCCTACCTTTCTCCTTCCTCTCCTTGCAGCTCTTATCCTTGTCAACATCAGAATACTCCCTATCATCCTTTGAACTATGTTTGCTCGACTTGTGACGCGTGCTTCTAGGCATTCTCAGTAGCCAATCCAAACCCTAATTCCGAATTCTGGTTAAAAAAAACAGCAAAATCAAATTTGCAAACCAATTTTTAATCAGTGGCGGCTGCAACAATAAACAGAAGCATAGTCCAGTCTCTTTTCGGAAATCAAATTGCAGAATCAAGTATTGGACAATCGGACATCAGTAGTGCAGCCAAAATTTTGAATCAGTGACCACTTCAACGCCGGAATCGAAAATTCTGATTCTGAAAAATAGTTGCACCGCAATCGCAAGATGAACTTCAATGCCGCTTGACACCTAGGCTTCAAAAACCAGATAACCGAGCCCTAATCCGAACTTGTGGTTCATTAATAAATCGAAATTTCAAATTGAATTTCACATCGTCTACGGCTATCGAACATCGTCGATCACTAATCCTATACGTAATTTCAAATCACGTCTTAGCCAGGAAACTCATGGAATCTAATATCAACACACGTGCGATTTTGTTAATTGCAAAAACAGCACATGAAGCCTCTGTTCGCCCGCGACGCGATAATCTCCGAAAAGAAAAATCGGAGGCTGCGGAATCCACCAAACTGGATCGCGAGAGAGCAAGCAAACTTGCGGAGAATCCAGATGTTGTGGTGTGGCTCTGTCTGCAACGCATACCACGAAGCAGCGAGACTCGGAGAAGACTTGAAGGTGCCAAACTTTGCTTGTGTTACGGTTTTGCCCTCTTGATTTATGATGTATAATTACCAACGAAAAAAGCCAGCGCCGTTGTGGATGAGGAGAGGGCGGGGAGAATGAAGCGAATCGTGGGCGTGGGTCGAAGTGGATGTGGCTACTCCAGAGACTCGGATCGTGATATGAACGCTATCGCTAAAATTATTTGTGGATCCATATCCTACAAAATATAAAAATGAAAGTTCTTTTGGAATATTTAAAGGCACTTTTTTTTAATATAAAAATAATATTTTTTATAAAATATGTGTTTTTTTTTTTTGATAATTTTATCAAACTATAAGTAGAGGTGTAAAACAGGTCGGCCCGGCCCGGCCTGGCATGAGGCACGGCATGATAGAGGTGTCAAACGGGTCGGCCCGTCCCATTTTTTTTAGGGCACGAACGTGCTACCGTGCCCGGCCTGGCACGGTTTAAAATCATCCGGGCCCGGCACAACGCGTAGGCACGGCAGGCCGTGCTATGCCGGGTCGGGAGTCGGGACCACGGGTCGGGATCCAATCAGACCCGACCCGCGGTATTTTTTAAGGAGGGTCCGGGTCACGCCCACGCGTGCCCACTTGAAACCGGCACGGGCACGGTTTAAAAACGTTCCAGGCACGGCCGAACCGTGCCGTGCCTCGTGCCGGGCCGGGCACCTCTACGGCATGATTCAGCCGTGCCTAGCTCGGCACGACATGCTACAGTGCCGTGCTCGGGCTCATGCCGGGTTCACCCTCAGCACGAGTCATGTCGTGCCAGGCCGAGAAAATTTGGCTCGCGTGTCGTGCCAGGCACGACAAGAAAGCACGGCACATGAGCACGGCACATGAGCACGACACATGAGCACGACACATGAGTACGGCACGAGGGCACGACACGCATGACAACGAACCGAGGGTGGGCACAACACGTGTGACCACGCACCGAGCGTGGTCACGGCGAGCCGATGCCCAGCGGATGAGGCTACCAGAGCCCTTAAAGGGCAATGGTGACGCGGAGGCATGCCCCAAAACTCTAATTTTTTTAAAAAAAAGTAGGGTTTTGGCCCAACCCAAAACAGGCCGAACCCGGTGGATTTCGAGCCGTTGGGCCGGCACGGAAGCACAGTCGGGCGGCCTAAATTCATGCCGAGCTAGCCCAGCACGGCACGTTTGACACATCTAACTATAAGTATTGATAATTACTTAAACAAATATGTTTAAAAAATAATTTCCCTAAAAATAATATATTTGAATTTTCTTAATTCCCTATAAAAATTTAAAAGACAAGTACAAAATATTAAATATGTCTTATCTTTTCATTTGACAACAAAATATTTATGAAAATATTAATTTACAAAAACTTTAATTATTTATTTTGGAAAATCTAAATTTATTTGTAACACATAGATATTACAAATAAATAATCAAATAAAAATTAAAAGAAAACAATTAAATTAAATCTAAAATTTAATATTTGAACATTATACACACTACAAAAAAAAGATTAATAAACAAAAATTAAATTAAATTGAAATATTTTAATATTGCACGCATTAACAAATGGATAAATAAATATAAAAATCTTAATTTTATTATATTTGAATTGTAACATACAGATAAAAAGGATAAATATTTTAACATTCTAAATTTTTATTTTATTTCAAATCTAATTATGATATTTTAACATTGCATCAAATGGACAAATAAAAACATATCTTTATTTAATTTCAGATTTAAATATGATATTTTAATTTGTACACATATTACTATATATGGATAAATAGAGAGACATTCTAACATTGTAAATCTTTATTTTTTTTTCTTATTAATTATAATATTTTAGTATTATACATTACTATAAACAAATAAATACAGACAACTATTTTAATATTTTAAATCTTTATTTTATTTCAAATTTAATTGTGATATTTTAATATTGCACACGTTACAAGAAAAGAATAAATAAAGAGTGAGAAAATAAAATGGGAATAATAGCAAACACGTGTCAAGTGTAAAACAATTCCTATTTTCTCCTTTTTATTTCAATAAATTTTCTTTATTTTTAGTATGTGGTGATTGACTAATTTAATTAATAATTTATATTATTTTTTTTTTGTAATGAAATGTTGGTTAACTAGAAATTAACATAACCATATATTATCGACCAAATATATTTGGTAGAGAATTAATCTGTAAATTAGGAGGAAATTAGCGAAAAATATTATCAAAAGATTACCGACCATTTGACGACCAAAAATATATAAATATGAAAAATTGTCGGTAAAGTGGTTATCCAATATATTTATAACGTAGTAATTACCGACTAAACTACCAACCAAATATATAGGTCGGTAATTACTAATCAATTCACGACCAAATACCAACAATACCTACTGACCAAATATTTTTGGTCAAAAATTGGTCTGTAAATTAGGATGAAATTAGCGAATAGAAATTACCAACAAATTATCAACCATTTAACGACCAAAAATATAGTACCATTATAACTTTGTACTTGCCGACCTTTTACAGACCATAATTTTGGTTGGTAATTCATAGGTTTAATTTTTTGATTTAAAATTCATTTACTAAGTCATTAACACCTACATTCATTCGAAACTCTATCATTTTCGAAGTAGAGGCGACTGCAAGCATAAAATTGATAAAATTTCATTGCTTCTTCTGGATCTAGGTAAGTTTTTTTTTGTGCTTCTCCTTTAAAATACTTATACATATCTCCGTCTCTCAGAATTTTATATAGACAATTGGATTTTTGTTTTTTCAGTATAATCGGGTATTAGGTTTTTTTAATTCTCCTCCAAATTTCTTCATTTTTGCTTCATTTTCATTTACCCTACTATGATTTTGACTCGACACAATTAATTAAACTATTATTTTTTTGTTTAATCTTTGTTTTTCTACTATTTAGATTTTTAGGATTTTATTGATTTTGATTTCAATTACATAATGTTTGCATCCAAATAGTCTTAATATTAATGATTTATATTTATATAATTGTACGACATTATGTATAAATGTTTATACTTTAATATATATAATGATTAATGTTAAATCAAACATTTATATAATGTTAATCTTAAAAGTCTATATTTTATTATATAAATACAAAATATTTATATAATGATTGATTTATCTGCTTCTGTGACTTAAGAAAAATTAATATTAATGTTAATGATTATATTTTTGTTGTATCCGAATAAATTATAAACATATAACAACATGTATAAACTTTTATATATTTATATAATCGTATGATATTATGTATAAGTGTCTATACTTTAATATATATAATCGTATTACATTATAAATACACATTGATATGTTTATATAAATATATAATGTTATATATAAATATTTATAAATATTTATACAACATTTACATAAAACTATCCATTAACATAATTTTTAATATAACAATTATGTAACATTAAATGATTATACAATTTTGTAAATATTTATATTACATATTATTTTTTATATAAATATAGAATATTTATAGTGTTTATATAAATGTGATATATATACTATATATTCTTTATAAAAATGTTACATATAAATATAATAATATTTAAGTAACATTTATAAAAATATTTTATTCACAAATATTATATAGACACACGTGTTTAATTATATTATCATATGTCATTTTATATAAAAGTATTTATAACTATATTTATAATAAAATAAACTATTTTTATAACTTTACATAACTAATTTTTAACTATATAATAATGCATGACTATATATATAATTCTATATAACTATATTTCTAAAAAATATATACTATATGTATACTAATATATAACTATAGATAATTATATTTTACTAAATATATAACTATATAAATGTTATATTTAATTATATCTTTAACTTCATACATATTTATAACTATATGTGTATAACTAAATATAAATATTTGTATAACTATGTAACACTATATAATTAAATATAACTATATTTGTAACTATATATACATATATGTATTCATATAATTAAATCAAAATATTTGTTTATAACGTTGTATATATTTATGTATAACAACTCATAACTACTTGTATGAATATATCTATATATAACTATATGTTTAATTATATATAACTATTTATTACTATATATATTATATGTAAAATAATATATAATTATAAATAATTGTATCTTACTATATGTATAACTTTAAAAGTTTTATGCATAATTATATTTAAATATTAAATTTACATCTTATTATTAATATATACTTGTATATAATAGTATATAAAAAAGTAGTTTACTATATCTATACCTATACATAACTATATGTATAAATATATAAAATTAAATGAACAAATATATAAAACTACATGTATAAATATATGTTTAACTATATGTGTAACTATATGTATAACCACATGTAACTATATTTGTAATTACATTTATAACAACATACAATATTATGTTTAACTATATGTGTATAACTATATATAAATATTTGTATAATTAAATAAATGTCTATATAATTATATATAACTATATTTGTAACTATATATACATATATGTATTAATATAATTAAATCAAAATATTTGTTTATAACATTGTTTATATTTATGTATAACTACTTATATCTACTTGTATGAAGATATCAATATATAACTATGTGTTTAATTATATATAACTATTTATAACTCTATATATTATATGTAAAATAATATATAACTATAAATAATTGTATCTTACTATATGTTGTGAATGTACCGCAACAGCAACATCAGCTAACTGATCCACATAATGGTCTTGAGATTTTTGATGAATATTGTATAGTTAAAACTTAACAAATGATTTATCAATTTATTATTTTATTTCTTACTTGCTAATAAATAATGGGTTACAAGACAAAGTTAGAGCCGTCTAGTTCCATTCTATGGTTCTACGGATAATTTTCAGGAAGTCATTTAAACCTAATGAATATAATTGGAAGTCACCTACATATAAAGACCATTTAATGATTTGGAGAGAATCTAAGGTAAACAAAACTACATAAAAATTTTTACATCTTTTATTTATTCTTTTGTTCATTAATTAAAATTTTTTTAATTATATTTGCCAAAAGTTTACAGGTGGACACAGACAAAAGAGGCGGTCAAAAATGAGTTCTGCAAACATGCTGCCAGTCAATATAAAGATACCATATACGAGATCAAAGATAAATGGTTGAAAAAAAAAAAAAGAAAAAGATTTGAGTGTTCGGATCATGTTTTCAAGAAGTGGTGGAGCAGATGGGAAAATTTGGATTATAGGAAGATGTGTGATAAACAGATCGGCAATCATCGCTCAGAGCAGGCTGGGAAGGATAGTGGTATGTCTTCACACACTTATGGATATCGCTCTATGTGTGAGCATGGATGAGCATTGATATTATTTCTAATTTATACTTTTTATGTTTACTACTTTAAGAAATATGTTCAATTATGCATAAATTTCATTTCTCAATATGGAATTTTTTTTCAATAGAATTAACGTATGTATTATGTGAAATTATAAACACACAAAAATGGTAAGAAGCCTAGTGCTCCTTGCTTATTCAGATACACGCACACGAAGGCTCATGATGATCATATTTTCATTGATCAGAGATCTCGTGCAGCAAATGTAAGTTTCATTAAAAAAATTAACTTTTCTTTTTTTTTGTTTGAATATAAATTGAATAATTTTTCGTATATTTTTATTAGGTGAGATATGAGGAAATGCTAGTTGTTGCGACTCAAGCGTATTCCCAGTCTACTTCAGGTTCATGTGATGGTGCAACAGGCAATTCTCATTTATCAACTCTATCATTTGATACAAATCGGATTTGGTATGCAGCTGTTGATGGCATGGAGAAGATGCCCGTCTATGGCGTTGGTTCATCAACATCATCATTCAACTCGCATAGACGACCATATTATGAAGCTAAATTTTCAGGACAAGTTTCGAATTTATTCTCGATGATGGAGGGATTTTAGGATGCGATGCAAAATGTGATACAGTATCAATTGGCCGATACCGAGCGACGCATGATTGACTATGAGAATGATAGGGATGAGTTGCATATGCATTTTGACTGGGTTAGGAAGAAGTTTCAAGAAGGAGGAATGCAATTCAACCATGATGATCTACCTTGTATTGTTCGGCGTAATGGTCCAACTATAACATCTACTCTATCACCTACAGCAACACCTGCAGCAACTGCATCATGACTAACAACAGTAGATAGCTCTATCCCAATACCTGACATCTAACCTTATGGACCAGATACGTCACATCATAACGAATATAAAATTAGGTTGAATGATTGAGTATTTTACACATTTTTTTTCAATGCCTTAAAATTTGATTTTGGATTTTATTTTTTTATTTTTTCTTGATGTATTTAAAATAAATATGCAGTATATATAGTTGTTTGCTATTGTTAATTGAATTTTTTTTTGTTGCATAATCTGTATATGTTTTTGCAGCAACTGCATCAAAACTGGAAAAAAAAATTTGGTCAGTAATTACTGACGAGATTGCGAACAAAAACTTACCAAAAATTTTTAATATCAATGATTGGTAAAAGGTCACCAAATGGTCGGTAATACTCTTGGAGATCAATTATCGACCTATGATTTTAAAAGATTGTAGTAAATTTTTGGTTGTAATTTTTTCGGTTATTACTGACCACTTTGAGACCATTTACCAACTAAATGCTTTTGGTCAAAAAATAGTTGGAATATAATCGAAAATTATATATTTGTAAATATATGTAAATTATCGGTAATTACCGATCATATGGAGACCATTTACCGACCTAATTCTTTTGGTCGAAATATAGTCAGATTTTGTTTGTTGGTAAATGGTATGTAGTCGGTCGGTAATTACTGACTATTTGGAGACCATTTACTGACCAAGTGCTTTTGGTCGAAAAATAGTTGGAATTTAGTCAATAATTTTTTGTCGGTGAATGGTATGTAAATGATCGTTAATTACTGACCATTTAGATATCATGTACAGACCTAATTATTTTGGTAGGAAAATTGTTAAAATATAGTCAGTAAATCTTTGTCGGTAGCGGGTCGAAAAATGGTTGATAAATTACCGGCCGACTAATTTTTTGTCGGTAAAAAAATTACCGACGAGCAAAATTGCTACCAAATATTTTAGTTGGTAAATAGCTGCTATTTAATTTACCGACCAAAAAACACTGAATTAGCAACTAAATAATTGGTTGGTAATTCTATGAATTTTAGTAGTGGTGTGTGTGTGTTAAAATGTATTAAAAATGCATTAAAATTTATTTGATTTTGAAAATTTAATTAAAATAAAATATTATAAATCATTTATATTAATATATAATGTGTAGGTGTGTATGTGTATGTGTGTGTGTAAATATATTTAAAAGCTTTTAATAAATTTTGTTTTACAAATATGTTGAAAATGAAAATGTAGTTGATAAATAGATAATATTGTTTTTGTCTCTCTTAAAAAAATTGTGAAAATATTAATGTAAAGATAAATTTCTATTAATAATTTATTGTTATTAATAAGTTATTTGCAAACTATAATATTAAAACAAATATAATGTAGTCCATATAAATGAATGTCTTTAATGTTTTGAAAAAAAAATCTATTAATTCTTTAATTATGTTCAAACAAATTACCATATAAATATATGAGTTTATATTTTTGCAGATTATTTTATTTTATTGTATTGAAAATAAATAAATAACCATATACATATATGAAATTGTCTTCTTATATAATTATTTTAATTTTTTTTTTCAAAATAAATACTCACCATATAATTTTTTGTAATTAATAAAAAAATTCGAAATATTTTTTATTTATAATAAATATAAAATATTGCATATAATAAAATGAGATGCAAATAATAATATGTAGATGAATTTAATTTTTAGAGAATCTTTTAAAATATTTATCACACCCACATATTGTATTTTATTTTGGAATTTATAATATTAAATTAAATTAATGAACATTTTATTAATAATGAATTATACTTACATTATATTAAGTGAAAAACAATACAAACCCTAAACATATATAATCATAATGATTTATACAACATCCAACAAAAATGTGTATGAATGATATTAAGTGAAATAATGTCCAACAAAAAAAATATTAACCAAATAAAAAGTCATAAATAAGAGTTGAATAAGACAAATCAAAAGGTAACAATGAAAAGAAAATAATGCATCAAACCATAGAAAATTTACAAGTTTTTCTATTGTGTCATTCCTATGGCTGCTAATGATGCGAGTCGAGTTCAATCGAACTCGAGTCGAGTCGTTAAAATTTTGAGTTAAGCTCGAGCCCGAGTCAAGCTTGCTTGAGTCGAATTTTGACTGAGTTTTGATCGATTCGAGTCCGAGTAACTTGCGAGTTATCACGTTTCATTAGTACCACTAATTATTATATATCCAATTTTAGGACAATCAATGTATGGAATATATATATATCATTTTTATAATACTAACGTATTAATATAATTTGTAGAATAATATACTATTCTGATACATCTTTTCTTTAAAGATAATTATTTTTTTAAAAAAATAAATATATTAATAACTGAATAAATAATATAAATGTATGATAGCTCAAGAATAAAAAAAATAGAGAAATATTATTTATGTCATCTCCTAAAGTAGATATATAAAATTAAAAAAAATTAAAATTTTATATACAAAAATATTCGAGTTTCTCGTGAGCTTTTTGAGTCGAGTTACGAGTTACTCGACTCAACTAGTTAACATTTCGAGTTGAGTTCACAGGAGTCGAGTTTTGACTGAGTCGAGTTTGGGTAGCTCACGAGTTGACTCATCTCATTAGTACCCTTGGTCATTCCTTGTTACTTTTGAACAATATACCATATATTTGTTCATCATTTGAGATTCAAAATATTTTTTTGATGGTGTTACAGGTTGATGTTTGGACTTAGGAGAAAATAAAGAGAAATGAACTATATCCAAAATATGACGTACAATCACATCATCACAAACTGATGGCATGTCATGTGTCTCAATTCTTGAAAATGAGCATGAATATATCAATTATTGCTTTGCAAATTTATACCAATCATCAACAAAATCAATTACAGATTGATCTATTGATCGTAATATCGCAAAAATATACTTTCTATTAATAATATCAACATTAATGTAAGCCGACTTACTGAAAACTCCAAAAATATCATTCATAAATTGGGAAACTTGTAATGATTTTCCTTTGGAAATATTAGACATTACATGATCTTCAATTTTAGGGCCAATATTTCCTTTCTAACTAATTGTCTTTTCCTTATGCTTAAACCAACATTGCACCTAAATTTGTCATATGCTCCATTAAAAAACTACAAATTGAATAATGTCGTTCCATACAAACCCAAGAATTGAAAGATTCTACAAGATTAGTTATCATTTTATCTCATCTATTTTCTTTGAGAATTTTGACATGGTCCAAACTCCAATCCTCTAGTTCATTTAATTCAACGCAAGTTACTAAATCTTCATTAAACTTTGTAAGTTATGTCAAACATATATCATAAGCATAATCCAGCCTTGCATATGTAATATTATCCAGCCAATTGAGAGCATTCTCCTCCCCCTCCCCCCCTTTAGTATTATGTTTCCCTAAATTACTATTAACATTCTCTTTTAAATGATTATAACAATATGCATAATTTTTAACTCCAAATAACAATGAAACAACGTGCAAATAAGTTGGATGTCTATAATTAATTATTTTTTTTTTAGATTTTCTAAACACCAAAACTAATTATCATAATTCTCTGAACTCATCACCCCAAAAGCTCAAAGAAATATCAAATCACTTGCATCATATGCTGTTGCAGAGAAAAGAATTTTACTATAGGGCTCACTCAAATGAGATGAGTCAATAGCAATAAATGGCTGATAACTCATAACAAAACCTTATTAGATATGGAATACATAATAAAAAGTTGCTCGAAGTATTAATCTTTAGAATTAGCATACTTTATAAAACATCCTGGGTTAGTTTCAACAATATGCTCACGCATCCAAGGTAATAATTTATAATAAATATATGAAACTCCAAATATACATTCTTTCGCCTTCTTCTTTACATGTATTGATTGATTGTAATAAATATTCAATCTATGATTTCAAATAAAATTCTTTCATATTTGTCCTGGTAAATAATCTAGAATAGATTGGATAATATTATTAAAAATAACTGATAATCAACTAGGTTGAACAACAAGCACAAATACAATAATATCTTCAAAAGAATAAGTAAGAATTTTATTAAAAGTATGCTCATGAATAATTTTAGAATTTTCAATTGCTTGACAAGTAATTTTCCAAAGACAATCAATGACACTATATCACACAGTCATGTGTCTTATGCAATCCCTCTTAAATTTATATTTAATTCTTCCAGCTAAAAAATATTAAATAAATTGTATCATAAAATTTACTTGAACTTGAAAATATTTGGCCAGATCTCATAATACCACAAATCATACTGAGTTTCCACAAGTTTAGAACCATATACTTCAGCACATCTTGATGAAAAGCCACAATATTTAATAAATATATCTGATTGCTTATGTGTAGATGCAATGACACATGCACTTTTACCATGTATAGGATTGAGACCAATTGAGCTATGTACACATGAAAATTATATGAATTTAATAATATAAAATTTAAAAATATAACATCAACATCAATTATTTGTTATATCATTTATTAAAATATATAATATAGCACCTTGTTATTTGAAAGACTTCTTCATTTACATTAGGAATTGGGGTCAAATAAATATCACAATACATTTTATTAAGACATTGCATCTTTGTCACGAATGAATATCTTCAAGTGGCAGCATACAAAACGGTCCAATTTCAGATTAATATGATAAATAAATGTTGAATGAATTTAACTCCATGCTCATTTCAACAGATATCTAATTAACAAGTGAGTGAAACATGATATCGCGATGAAGAACATTAGATTTTGTACGATCAACCTTATATTCAACTAACCCATCATTATTTTTGATCAAATCTTCATCTTCATGAATGAAATAAAATATCACACCATTCATTTTCTTTGAATATGTAAAAAGAATCTACAATTTTCATAAATTATATGTTAGGCATGCCAATTATGAATTAGCAAAAATAATTTAATTAGAAATATGTAACACTATTTGACTTAAGCAAAAATTACATAATTAGTTAAAGAATACTTAATTTACATACTTGTAAATAAATACATATACATGTATGTATACTCTATCGACAATGCATGTTTATATATATATAATTTATACTTACATTCTTATATCGAAACACATCAATATATAGTTAAGTAGTGTTCAAAATACTTCAGTATACTCATATGTATATAATAAATGCACATAATACACATGGATACACACACACACACACACACACACGTGTGTGTGTGTGTGTTTTTTTTTAATATAAATGAATTACAATATTTTGTTTTATTTTAATTTTCAAAATCAAAAAATTTAAATACATTTTTATACACACACACACACACACACATATTCGTTTATAACATAAACAATTTACAATAATTTATTTTAAATAAATTTTCAAAATCAAAAATTTTTAATTACATTTACACACACACACACACACACACATATACACATTTACACACACGCACACACACACACACATATAGTTGAATTTGAAAATTTATATATATTTTAATTATATATATATACATAAATTTTCAATTATGTATTTACAAATATATATATATATATATATATAAAATAGTTTCATGTGTTACTTTGAAAATAGATCACGTCTACATGTATATATGTGTATGTGTGTGGGTGTATAGTAATGTGTGGATATACACACACACACACACACACACACACACACACACACACACACACACACACTCACTCATACAAGTATATATACACTATTTTGAAAATGTAGATACATACGTGGACACACACACACACACAAGTATACAAAAGTGTGTATTTGGATGTACACATGTATAGTAGTGCATATGGATGTGTGTGTGTGTGTGTTTGTGTATATATATATATGGGCATATAAATGTAAATATAAACATAAATCTTTATAAAAGAAACTCATGATGCACAAACATTCACATACCACAATTTTACGAGAAATCGAGGAAATAGATGAGTTATTGGTGGGGAGAGGATAGATAATTCGGGATGAAAAAGAATGGAGCTGAAGAAAGGATAAGGTGGAGAATGGATTCAAAAGAGATTGAGTAGTTTATATAAAGACCTTTCCATAAGATGACGAGAGTTTGAAGTAGTTTCAGTAAATTATCTTAACTCCCACACATACCTTTCATTGGATGATGAGTTTCACACGAGTGTTTAAGTGTGCGTGAAAACTACGAAAGAATTAAAAATAAGGGTAATTTCGTATTAACATAAATCAATACAATAAAAAATTAATTACTCTAGAGTTCGGTTCCTTATAAATATTAAAAGTTGTATTCATTTTTAAAATTTTTTTATGAATAGTACACTAAAATATAATTCTTCCAATTATCAATTTATTTCCATCATTCTGAGTGATTATTAATTCTCACTCATCTTATCTGATAAATATTTCTTTTTTTTTACAAAGATTTTTTTTTGTTCAAATTAATTTACTCCATATATTCCAATGTTTTGTTTTTCTCACTTTTAAGAAATATATGTTTCTGATAAATTTGCATGAAAATTTTGTATAAATTTTCATCAATTCGCAAAAAAAAAATTTAAAACACAAACCCAACTTTTTAGGTTTCAAAAAAAAAAACATATCGCTTTCAAAAATAATTATATTTTGATACATTAAATTTATAAACCCAAAATATTTATTTATATGTCATGTCATGATACACAATTAACTTTTTCCAAAAATTACTTTTTTGACAAAAAGTATTTTTAAAAAAAATCTATTGTGTGTGTATATAATGTATGATTATGTTACGTATATAATTCACACACACACACACACACACACACACATATATATTATAAATTCTTATATAAGCATTACATAAATTTATATAAATATGTATATATAAATGTTAATTTATAATCATGAAACATTTATATATTCTATTTAACATATATATGCACAAACAATTATACATACTATTTATATAAATATAAATAAATAAATAAATATATATATATATATATATCTATATGTTTGTATATGTTATATTTATATGATGGTTAATCATATAAATATTTAGATATACTTTATATATGTTATAAATATATATATTTATATAAACATAAAGCATATCATATATATATATATATGTATGTATGTATGTACGTATGTATGTATATATATAAACATATTTTTACACATTATTTGTAATGTGAAAAGATAAATATATAAACATTATTTATATAAACATTATAAGTATATATATATAGCATATTTAAATATTTATATATATAATATTCATACATATAATGTTTATATATAAACAATTATATACACATATATAAATAAATAAATAATATATATATATATATATATATATATATATATATATATTCATTAATGATTATTATATTGATTTGCATCCTTTTGTTATTTTAATAAAAAGGTTTTTTTATAATAAATTGAATCATAAAAATACATTTGTTATTTATTCTGTTTGTAGATACTTTAATGTGTAGAGACTGACTTACACACAAAAGATCAAATCATTAGTACTCATCAAATATTAAAGGTACCAACTAGGTAGGGTAGATTGAGCATGGCCATTGGCACAACACGATTCAGTCATGCCTAGCCCAGCATGGTCTAGCCATGTGTCTGGTCCTAGGCCATGCTGGACTGTGGAAATGCTCATGTCGTGTTGGTCTAGCGTGAGCCGTGCCTTGTGTTGGTGGCATGATCCACCAGTCTGATGATCCAGGATTAGTTATGGTTGGGTCTTGGGTCACAGGTCTAGTCCCATCGGGTGACCACTCAATGAATTAATTTTTTTAATGGCCACATAAGTTGGATATTGCTTATGTGATTGGTTGTAATTGGGCGGTTAAAAAAAATAGTTCATGTTGGCACAAATCGACCCAAACAACACAACTTGCTCCAGGTCCAACGTCGCCCCACAATGTGTGGGCAAAACATGTTGTGCTGGGCAGCCAGTATGGTTCCCATGTCATGCTATGTAGGACACCGTAAGACATTTGTGTCGTGCTTGATTTGGCACGACCCATTTGACACCGCTACCAAATATAAGTTTGTTGTTCATAATCTAGATAAAATTTGATACCCTATTAATGATAAGATTGTAGTATTAGATTCAAGTGAGTCTATCTTAACTATGGCGGATAATAAAGTTTACTTCTTGTACTAATATACTGGAGTGTATTGAACAAGACCAACATGATACAATTATTAGTTTTTTCTTCCTTTCTTTTACTTTTATTTCTTTTTTCTTGATCCATACGTGGGGTCATGGCTATTGGAATGAATATCTCATCATAGTCCAAGCCATATTGTTGTGAGAACTGATGAACTGTGAGTTTTGCTTCAAATCTTTCAACTGAGCCATCTAGTCTAGAGGTGTCAAATGGGATGTGCCGAGCTGGCCCGGCCCATTTTTTTCAGGCCTGACTGTGCTTTCGTGTTGGGTCATGCACGGCACGGTTACTATACCGTGCCGTGCCTGGCCCTGTACGTTTTTATGGAGTTCAGCCCGACACGGGCCCGAGGCACGATCCGTCGAGTTTGGCCTGGTCGGGACGAACCCCCAAATTAAAAAAAAATTAAGGGTTTCGGCGCGCGTCGCGCCGCCGACCCCTAATTTTAAAAAAATTAGGGTTACGACCTTGCCATCGCAATGCCGAAACCCTAATTAAAAAAAATAGGGTTTCTAGACTCGTGGCGAGGTACCGTGCCGGGCCAGGCACAACACGAGGCACGGTTGGCCTCGGCACCGCACGGCACTGCTCGGGCATGGGAAATTCTCGTGCCGGGCCAGCCCGTCCCGGTTGACACCTCTAATCTAGTTCAATTTTACCTATGACACCCATTTATAAGACATGGGGCATATCTCATTTGATTTTAGTACTAAAACTAAAGTTTAATTTGAAGAAGTCTTCAATTTTACCTTAGCATGGTTGGCCTTAATGTCCCCATTGAGATACTTCCTCACAAAAATCTAGTTGTTTCCACTTAAAAAAAATCAATGGCTTGTCAACCTTAAAATAAACTTCTCTAAACAATTAGGTTTTCTTTTTCAAAAATACTTTAATAAATAAATATTCTCTAGAAACATTTATCCTAATCTAGGGCTTCATACGACTCAATAAACCCATCTTTTTACCGATTTAGAGAGTTTATTACTTTATTTCTCTCTAAATGATGACTACAAAGATGATGACCCTTCATTAAATGAATCGTAGGGTAGAGAGGATGTTGATGCCATGGCAGAAAACGAGGGTGCCAAGGCAAGCTGGTTCCGGCGCTGCCGTGACTAGCAGGGGCGGCATGCTACCGCCTGGAATCTGTCGCTGGATGAAACAACGGCACCGCGAATAATTCAGGCACGGCAGATCCCATCCTCATCAAAAAAGGAAGCTGCTTGATTGAATCACAGAGCGTCACTACCAACTCCAGTCCCTAAGAAATTACTGGAATAACAGAAGGAAGAGATTGAATCATTGAGCCCCCAGCTTTGAAACCACGAAATTGCATCGGCACGAAAGCATACGAGCAAACGAATTTCATAGTAATGGTGCTGTTGCATCGTCGTTTAAGAGAATAAAAAAGATGAATCGGATTAGTTTTCTGAACAACGCAACCCAACACGGCGGAAGAACACGAAAAAGACGATGCGATTATTGACACAGGGGGATGGAACTTTAAGGGGCCTGGTGGGTGATGGATGGTGTAAAAAAAAATTTGGACCATTTCTCGATTTGTGCGTGTCATCCTTGCGCAGGGGCCATGCTAATCTTCTCTGTATCGTTCCAATTTTATCGGATGTCTCCGAAGAGACAATTGGCTTGAAAGATTTATATTCTTATATAGAGTGATATTTTTGTAGGGTTCTTCGATGTGGGCTAATATCAAATTATTCAACCTTTTTCATAAATTTTCACCAAAAAAAAAAAAAAAAAAAAAACAAAACAAAATTGCGTGTGTATTATAATTGTAGCTCCTTATTTTCCCTCCCAATAATTTTTATTTTTAACTCAACAACACTAATATTCCAATTTTCTAGAAACAAAATTGTAGCTCCTTATTTTTATCATGTTTTTTTAGTAAATCTTTATCATTACATTGCATTATAATTGCCAAAACTTTGTGTATTATATTTTGTATATTTATCGTTGTTGCACATTAATGTACATTTTTCTATTTCAAATTTCATGAATATTTTTTATTTTTTATATTATTATCACAATAATCAACTTTGATAATCTATGTTGGATTATACCTTTATGAATTTATCATCATATAGTGTGTGTGTGTGTGTGTATGTGTGTGTGTGTGTGTATTTATCATCATATTTTTCATTATTCAAAATAATAATAATAACTTACATGAATATTAAATTTCATGAATATTATTATCATATAGTGTGTGTGTGTGTGTGTGTATTTATCATCATATTTTTCATTATTCAAAATAATAATAATAAATTACATATAGTGTGTGTGTGTGTATTTATTATCATATAGTGTGTGTGTGTGTGTGTGTGTGTATTTATCATCATATTTTTCATTATTCAAAATAATAATAATAAATTTCATGAATATTCAAAATAATAATAAATTTCATGAATATTATTATCATATAGTGTGTGTGTGTGTGTGTGTGTATTTATCATCATATTTTTCATTATTCAAAATAATAATAATAAATTACATATAGTGTGTGTGTGTGTGTATTTATTATCATATAGTGTGTGTGTGTGTGTGTGTGTATTTATCATCATATTTTTCATTATTCAAAATAATAATAATAAATTTCATGAATATTCAAAATAATAATAAATTTCATGAATATTATTATCATATAGTGTGTGTGTGTGTGTGTGTGTATTTATCATCATATTTTTCATTATTCAAAATAATAATAATAAATTACAAATAACTAACATATGTAGATTTTGCTTTTTTGTTTTTGAAGAATAAACATTCAAGCAAAACATAATGATGTTCTTCTATTTAAATATCGATACAAAAATTATGTTTCATGATATTTATATATTTCAAACAAAATGTGCAAACTTTAGCAAGCATATGTTATAATAGTTTTTAGATTTTTCAAAATAATAGTAACATGATTCATGAAATTTAAAGGCTTCAAAACTATATCACTCGAACTACATTATAAAATATGTTTCATGATATTTATATATAGAAAAAAATATGCCAAGTTTATTAGCAAGCATTTGTTATAATACTTTTCAAAATTTCCCATTGCTATACTATACGTTATCCACTGCATCTCTCTACAATTAAGGTATGTATTGATAATGTGGGTAGGGGTACCAGATAAGCCCTCGTCTTCCATTTTGGTGATCAAAATCCTGGCTTGTGCGAACCCTCCTACAAGCTTGATTACGATATTCCTAGTCAACATTAAGGATTTCCAAAATGACACATCTTCCTTTGAAGTTTGGTAATTCTAGATGTTCTCGTTGATAAGATATAATTGATGTATTCATCTTATTCAAAATGAGTCTTCCTCTGTATTTATTCACCATAAGATTTTGGCAAAAAGGACTTTATTCCGACTAGAAAGCTGGAGAAGACCAAGTCCACCATTTGAAATAAGATTACAAGCTTTGCGCTGGGCAATCTTTGAATGAAACATTCTTGAAGACAAGGCTCCCCATAGAAACCTTCTTGAAGACAAGGCTTCCCATAGAAATCTTCTACAGTAATTATCAATGGTATATAAGATGTGGGAGGGTGCAAAATTTTTCTAATTTATTTCCATAATAGATAATAGCTTCCCTGCTCATCTATGAATTGTTGAAAAAATTTTTAATAATAATAGGAAGAAGTGTGAGTAGATGAATATGCTAGATGATAATGAGACTCTAAGAAATGAAAAAGGGTGAGATCTCTTAGAAAATCCTATGCTTGCAATGCTTTTATTTTTAGTTATTTTAGAAACATCTTCAAAGAAAATATTTGATTTGGAGGAGTTCATCATAATGCCTGATGCTTGTGAAAACTCCTGGACAGCTCTCATAATAATCCATGCAGAACTAATGTGTTCTCTGTAAATGATGATTACATTATTTGCATATAATAGATGAGTTATTTTTAGAGAGACACAACCTGGATAAAAAAGAAAAACTATCTACATGAATGGCTCTAAAGAGAAGCCTAAACAGATACTCCATATATATGGCAAACAGGTAAGGAGAAAAAGGATATCCTTGATAGAGACCTTTTCTGCCATTAAAAATAACCGCATGATTCTATTAATAGAAATGAAGTAGTTTGTTGTAGATATGGATTCAAAGATGTTTTCAGTGAATTATTTCAAGAAATTTAAAGTTTTCAGGAGCACTATAAAGAAGCCATTATTGATTGTATCAAAAGCTTTCTAGAGATTGATTTTTTTAAAAAAAAATATCTTAGATAAACTTTTTTTTCTTGCATAAAGCACACCTTTTTAGGCATTAGGCAATGAGAAAACTCTTTGATATGATTATATCATTGAGAATAATTATATCATTAGGCATTAGGCATTAGGTCAGAATAATTATATCATTGAGAATGAATTGCAACCTAGATGCTACATGTTTTGATATCAATTTGTAAATTGCATTATAGTATGTGATTGGCTTATAGTCTCTTATCAAGAAGAATTTTGATGATATAGGGATGAGTGCTATATAATCACTGAACAGAATATTCTTTTGGCAATGAATATTTCTTGGAGTCGTAGCTGAACAAGCTTGAAATAATTTTATGATTGTGATATTAATTTCACGTCGCAATAACTAAGTACTACATTAGTACTAAAAGTTATGATAGCCTTCAAATGATGTGACTTTTCCTTTATCAGATCATAGAATACTCACGTCAAAACCACAACACTAATTTGGCATCTTGACCTTTGCCTACATAATATTACAAAGAGATAAACTTGAGTCATTGCCAACACAAACACCGTGACTCTTGGCTCAACAGAGAAACCAAAGTCACGACTATCCTTCAATATCATGATTTTGTGTTACATAAAAGGAATACACAGACCACAATGAAACTTTCAGTGTAGCGAATTTATGTCATAAAGACTAAATGTGCTATCATGACTTTTCTCAATATCATGACCATAAAAAAAAGGAAAGAAACCAAAGTCATGGCTAATACCTAGTATCACAACTTTTATTCTATGTGGCAGCTTCCAACTAGAAAACCTAGCCACATGCTTGAATATATAAGTAAGATCCTAAAAAGCCAAACTAAATCCACGAGAGGCACAAGGAAGAGAACCTAGGGGGCTCTATGACTCCATTTTGGGGGTGATTCACAAGTAACATGAGTGATATAATGTACAAGCATAAACTCTGGGTTGTGGGCCCATATTCCGACTCTATTATGTGACAAATTAAAGTACAATTGAGTGAGTTTTGAGAGATTTAAATTTTGAAGGCTAATTTTTTTTAGAATCGAAATTGAGCACCAAGATTCATACAATATGAATTTTCACTTGTGTCATATGATATTCTCCCCAGTTTGAGGCTAAAAATAGAATTTAGGAATGATATAATATATTTTTTTCATAATTACTTTATTTGATTTTTTTAATGTGATGCTTTTTAAGATTTTATTTGATTATCATTGATCTGGTAATTAAATAAAACTTAGACTAAGGTTTTGGTTGTTAGTGGGTTCGTGCGTGATTGGAGTGGTGAACGATAATTGTAAGTCATGAAACTTACTCAGAAGTATAGTAGAAAGGAAGTGACCAGTTATTTATATGGTGGTTCCATTATATATATTTTAGTAGAACTAGCCCTTCTAATTGTGATGCATGACAAAAACACATATGTCATATCCCCAAATTGAGATATAATTATTTATTGCAAGGATAGCACTTTCGAAAAAAAAATACTAATATTTTCATAGGTCGCTCCATTATATATATTTTAGTAAAACTAGCTCTTAATTAATGTTAGGTAGTAAATAGAATATTTTTATATGGGTTATACCATTAGGAAAAGATTCCCTTTTATAGTGGGAGATGGTGATAGCCCGATCGGTAATCCATATGATACGCAAGGATAAATGTGATTTATATGGTGGTTGTAGTTATAGGACATCCATTTGATTGTATGGATGTGACCAGTGAAACACAAAGGAAAACTTATGTTTATTGTACAAGTATATGATGCTAATAAAATTGAAATTGCAAACACTTTTATTACTATATCGATTCTTATTGAGAAGGATACTGGTTGTGAAAGAATAATGATGTATAAATGAAGCAACAATCAAAAGTAAATTTATTAGTGGCCTAAAAGGGGAGAAATTGTGAATGACTATATGCTCAATTTATTGAATATTTTTGTGTGTATTTTTATGGTTGATAAAAATGTGTAGACTTAGAAATAGAGATAATATGTATTGATTTTATGTTTTTTGGTATTTTGGAGAATTTTAATGAATAGTATTGAAATTAATGACTTTTGGAGGTGTTTAGTAGAGAATGTAGATCAATGAGTCTCACAAAGTTTTTGCATCCATTTTGGCTGAAACTCTACCTAATTGGTCGAGCAAAATTCATATAAGCACGACTCTACAAACTCATTAGTATAATCATTTCACTACACAACACAATCTTAATGACTATAATATTATTATGGGGTCGTAGTCATAATTATCTCAAATAATTTAAATAACTAAAATATTAATTCTCCATCATAGCAACTTAATAACTTATTGGTGTTCAAGGTCACAGCAAATACCATAGAGTCACGGCTTTATCTCAAGTCAGAGCAATGAAATTTTTACAATGTCATGATTCTTAGGCTATAAAAAATTATAGAGCCACAAATATTTATGCCAAAGATGTGTCAATTTCATAGCTACAACTTTTGTGATACTCAATATTATAAGAAATATTACTCAAGTTTGGCTATTTCTAAAGTCACGACCCTTGTCGTCAAAAGAAGATGAAATAGCCATGACTTGTGCATGTAAGCCAAGTGCAAATGCCTTGGCATCCTAATAATATTTTGACTCTATGTGGAAAACAATTGGATGAAGGTATGAAATAATGATCATTTCATGGTAATGCAACTATGTATTATAGAGATTAGGCCTAAGTCATTACCATTTTCAGTATTATGACATTGTGTAATAGAGATTAGGCCCAAGTCATGATTATTACCAATATTATAACTTTAAATTATAGAAAGATTAAGATGTTGAAAAATTCACGACCATTTTCTATAGTTGAGACCTCAAGTTGAAGAAATTATGGTCGAAGTTAATATTTTATTCTAAAATCTCGGCTTTCTACTTAGATTAATATAGAGGTGTCAAATGGGCCGGTCCGGCCCGACCCATTTTTTTAGGGCACGAATGTGCTACCGTGCCGGGCCGGGCACAGCACGGTATAGGCCCGGCCAGGTTGACACCTCTAGATTAATACATAACTAACCGAGAATAAAAAAGGAAGTTTGAGAATTATTAAAACATCTTATTATTTCTTCTCCTATTCCTTCATGCAACAAGCAACACCATGGAAACTATAAACCCTAGGGACAAATTTCAAACTCCCTAGGAGTTTCACAAGCAAGCATGTGACTCATGACTTTTGAAAATCCCAAGAGTTGGGTATGGCTCTCAAACTCCTCTTCTCTTGGGATAAATTTAGAAATTTGTTTGAAATCAACATGATTCTGGATTTATGTTATACAATTAGTTTGAATTATTAAAGTATTAATGGTTTGATTTATTTTTTATGTTATGAATATTGATGGATAAAGATTAAATATAATTTGAATTAGAGTTTCAACTAATGATGAGTTTGTGTGCGATTGTTATGGTGGACCATGATAGGTAAACTATGAGTCTCACTCGTACCTACAATAGAATGATGGTGACAATCCTTCTAATTTTGATGTATTAGATAAACCTATATGAAAAATCTAAAAATTTGCATATATTAATTATCTTAAGTATGGTTCTTATGAAGCTGAATACTTTCACTTGCTAATCCATTGTACACATCTTCGAGAGATTAGTTCTTGATTAAGATGCATATTATATAAAATATTTTCACAATACGTTCTTTAGTATGACAGTGACATTGTTACTGAGGATTGATGATGATATGTAATACTCAGGATATACATGATTGCATTGTGACTCAAAAGGTGATGATAATCTTTATGAGTACTTTTTACTCACATAGTTCCTACCATCAAAACTTGAAGGAAGTGTATATTAATTTTTTGAGTATGATGCTTATTAAACAAAAAGTGCAAATGCTATTAATCATTGATAATAATTAGTCTTTATGATAAAGGAGGCCATTGAGTAATAGTATATATTTACTAAGCAACCACCAAGGATAGTTGATAAAATTTATTAAAAGATAAGAGATTGTGAATAGTCCTCGCACATAGATGTATTATATCTCATTGATGATGAACTGAGTAGATGGGCATTAGGAGAGACTACCATTAAGAAGGGCCCAATAACAACCACCTTATATGCCAATGGGCAAGGGATCATTGCAAAATAACTCAACATTTATTCTGTGTCCAACATAAAATATATCAAATGACTTGATGATAATGCATAAATTAAATAAATAAACATTGAACCTAAGATTTATTAATAATTTGAGTATCTATTATACTAAAAATGAGTTGTCATTTGTCGATTAGTTGAATTGCTGATACAATCATTGTGTAATTAATATCTAGAAAATAGTTTATTATACTTATTGTACAACCCATGTACATGGGAATCTCAGTTATTGAAATTGTCTCATTAATGAGATTTTTTGATATCTCCTAGATGATTAAAATAGGAAGAATAACAAAGTCACAACAATGACCTCTAAGTAGATATAAATTATTTTCTTGGTGATAATGTATAAATAGGATAACTATGAGGGACCGATCATTAGAATTGACTCAATAGTTGATAACCACCTTATATTCTAGTTAAACAAGAAGTCATTCTATTACTATTCTGTATTCATTCTATAACTGAGTATAATCACAACAAGACTATTTATAAATTTCATCACAAAAAAAATATTAATTATTCTTAGAATATATGATTTATAACTTGAATCCTATTTATTGTGCATACTTGGGTAAATGTTAATTATTATTGACTGATCTAATATTATATATGCAATCCCAATGGGATCGATAAAAGAACTAAAACTCTACTTTATTATTTGTATGACTCATATACTTAAAGATTGTGTTAGATGAGAGACCCTCACCAAACTAGCTTTTAGGATACACCTAACCATGAAATTAGATATTGTAATAAAGTCACAATAAATAATTATTTGAATTTGCTTTGTAGAATCAACATAATAGAATGATTTTATCATGGCTAACGCTAACCCATTCATTGGAACTCGATATAGCCAAAGGAGTCATTCATGCTAATGCAAGTCAGAGGGTAAGGAAAATTTTAAAAATAAATTGTCCCAAAAAATGCACCAATAATTTTGAGATTCAGAAATCTTTAGCCTCTCTCACAAGGCATCATAATAGTTTCAACCTGTTTCACAAATAAATGAAATTAAGATGAATTTGAGATGTATCACACTCGTTCCACAAGCAGATAGATGAATGTAGATCAAGAACATAAAGAGAAAGATCCAATGATGCAATTTTATATGTGCCTCAGAGATGCTTACATTATCATTCATAGCAATATTTTTATGTTGTTGCTATTGCTTAATGTATGTGAAAGTCTACACTCTTGACATTAAGGATTGTACATAGTGATAAATAACATCAGAATCAATTGAGAATTTTTCTATTTTGGATGTAATTTATAATCAACCAAATAATTTATTGAATAATCCAAAAAAAAAGTCACTATGAGTAATGAAATATAGCATGTAATGCAATTCAAAATAACATGTTTCAAAATTATCATTACAATTATCAAAACAAATGGGTCATATTGAAGAAATATTCAGTTTAAAAAAAATGAATCATGAATTACCAAGATCATAGAAATTCAAGGAAAATGCTAGATTCAACCAAAACTAATTCAACGCAATTTAAGAGGAGAAAAAAAAGAAGAAAAAAAAAGAAGAAGAAGAGGATGAAGAAGGAGAAGACAAAGAATAAGAATAAGAAGAAGAAGAAGAAGAAGAAGATACTGATGATGATGATCATGATGATGATGATGTGGAGGAAAAAGAAGAAGAAGAAGAATAATAATAATAATAATAAGTTGAAGAAGAGGAAGAAGAAGAAGTAGTAGTGAAAGAAAAATATGAGGAAGAAGAAGAAGAAGAAGATGATGATGATGATGAGGAAGAGGAAGAAGAAGAAGAAGAAAAGGAAGAAGAAGAAGAAAAAGCGGAAGAAGAAAAAGTCGAAGAAGAAGAAGAAGAAAAAGTGGAAGAAGAAGAGGTGGAAGAAGAAGAAGAAGAAGAAGAAGAGGTGGAAGAAGAAGAAGAAGAAGTGGACGAAGAAGAAGAGGTGGAAGAAGAAGAAGAAGAAGTGGAAGAAGAAGACAAACAAGAATAAAAAGTGGAAGAAGAAGAAGACAAACAAGAATAAAAAGTGGAAGAAGAAGAAAAAAAAAGAATAAAAAGTGGAAGAAGAAGAAGTTGAAGAATAAGAAGAAAAATAAGAAGAAGAATAAGAAGAAGAATAAGAAGAAGTAGAAGAAGAAGAAAAAGAATAAAAAGATGAAAAAGAAAAGGAAGAAAAAGAAGAAGAAAAATAAGATGAAGATGCATAAGAAGAAGAAAGAAAAAAAACAAAGAAGAATAATATGAAGATGAATAAGAAGAAGTAGAAGAAAGAAGAAAAAGAAGATGAAGAAGAAATGAGAAGAAGAAGAAGAATAATAATAATAATAATAAGTAATAGTAGTAGTAAAATAAGAAAAGAAGATGAAGAAAAAGTACTTAAAGAAGAATAATAATAAGTAGAAGAGGAGGAGGAAGAAGAAGAAAAAGAAGAAGAAGAAAAGAAAGAAGAAGAAGATGATGATGATGATGAATAAGAAGAAAAAAATGAGGAAAAAGAGAAGGAAGAAGAAGAAAAAAAACCCACATAATTTTCTCTTTTTATTAATGTAATAAATTACTTCTAATTTATGCATGACATCACTCTTTGCATAACTGGTACTTAAATCCAATTGCACAACTCATTGGACTATTTAAATGGAATTTCAGCATACCAACATAAAAAATGTACTCATGTCATATCCATGATGATTCCAAACCATGGTTTTGATAATGACAATGCTTAGGAAAATATTATACCATTATTCATTTTTTTCCTTAGCTTCAATTAATTAGTTGTTCACCAAATCTTAGATAATAGAAAGTATAGCTAATGACCACATTAATTGGTATTCTACATATGAATTTTTTGGGTAAAATTAGTAGACTTTATAGAGTGATAACTTGGAGAAGAGATAATATATAGTTATGATATTTCCATGTCACGACTTAGTTACACCTTACATGATATGATTAAGTAGTTACTACATTCTTTCTTTGTTTTAAATCTATAAAACTATTCATTAAAATCTTTGTGCTTCATGATTCTACTAATAGTAACAATTACCTTATACACTGATTGGTAATAGGTCATTGGAAAATAATTCAACCTTTATTTTGTGTCCAACATAAAATATATCAAACGACTTAACGATATTACCTAAATTAAATAAATAAACCTTGTACCTAAGATTATTTACTAATTTGAGTATCTATTATTCTAAAAATAAGTTATCTCTTGTTGAATAGTTGAACTACTGATACAATAATTATACAATCAATATTTGGATAAAAGTCTATTATACTACTTGTATAACCCATGTAATTAGGATCTCAATTAATTAGATAATCTCATTAATGAGATTTTGGAATATCATCTAACTAATTAAAATAGGAATAGTAACAACATCACAATAATGACCTCCAAGCAGAAATAATATGTTATCTCTATGATAAAGTACAAAGGAAATAAATATGAGGGAGTCATCATTGTGAATAACTTAATAGTTGATAACCTCCTAATATACAAGTAGGACAAGATTTCATTCTATAATTATTCTGTATTCATTTATAATTGAGTATAATCATAATATGACTATTTATAAATTTTATCACAAATAAAAATATGAATTATTTTTCAAATCTAAGATTTACAAGTTGAATCTTATTTATTGTGCCTACTAAAGTTGTTATTAATTATTGACTAGTCTAATATCGTGTATGCAATCCCATTGGGATTGATATTACTTGTATAACCCATATACTTAAGAATTTTATTGGACAAGTGACTCTCACTCAACTAGCAATAGAGACATGACTAACCATAAAATTAGGTAATGTAACAAAGTAACAATAAATAATTAGCTGAATTTGCTTAGTAGAATCAATGCAATAGAATGATTTTTATCATGGCTAACCCACTCATTGGAATCCACTCTAGCCAAAGGAGTCATTCATGCTAGTACAACTCATAGAGTGTGTGAATTTTTTTTAAAAATATTTGTCACAAAAAAAAGCAACAATATTTTATTAAATTTAGAAACCCCTAGCTTCTTTCACAAAGCACCATAATAGTTTCAACCCATTTCACAAATAAACGACCTTTGGATGAATTAGAGATGTATTAAACTCTTTTCGTTTGCATGTAGATGAATGCACATCAAGAACATAAAAAGAAAGATTCAATGATGCAATTTTTCATGGGCCTCAATGATGATATTTTTCGTGGGCCTCAATGATGCTTACATTATCATTTATAGTATTATTTTTTTGTTGTTTCAATTGCTTAATGTATGTGATGTATACGCTTTTGACATTAAAGATGAAATATACTGATAAACAACATTATAATCAATTTAGAATTTCTCTATTTTGGATGCAATTTAGAATCAACCAGATCATTTATTGAATAATCTAAAAAATAAGCACTGTGAGCAATGTAATATAACATATAATGCAATTGAAAATAACATGGCTCAAAAATTTCTATGCAAATATCACAACAAATGGGTCATTTTGAAGAAATGTTCAATTTTAAAAATGACTCATCGATTCCCAACAACATAGAAATTCAAGGAAAATGATAGATTTAATTACAACTACTACAGCACAAGTATTAAGAAACCTCACATATTTTTTTCTTTCAACTAATGAAATCTGTTACTTCTAATTTACACCTGAGATCACTCTATGAAATACTAGTACGTCAATCCAATTAGACAATTTACTAGACTCTTTAAATAGAATTTCAGCATACCAACTCCAATTACTTACTCATGCATGTCCATGATGAAACCAAACTATGGTTTGATAAAGACAATGCTAATGAAAATGTTATTGGACTATTCATTTTTTCCTTAGCTTCAATTAATTAGGTGTTTACCAAATCTTAGATTATGGAAAGTATAGCTAGTGACCACATTATTAGTAGTCTACATACTATTTTTTTTTGGGTTATTTGATATTTATTTTTTAATGTATTTATATATTTTTCCTTCTTTTTTTTAGCAATTGATTCTCTTGATCCAATAACTCTTCCATGCTTTTAGGCGTGTTTTACATTCATTTTCTATGATATTCTTTATTTGTCCAACATGGGCATCAACATGTGCTAAAGTATTTACAGTTCGTAGATGTGAATAAGTTACTTTATTTGTATTAGTAAAGAAATCTAGTAATAATTTTACAAGTTATTATGAATAAATAATCTTTTGAATTTATAATTCATAAAGCTTTATGTGTAGATCATAATTAGATGACACATTTTATGTAATATCATATTACCCTTTTGAACCTAATAAATATATCAAGTCAACATTGTAGAACTAACTTATAAAGGTTAGATTAATGCAAGTTTCAAATATTAGAAGCCATGATCATTCGTAATTTAGAATAGAGAAATATGTACGCAAGACTACAAATCTTCCAAACTATTCTCTAGCTATATTTTTATTGGCTAACTTTTCTAGGATTGTATTATATAATTCTATTTATTGATTACAAATCCTATAAATCTTTAAAAGCCACTTGACCATCCACACATTAGGACCAAAGCTCATCTGTGAACCTAATTAATATCTTAAATCAAATTGGACTTGTTTGTATAACAAAAACCCATCAATCTTCCACTTGCTATAAAAAGCAAGTTCGGGTTCTTTATTGTAAACTATGATACCATGCTCCACCACTGAATCTGAGCTAGTTTAAGAATACTGCAACTATTATTAATAAATAATCTTTATGATTGTCAAGTAATTATCTAATTTGGTACTATTCTACTAAAAGCCTAGAATTCGAACTCAGAGATTAATAATATTAAATATTAATATTACTTTCTCATTTGTAAAATATCAATAATTAATCAATAATATTTTTTATAAATCAATTATTTATTTATTCTCTTGATTTATCAGTTTCTCTAATGGATCAAATGCATTGGCCAGTGACTTCATAACATCCAATTACTAAAGCATATCAAAAGGATATTTTTATACAAATTCCATTTTATTTATTTCATAAATAGCAAAAATTAAATGATCTTGCTCCCAAATCATCAAGACATTGGTTGTTTAAATAGACATCACTTATTAGCAACACAAACAATATTACTCATTTAAATATCTATCTATAATTAACTCAATTTTGAGAAAAGAAAAACAAAACATTATTTGAAATTTATTCTCTTTTACATGAATTTAACTTCAAATAAATCTCATTTGGATCCTAACAATGCAAGCATAATTTCTACCAACATTTTATAAGAAATAAGACAAATTATCTCATAAAAAAATTGTAGCCTAAATAAAGTGACCAATTTTGTTTAATAATTATGATCTTATTCATTATTCATAAGAACATATAATCATGTCTTCTATGAACATATCCATATGATCATATACACCACAATTAATTCGAACCTTATTAGAAAATATTAGTGTGCATAATAACTTGAAGAATACCTCATAGTGTAATAAAAGAATATACTTAGAAAACAAAATAGCATATTTTTCATGTTCCAAAAACAAAAATAAACTTATATTTTTCCTAAAAAAAGTCTAGTAAACATTTAACACTCATACAATCTATATATTTTTAGAAAACTTGAATATGTAGTGTCTTTGTAATAGATCTGCTAACATTTCCTCTGATACTATTTTAGCAACCGTTATTTCTCCTCTCTCGATGATATCTCAAATCAAATGATACTTTCTCTATATGTATTTTGATTTCTTGTGATACCTTGATTCTTTGAAGTATACTACAAGCCAGTTATTATCACAATATTGGGTAATTGGCTTATCTACGTTTGGTATCACTTGAAGATCTAGAAAAAACTTCTTAAGCCATACTACTTATTTCACTACTTCTTTATCCATATTGCTTATATCACTTGAAGTATGCTACAAGCTAAATGAATGGCTTCGAAAAAAGCCACACGCTCAACATTATTTGTGGAGTTAGTAACACAAGTTTGTTTGACACTCCTACAACTAATGGCTCTATCATTTAGGATAAACATATAACCAGAAGTAGTATTTTCTTGAATCAATGTCTCATTGGAAATCCAAGTCTATATTATAGTTTTCAAACTCTAACTAGAATATCCATGCATGTAATCTTTCATTCTCCTTAAATACTTGAAAATATACTTTATTAAAATCTAGTGCTCTTCTCTCAAATCAGATTAATACTAACTACTCCCACTACATAGTAGATATCTAGCATAGTACATAATATGACATACATGAGACTATCTACTACTGAATCAAAAGGTATCCTACTCATATGTTCCTTCTATTGATAAGTTTTTGGTGATTGCTCCTTAGAAAGATCAATTACATGCTTTAAGGGTGAAATTCCCTTCTTGAAATTTTCTATGTTGAACATGACTAGAATTTTATCTATATATAAAGCTTGACATAGCACCAATAATATGTTCTTCCAGTCTCGTAGAAGTTTGATGCCAAGAATATAATTAGTTTCTCTCAAGTTTTTATATCAAATTACTTTTTAGTCTTCTTTTTACACTTGATAAAATCTCTTCATCATTTTTGATTAGTAAAATATTTACATAGAGGACTATGAAATCAACTTTTGTATCTTTTATCCTTTTGGAAACATAAGGTTTATCAAAAATTTTTATCAAAACAGTATAAAGTGATAACTTGATCAAGCCTAATGTTGCATGTTCTTTTAGTCCATAAGATTTATCAAATTGCATTTCATGTGTTCTTTCCTTTAGCTATGATCTCTTCTGATTATTGCATGTAGAGATGTCCTCTTTTAAATTGTCATTCAAAAATACTGTTTGTTATCCTTTTTCCAAATCTCATAGTCAAGACTCACACAACTACAACTAAAAGAATCAGGATAAATTTAATAACTACTAAAAAAGAGATGAGGAAAAGCCAATTGGGTAAGGAACCCTCTCATCTTCTTAATGAATGTTCCTTAAAGAAGACACTTTGGGAAAATTTCGTGAAGACTACAATTACATGTATGCTTGCATGGGTGGGAAAAAGTTGATTTTATTTATTAGAAAAAAAGATGATTGAATGAGTGTGTTTGGAGACTTTTTTCATTATAAATTCTAGTCGGAATATTAGAGACCTAAATTCTCCAATCAAGCAAAAAGATGTTCTTCGATTATTTAATGTCCATAAAATTAATATTTCTGGAATAATGGTAGCACAATTGAATTCCAAAAAACTTGCATGGATGTTGAACAGTAAATTCAAGAAATTTAAATCTTTTGATAATTTCTTATACCAAAGAAATAAAAGAACTCTTCTAATATAGAATTAATTTATGGTGGATGTTAAAATGTTCCAGTTTTCCTATAATACATATATCTTCAAGTATTTGACATAGATAAACGAATAGAATTTCATCTATCTTTTGTGTATGGACTTCATTTTATTGTCACTAGAAGGCCTCTATGGGAAAGGTTGATCTCGAAAGAAAAGACATAAATTTCTACTTGGGAAATCCTAAGGGACTTTAAAAATCCCCCTTTTGGACTTGACAAATTTGGTGATTGAATCATCACTAACTATGAATGCACATATTTTATCAACTATTGTTCATCTTTAAGTTTAGAGATTTTCTATCTTCCTAGTCATATTTCACTTGGACTAGTAGGAGAATCTCAAGTAAGTTCGATAGGGCACTCATGAATCATGAATGTGAAAACATATGCTTAGACAGTCACATTCATTCCCCCCCCCCCCCCCCCCCCCCCATCAATTTATCTTAGATCATTTCCTTGTGATCATGTCAACTAAGATTGTGCATTATAATTGTGGGATCACAATATGTGGCTATTCCATTCAGCTTTTATGATGACTCTTAAAAGAGTGAGAGAATTTCCATATGCATGATTGAACATGTTTCAACTTGTGACCAAACTTAAAAGACTAAATGAGCCATTAAAAAAGCTAATTGATCTTCATTTCTGTCACATTAGTGCCAGTGTTTCCCTTGCAAGAAAAGTTTTGTATTCAGTTCAAGAAGAAATTATATCCTCGCCCAATAATCCAACCTTACATGATGAAGAGAAATCATTAAAGATAAAATTGACAAGATTAAAAGAGGTTGAACTTTCTTTCTTAAGACAGAAAGCTAAGATTATAAATCTTAAGAACAATGATAGATACACCCAAATTTTTTTACTCTCTTATTAATGTTAGATTCTAAAAAATAAAATTATATCAGTGGTTGTAGATGATAGGCAATTCACTACCTTACAAGAAGAGAGAAATAATGAATTCCTCATATACTATATGGTCCTGATTGGGGCATTTAAAGAAAGAATGCCCTAAACCTATATGATATGGTTTTCATAGAAAAAAGGCTTCATGTGGAACACCAAGATAACCTTAATCTATTTTTCCCATCAGATAAAATCAAATAAACTTTGTTTGGATTGACCAATGCAGAGTCACCGAATTCGAATGGATTTATAATAGATTTTTTTAAACAATGTCGAGATTATATTGCAAAGGATGTGGTACGTGCAGTTCAGGGTTTCATTTATGACATGATAATGCTCATGCAAATTAACCATACTTACATAGCACTCACCCCTATGTCACCAAAATTCTTCTTGATAAGAGACTATAAGCCAATCTCATACTGTAATGCAATTTACAAATTGATATCAAAACTTTTAGCATCTAGGTTGCAACTCATTCTTGATTCTATAATTGGTCCGGCTTAATTCGCATATGTTAAAGGCAGACTCATATCAGACAGTTTCCTCATTGCCCAATGCCTATTAAGGTGCGCATTATGCAAGAAAAAAGAGTTTATCCTAGGTATTTTTTTTCAAAAAATAATCTTGAGAAAGCATTTGATACAATTAATTATCGCTTCCTGATAGATCTCCTAAAAACTTTAAATTTCCCAGAAAAATGCATTGAAAACATCTTTGAATCCATATCTACAACAAGCTACTTCATTTCGAATAACAAAATCATGCAGTGAACTTTTAATGGCATAAGAGATCTATGTCAAGGAGAAAACATCTTTTTTCTCCTTACATGTTTGCCATATACATACAGTATATGTCCAGGCTTCTCTTTAGAGCCATCCATGTAGATGGTTTTTCTCTTTTACTCATGTTCTGTCTCTCTAAAAATAACTCATCTTTTGTATGCAAATGATTTAATCATCTTTTACAGAGATTGACACCGGCTCCGCATGGATTATTATGAGACTTGAGAGCTATCCAAGAGTCTGCACAAACATCAGGTCTTATGATGGACTCCAAATCAAATATTTTCTCTGAAGGTGTTCCTGAAATAACTAAAAATAAAACCATTGCACGCAAAGTAATTTCTACTAGATATCTTCCATTTTCATTTATAAGAGTCTCATTATCATCCACCATCCTCATCTACTCACACTTCTTCCTGCTATTATTAAAAATTTCTTTTGACGATTCATCAAAGAGCAGGGGAGCTATTATCTATTACAGACACAGATTGGAAATATTTCTCACAATCATCCCAGAAATTGAGGTCTATTGATTTTTAGTATTTCTAATGCCCATTTCCATCTTCTACACCATTGATAATCCATGCAGAAGGTTCCTTAGAGGAGCCTTGTCTTCGAGAATGTTTCATTCGAAGTTTGCCTAGAGCAAAGCTTGTACTCCTATTTCAAATAGTGGGCTTGGTCTTCTCGAGCCATCTAGTTGGAATAAAGTCCTTTAGACCAAAACCTTATGGTGAATAAATACACTCATTTTGAATAAGATTAATACATAGCTTCTATCTTATCGATAATAAAAACCAGAATTACCAAACTTCAAAGGAAGATAAGACGTTTTGGAAATCCTTAATGTTGATTAGGGATATCATAATCCAGCTTGCAGGAGGGGTCGCCACATGCCACGATTTTTGCCAACTCTTGCTAAAAAATATTTTACAAAACACCCATATCACACACACACACACAAGCAAACATATCACACATATATTACTAAATCATAACTGGTCTCGAATGACAAAATTAAAATTGGGGTTCAGAAAAACAAATTAATGAACATTTTTAGGCACTGCAAATAATGGTGTCTGGGGGCAAAATGGTGAAACTTAGAGAAGACCCTGCCGCTGCAGATCAGTGTAAGTCTTCTTGTTGTAAATGTTGCCCTCTTTATCCTCATATTCTTCTTCCAGATCTGGCCTCCACTTGTTTACACCCTGCCGTTCTTGTATCTTCTTCCAGAGGTCCTTAGCTTCCTGCAATAAATATTAATGAAATCCAGGGACGCTGCACCTGATTGGTCATCGTAAGTACCTCAATCGACGTGATCTCATTGAAGTTCTTAGTGTTGGGAATGCCAAGGCAGCGCATTCCATGCTGATGCCGCCATTCCTTGAAATGGCGCTCGAAGGCCCGGCGACCCCAGTAGCTGTAGTTCCCACATATTTCACATTTAAATTCCTGCGAGCAAAATATATATATATATATATATATATATATTAAAAAAAAAAAAAAGTTATAGTTCATGTTACGTCACAAGGAGATCTCTCACTTGAAGTTGGAGCAAGTCTAATGAGAGCATTGCGAGAGTCCTCGAAACTTGCATTATATGCATGAAAGAGTATAAATAGAACAATTTTTGATATATTTATCAAATAATTTTCATATTTATGATAGTATTGTTTTATTACATGTGTATGCAATTACACATATACATATATACAAGAAGATCTCATAAGAATTTCAAAGTTAAATATATTTGTACAAGAATAATACTATGATGACTAATTACCTATAAAACTCTTATATTGTATGGATATGTTGGAGGTCATAAATTCGTTCGAGAACAGTAGGTTTCAGGTTCAGGACTCGTCGGACAGATGCTCTCCGACTTTTGGGGGGTAGAAGTGTCAAAATATTAACCTCTCACAGAGATCTCTCACTAAAACAGAAGCCTTGTGCACTGAGTATGATCTCCACCTCTATTATTCAACTGTGTATCAACAAGAAAGAGTATGCCAAAAACAAATTTTGATGTATTTATCGAATAATTTTCATATTTATGATTGTATTATTCTTCTAAATGTATATGTAATTACACAAACACCAGCACATAAGATCTCAGAAAAATTTTAAAATTAAAAATATTCGTATGAGAATAATACTTTTTGATGACTGGTTAACTATGAAATTCTTGTTTTGCATGCATGTGGTGAAGGTGACACATTCGTTCAAGAGCAGTAAATCTTGAGTTTGAGACTCGTTAGACATGATCTCTATAACTTTCGGGGGTAGGACTGTCAAAATATTAACTTCTCTCATATCTCTCAATAAAGCGAAAGCATTGTGTACTGGGTATCATCTCCATCTCTATTATCCAGATGCTTGTGTATCAACAAGAAAGAGTATACAATGAATAATTTTCATATTTATGATTGTATTATTCCACTTCATGCCTATGTGATTACATAAACACTAACACAAAATATTTCATAATAATTTTAAAATTAAATATATTTGTATAAGAATAATATTAAAATGACTGATTACCGTAAGAAATCATTATATTGTATGCATGTGTTAAAAGTCATACATTCGTTCAAGAGCAATAGGTCTTGGGTTCAAGGCTCGTCAGATAGAGTCTCTTCCACGTGATCATTAGGTTCCTCAATAGACTCATCTCTAATCTGGATAGATTATATTTGTCTCACTCTCCTAGTATAAATTCTAATTCCCGAGTAGTCGTCTAGACTTGTAGATAACTTATAGAGAAAAAGTTACTCTATTTGAAAACCTCTCTTTCCAGAGTCGACCAAATTCATATTGGTTAGTACATAAGATAACTCCATATGAGTGTCATTATAATATTGACCAACAAGTTCAAATGTAGCTAACTAGCGACTTCATCCCTAGCTAAGTATCTAATTGAGACTACATATGAGTAAGAAATATAATGAGTCTAGATATAACTTCAAAACTTATACTCTTCCATGACTCACTAAAAAACAAATTATCCTCAAAAAATAAAACGTTGGCACTTAGTAAAATTCTAGCAAATTATAGTTAAAAATATTTTTCCAAACCTTATGTGTCGTCTTTTTCCATCATATGGAGAGATCATGAACAAAATAATTACTCCCAAATACTCTATGAGACATGTTAAACAATATTTCTAGTATGCATGGCCATGGTTATTTGAAACAAAATACATGCTGAGAGATAAAAATCTTTTGGAGCTTAAGATGCACGACACAATTAAGAGGTTTTTTTTTTTTTTTGTGAAACACATTCTACCTAATATATATATATATTAGAATTTTTTTATTAAATGTTATCTATAATTTTATCTATTAATAAAATATAATCAAATAAATGATATCAAATATAAAAATCAAGCATCAAAAAAAAATTTTATTATCAAAAATATTTAGAATTCTAAAATAAATTAATAAAATTTTAATAAATAAATATAAAAAAATATATTATCTATAATTTTCGAGAGTGAGAAGGAAACATTGAGAATAATGTAATTTGTCATTTGTTAAAGGGGGGCTTTGGAAATTATATATTTTGGAGGGGAGGTGCTTAAGGCGAGGTGAGGTGTGGCTTTTTTGCCTGGGCCTAGTGGTGCCTGAGCTTTATGCATGCTTGAGACGTGCTTTTAATAACTATATGCATGACTAAAAGTACATATCTAAGAAATAATAAAAAATAATATCCGATTAATGATATAATTCATGATTAACACCACATCTCCTAAATGATGCTCTGAAACACTCCTACCAAATAGGGGCATGCATGCCTAAGACTTAGTACAACTAGAGTTTGGTGTGCACACTTTTATCCCATGCATCTTCTACTATGCATGCACAAAATAACTAAATTTTAGAATTCTATGTATTCCCTCCTTTTGTAAGGGCCACACACACACACACACACACACACACACACACACACACACACACACATGCAATGTGCTATTACAACACAAGTGTTCTCTCCTTTCTTATGGACCCAAGGATTTTGACTCTCATATCATATCATATCATATAAGAATTAAATTACAAAGATCATAAAACATCAATAAAACTCAATAAAAAGAAGGCGCACGAGGTTCTCATATACAGTTAGGTTGGGACAACCCACAAATTAGATGCTCTCTTCCATAATATAATAAAAAAAAAAAAGAGAAAAAAAAAATACTAATAAATCACAACACATAATTGGCTCCTTTTTGTTCCATATTCTATTTATCATCAAATTCTATATCATGAATTATCTTTGGCTTCAAAGAGCATGAAAAACAGCAAGCGTGCAAGCCCTCATATCCTAATTATGACAATTATCAGCATCAAGCCTTCACACCCAAGCGAGTAGAACATACCTGCCCGAGGCCATGAAGCTTATACAGCCAGTAAGGAATGGGTTTCCCATCCCAACCCATGGGCAGCTTGAGGGGGTTGTAAATCTGTTGCTCATCATCATCGCTCTCTGTGTCTGCCTGCGTTTCTTCCTGCAGCATTTTGTTTCAGAGAAGAAAGGAACGATAATGATGACTGATGGAGAAAACATAAAATAAAGATTCATCTCTAGCATCCGCTGCTTGCAAAACATGGCGGCCATTAATGACCGTGCAATTGTGATTTACAGACACTTACTTCCTCCCGTTCTGCCTCCATCTCATCGTACGTCAGAGCCTGCTTCTTCACCACATTTTCTTTCGTCATCACTATCGCCTGCCCAAAGACAACAACAAGGACTCATACACACCCACAACCATTAGCAAGCCAGGAGCTCTTTTGCAGAAGCCAGAAGCTCCATTATCACAACGAAAACTAACACTTGTAAAAGAAAAAAAAAAAAAAAAAAACTTATTTTTTTAATAATTTGTATTTCTTTCTTCACAGGCTGTATCAGACAGCATTGCGTGCCTCACTCAGTAAGTCGCACATCTTCTTCATCTTGGCCTCGATCAGAGCTATTTCCTCTGAATTATCATCTTTTGCCACTGCACTTCCACCATCTTGTTCTGATAATCCATGGCATCCTCTTGCAAAGTGTTTCTTGTCCAACTGTTTCAAAGGGGTGTGCTGCTCAAGAAAAAAAAATGTCAAGAGAATGGAAACAAGTATCCTACTTGAAAGTCATGGATCACAACAAGCATGCTACTTGAAAAATCCAGCCTTGTTCAACAAGCACCTTTCTCTTAGTAAGGTCGCTTGTTTCCACTCATTGAAGATTCTATACTAAAGTAGGTCCCACTGACGCCATCTACAAGAAGGTGAGGCGGCCTTTCTTTCGAGCCGCCATAGGGTTCGGCTCATTGGCTTAGGTCAGGTCAAGGCTATTCATGCCAAAACCAGCCCACATGGGCCAGCAAGTCATGTTGTGTCGCATCTTTTGTGGCTTGCATGCAAGAATCCTTAGCTTGACATGACCTGAGCCATCTGATAGACTAGCCCAAATCTATTCCAAATACAATAACAATTCCAGCCATGTTGAGCCATGTCACAAGCCACTTTTGATTAGTCGTGTCATGTCGAGCCACGAGCCTCCGGCCCATTAGGACACCTATGTCACAAACTATGTCAATCAATATAATTTTTTTCTATTATTTCTCACTATATACCATTTTAGATCTTACAAGCTAAAAAAAAAAAATATTTTATTTGCCTCTCATAATCTTTAAAAACTTTTATATTTTTCAAGATTTTTCTTCAAGATAAAATGAGATAATATCAAGAGCGATATAATTTATATCTCTTGATTATTCAAGTACTCATAAAAATATACAAGTATTATTCATACGAGACAAATAAAATATTAGTGAATAATGACCTTACTTTTTATAGGAGAATTCAGTGTTTAATGAGTCTATGAAAAGTAATGATTCAGAACATATATTCGAATCTATTATTTTTACTTACACTTCTAGAATCTCATCGAAGATTTCATTCAAGAAAGAAAAAAGATAAAGAATCACAAATTAGCTAAATTTAAACTTGATTAACATTATGATGATGATGCTCTAATTAAAATATTATATATAATAAGTATAGAACAAATTGATTTAGACAGAAAGATTTTCTGAGAGAAAATCTCTCTCAAGTCTAAATGTTCTAATAGATTATTAGTCTGCTCAAGTTCAAGTTCAAGTTTAATATGAGTTGGAAACAAAAAGACTTGATCACATAAGAAGCACGGACACGGACACGGGGATACGACACGGCAGGATACGAGAACACGGCAAATTCTAAAAAACTAGGATACGGCTAAGATACTGCATAATAAAAAAATAAAAATTATTAATTATAAATATTAAGTATTTTATAAAATTTATTAAATTAAATTAAATTAAATTAAAATATTTTATTATATATAATAAATATATATTATTTATTTTATAAAATAATATTTTATTTTATGCCCCTGTCTCTCCACTCAAGCACGCCCGCCTGCCCCTGCCTCTCCCCTCAATTACGCCCGCCGCCCCTGCCTCTCCCCTCAATCACGCCCGTCCGTCTCTCTCCCCTCAATCACGCCTGCCCGCCCCTGCCTCTCCCCTCAAACACGCCCTCCCCTCTCCCCTCAAACACGCCCGCCCCTGCCTCTCCCCTCAAATAGCGCCGCCCCTTCCTCTCCCCTCAAATGGCGCCCGCTCCTACCTCTCCCTCAAATCGCGCCCACCCCCTGCCAGTGGCCAACGCCAACGTTGATATGGCACCATCCGATACCATCCGACACTATAGATATGGATACGACTACCGATACGGATTATGCAATGATACACCACGTGACGTATCGGACACGTATCCATGCCGTATCTGTGTCGTGTCCACGTGTCCGACACGTGGACACGGCTATAGGGAGCCATGTCGGTGTTTCCTTGTTGATCACAAATGATTTAAAATTTATACTAAGAATAGATGATAGACACACTCTATTCAAAATAAAATAGAATTTCTTGAGAAGCTAAATGATCATGCAGTCTATTCTTATAATTTTGATATTACTTTTACATTTTTACATCACATGAAAAAATAAATATAATAACACTCGTATAATCAAAATACAATAATAATACCTTTGTATAATGATCAAAAATAATTGAGATAACTCATATTAGGTGCTCTCAGAAAATAACAAACTAAACAAAAAAATGTTGACTACTACACTCCCCTCAAGCTAGTCTATAGAGATTCAAGATATCATACCTATTCAAATTTTTGTGAAAATATATGCTGATTACTCTACTGCCTAAATATATATTATATTAATAAGCTCATCTCTCCCCGAAGATAAAAATAGTTCACCTTTATATACTTTGTTTACTGATATAATATATGATTAATAGTTATATATCTAAATATTATGGTAAATATAGATAATTGTGATCTTAAGTAGATGTATATATCAGATAATCTCAATTATGTTAATCTTTATCTCAATATTATGAAAAGTCAATTTCCTTCTTAATCACAATTTTATCTCAATCTTTTAATAATATTTCAAAATAAACAAAAAGATAATAATAGTAGATTTCAAATATTATATTATTCTTATCTTAGTATTTCATATTTTTTATATTTTGTATCATCTCAATTTCATATCTAAAGCATTAACTCATCTAATGTGAAAGAATTTTATATCATTACAGCTAAAATCACATGAAAAGCATGTTGCACAAAATGACAAAAAAAACTCCATCAATAACTATGAAAAATACTAAATAATCATAATAATACAATATAATCTTAAATTTTAAAAGAAATAAATAATAGGGACAACCTACATAATCGTTATTCCCATAAAAAAATTTAACAAATAAATAAAAATTACAACACTCGCCATCAAACTATTGCATTAATATTTAATACATCAAATTTAAAAGAAAAAATAAGTGAGAAAAGATCTATTCATGAATTTCATAAATACATAATCTCTTTTCTATGTAAAAATTATAATTAAATGAACATATCATAGAAAATCTAAAAAAAAATAATATATTATATGCATAAGATATATAAGATACGATAATAATCAAATAATTAAAATTTTTTATAATTTTCCTAGATGTAATCAAATCTAATTGAGAGCTCATCACAAATAAAAAAATTAGTATATAACTCAATAAGAATATTTACAAGAGCACAAACTAAAAGACTAATATTTGACAAAATTTTAACTACATATATTTTTTATGACAGCACAATAACTCTTTATCATTAATTAATTTTATCTCAGTAAAATATATCAGTCTTCCAAAATTTTCTTTTTGAAATTGATTAAAAATATTTCTTGAGTTTGATAATTTATAACTTATTATTTCTTATAATAAATATGTCATCCACATATATAATTAATAAAATAAACTTACCAATTAAACTCATTCAAAAAAATAAAAAATAATTAATTACTTTAAATTTTATAATATATTTCATAATCTACAAATTAAATCTAATAATTCTGTTACAACTTAAAAACTATGTGGATGCTCCAAATCACCATAAAAAATATATTCATTATATCTAATTAATATATCCTCAATTTGTGAGATAATATAAGTAATATGTGAATTAATATTTATGAGATGCTAGAGCAAGTCATAACTCATTTTTTAGGGGTATTTCCAAATCTCAATAGAGATAAATATAATTGAGAGAGAGAGACATTGATAAAACGAATTCTTAGCATTATGTTTTTGTACTCACAACCCAATAATTTTATGCAATTTTGCAACCAAATTATGGGTGATTGTTTCTTCCCCACCAGACCAGAGATTTATCATCATACAATTTAATATATACAACATAGATAAAGACTCACTGGAGACATATCTCATGCTATATAACTTGAAGGTAGAGAGAGTATAAGTAATATTAGAGGCAAGAGTATAAGATTCTCAACATAATGCACACAATAGAAGAAATGTAGCAACACTAGAAAAAGCTGTCAAGAGTGGTTCCATAGATGAGAATGAGAGCAAAGTAAATATGAGGGAATGTGATGAAAATCAAAGTCATTAATTAGTCCTCATAAAGTTATCCGGCCATTACCCATACTAAAAAGAAATATACAAAATTAATTACTAGAAATACAAGCATTTCTCATCATCCACGTATGATAGATTTTGTGACTCATCTTTCTAGTTTAAATGCTTAAATTATTGGCTCATGAACAAATAATCATATCATAATTAATTATATTATTTTGCATTATTTCCTAAAAATTATAATAATAACAATAAATTAAAATATTTTCATATAATAACATTTAACTAAAGATTTTCTCTTTAATATATTCTTTTTTGTTCAAAAATATCTTAGTAATTTTCCTTATTGACAACTCAATTCTAATAATACTTCTCTTTTATAATTTTATTTTGCAAGATCTAAAAATTTTGAGAAAAACTTATTTTAAGATAGAAGATGAATTTTATATTTTTACTTGTATAATTAAGTATCCTATATGTATTAAAGATTATTGATCAATCATTTATTCAATATTAATTTTGTCACTGAACTCTAGCCAACCTAAAAATTTGATATAATATCATAAGAAATATTTTAACAATAACTTTTCAAATTTTATTATATAGAATAATATACTAAAGTTTACTAAAATTTACTAGAATAATATTTCAACACTAGCTTTTCAATGAGCTTTATGATGTCCATCACATTTGTCAATGTAATAACTCATCTAATTTAATAAAAATAAACATTTAAAGATTTACTAGAATTAATAAAGTAAATATTTTATTATATTTATTAATAATCACAACATTTTATTTTTTATTTCTTTTTTTTAGATCATAATTTTTTCTATATTTCTTTATTTGATAAAAAAATAAAAAATCAATTTAATAAAAAAAATTATCAATTATGCCAATGGTTTATATTATATCTTAACAACTTTAACAGTTATAATATTGACCCTTGGATCATATATCACATTTTATATACTAGCATACTCCGACAAAATATGCTTACACATAGAAAGAAATAATTTTAGTTGAGACAAAATATTTCTCTTTTAAAAAAATATTCAAAAGTACTTTTGGGCAAACAAAATTTTAATTATAAAATAACCGATAACCAAATATATACATGTCTCACTTCAATCATATACCTTTTCAAATTTTGTATCATAGAAAGTAAAGGTATCAAGTGGGCCGTATCGTGCTAGCATGGCCCGATTTTTGGTGGTCCAATCAGGCTGTCATGCAATGCCAAGCACGGCATGTCTCAAAAAAGGCCGGTCCGACATGGCCCAACTGGCCTGAGTCTACTAGATTTGGGCCGGTTCATGCCGGGTCATGGTGAGTTTATGCCGAGTCATGCCATTGGTTCCAGAAGGTTAGAGATCAGGCCTTTGGGTTCGGGCCTCAACCTCAAGCGAGCGGGACAACACAATAGGTCGAGGCCACAAGTTTTATTTTTTAATAAAAAATTATTTAAAAAAAAATAGGTACGGGTGAGTCAGGCACGGTCCAATACCCGACCCAAGTTCTGAGGCACGATACCCGACAAATGTACTAGACCGTGCCTTCGGGCCAGGCAGCCAAGCCGTGCCTGATCAGGCACAACTCAGTCAGGTCGTGCCTTAGGCGTGGCCCGGGCTGCCCAACCCACTTGACACCTCTAATAGAAAGAGATTATTTAATCTATCTCAAATTTTTTAAGAAAACATGTTTTATTCAGAAATTCTTTCTAAGAAACGACTAGATGACACATTATAAAATAAAATAATTACTTGATGCCAATAAAGTATTAATTAGTAATGAAATTATCATTTTTGAGTAGAAGTCAATCTTTAAAGTGTCCAAGAAAGATAAGTTTACTTTTGAACTAGTTGAGTTATATTATGACTATCTAATTGAGTTATTATATGTATTAATACAAACAAAATATTTTGATTCTGAAAGAATTAATATTTTATTGGAAAAGACATCAACCTCAAGTCCAGCAAATTAGTAGCTCCTATGTCGATTCCAGTTTCAACTTTATATAAATTGGGAGCAGGGAAACTTTACATCGAGGACTTAAAATTTATTATAAAATAAAGAGAGATACATAATTTATCAGAGTGAAAAAAAATTATAAGAATTCATATGATCTTGCAACCGCCTCAAGACCATAATGTATTCGTTAAAATTTTATGAAAAATTTTATAAAAATTCAATTAAGTTTTTAGACCATAAAACTTAATTGTGTGTAGGGTAGTTGTGTGTGGAGGATTTGTAATCAAAAAATCAAAGTTTTTGAGTAATTTCTGTCAATTTAAGGTTTTGGAACATAAAAAAACCAAAAATTAGGATATAATGTTCATTAAATCCTAATTTATTTGATTAGAATAATATTATATTTTACTATTCAAATAGAAGAAACCCTAATTTTAGTTGTGGCATAGAGAGAGATTATCCCATTATTAATAAATGACAAAGAATCTCAGTTCAAAATACACTGCAAGAGTAGTTACGCCATAAAAAATAATTGATTATTATTTTCAGAGAGATGAAACCAATAATTTATTAAGAAAGAGACCAATGATTAGAGTCATCCATGATTCTCATAAAGCTCCTTTCTAAGGCATTAATAGATTATTCTTTTCTTTAAAATATCAAAAATTATTTTATTCATATTGAATCTTTAGCCGCATGTGTTATCAACATATGATCTACTACTCACATTATATATAAGTATACCATATTCAATATATTATTTATTTTATAAAAATATTATTCTAATCAATAACAATTATTCAAAAGTCATTAAATATAATAATATTCATATTGAACCTTTATTATTTCTTAATACTTTGTTTATTCTCAATTATTCAATTAATTTATTCTCTATGAATTATATTGCATATTATTCAACTCTAAATTTGTTTTAACTTCTATTAATATTTATTTGCATGAACATAAAACTTTAAGAAAAACTAAATTTGAGATTGAGCATGATAAATTATATATTCTCTTTTCAATAATAAGATCTTCTAAATATTTAAGTGTTCGATTATTTATTTGTGTATACAATTTAGTCACTCATCATTAGCCAAGTTAAGAATATTTTATCAAAGTCTTAAGAATATTTTAATCTTATAATGTAACATGTCAATTAAGAAACTTACTAAGGAATATGGATTCATATTTTATACATAAATTTGACTTGAGTAAAAATTTATTCGATTGGATACACTCAAACAAATGAGGACCTAGCAAAGATACGGCCATAAAAATATTTATGTATTTGATCATTTTTATTGATGAATATTCAAAATATTTATAAATATCTCCTTCAAAATAGATTACAATTTTTTCTATTTTTCAAAAAATAATAAAAAATTAAAAGGTTATAATGAATTATATATATGTCAAACTATGCAATACTAATTATATGAATAATAAGAATATACATCAAATATCTTGTGAATACACCCTAACAAAATATAATTACTAAAAAAAATAATAAATATCTTATTAAGACTATAAATTACTTAAAAAGAGTGTTCCAAATGATTTTTTTGCGAAGATGTGATTTTAACTATAAATTACTTCAACAATAAGATACCCCTTCGATTATTTCTCAGCATAAATCTTTTTATATCTTAACTCCTCAAAAGATATTATTTAGCTTATCTCCCAAATTTTTTTGAATATATTTATTATGCCTTAAATCACTCCAAAAATTAGGCATATCAAAATTCAATACGACACAATTAACTGATACGATTAACCGCTGATTAAATGAGTTTGAGTGAGACATAAATAGATTCGAGTGATAAATGAATCGACATGTTTAACACGTTTAATAAACGGGTTGTGTTCGTGTAAAATATGTTAACCCTATTATAATCTGTTTACCCATTTAAATAAATAGGAAAATAGTTAAACAAGTAGTTTACATTGTTAAATAGGTCAAATATGTGATAAACAGGTAAATTAGTCAAATGAGTGATTTATCGTATTAATCCAATCCAACCCAACCCAGCCCATTAAATTAAGACGTGTTAAATGAGTCGTGTCGTGTTACTCGTTTATTAAATGGTTAGTATTCGTGTTTTAATTTTTTACCCATTTATTAAATGTGTCATATACGAGTCTAAATGTTTTTCACTCATTTAACCCGTAACCGTTTAACCCAACCCAACTTGTTTGACACCCCTACCTGGAATAGACAAGTTATCATCTAGATTCTTGGATACTCTAGTATCCAAAAAATATATATATTTTTTATCAGAAACTAATAAAATTTTAGTGAATATAAATAATATTTTTTTACCAATACTTATTTTTTAACGAGTATAGCAAAAGTGTGAATCTAGGTATCACATTTAGATTCATTACTCTTCCTCCTTTACCTATAGCCCCACCTAGACCACCAACCAATAAAAAGAGAGAGTCGCTCATTGAGCATATTTAAACATATTAGTACTCAATATGATGTTACTCTTAAATTATACATAATATCTATTAACAAATTCAAATTATGTTGAGTCTAAAAAAAGTAAAATAGCTTATGTAAGGAAATCTTCTCCGGGCCCAAATGATGAAGTAATTTACAAATCTTCAACAATATAAATTGATATCGAGTTTGTAATTAGGAAAGTTGATCACTCATGACTTAAAACCTATATTAAAAAGCAAGAAACATACCTAGCATGCTAAAGATGAATCTATTGATAAACCAAATGATTATACATGTCTCTCTAATTTAAACATTTTGAGAACTCTCCAGAAAAAATAGATAAGTTATATTCAATACTTAAGTTCAACGATTTTATCATACTCTTGATTTGTTCGTTCAATAATTTCTTTAATTACTTTTCTTCACATTATACATACACTCAAGCTTCTTTTTGAGACATTATATCATTCAAGTTGATATCAGACCATAATTGAAAATATGCATGTCATCGCTCTAATGAGATTTAAGAACTAATACTATAAGATTTAAAAATATATATTATTGGTTGTAAGTGCATATTCATTATGAATACATATCCATGTGAGAAAATATATCACCTTAAGGAAAGAGATGTAACAAAGAGATTTACTCAAATATTTGATAAAGATTACAACTATTTTTTCTTTAATTGTCCAGAAATATTTAGTAAGGATTATTATATCTCTTGTAATATCTAATAGTTAAAAAATAAATCAGTTAAACGTGAAGAATATACTTCTTCACAATAACCATAAGAAAGAGATATATAAGAAATAACTACCTAAAATTTGAGTAATACAATCAAATGTAATTTGTAAAATCCAAAAAATATTATATTGCCTAAACAATCACCAAACACCCAATTCTATAAGTTTTCTCAGATTATCACCTCATTTAGATTATACATGTGGTTTAGAAACTTTTTTTTTTATTTTCCGAAGAATCACTGATAGCAGAATAATTTTATTGAATGTCTATATTGATAATATTCTAATTATCAAAGATGAAAAACTAAAAAGCACAACACAAGTAATTTTTCATGAATAAATATAGGCAAAGAATCTTGAGAGACTCAAATAATTTATGATACAAAAGTTGTATATTCTACGAGTGACACATCTTATTACAGAGAAAATATGTGCTCAAATTTCTTGTAGAGAATAAATTTAAGGGTTATGCTTCAACAGATACTCATATAAATCTAAATTTAATTTTATTTCGAATACGACCTTTCAAATTGAATCTACTAATTATACGAAAAGTATATGAAAAATTTACTATCTAACTATAACTATACCAAATATAATATATATAATTAGCATAGTTAATTATTTTCTCAATTTTTTTTGAAATGTTTACCTTGATGCAACTATTTGCATACTGAGATACGTGAATAATTTTTATGATTTGAAATCTCTTTTAGAGAACAAATGCACTTTGAATTTGTCAGGTATTCAAATTCAAATTGAATACCAACATAAATTGAAATAAGGTCTACAACAAAAATTTTATTTTTCTTAAAAATAATTGTCTCCAAAAATAATAAAAGATAAATAGTTATTTTAAAACCTAGTGTAGAGATATAATTCAAAACAAAAAAAATAATTATTTATAAATATTTTAGATATGCCACGTGCTCCAATAAAATTGGTATTTAATTTTTTTTCTCATTATTCTTTATTGTGACAGTCAAATAATGAAATATATAATCTCAAATTCAATATTTTATGAGTTGATAGAACACATTGAGACAAATTACTTTATTCCTAAAGAAAAAAAATCAAAAATATAACTATTATTACAACATATATTTAAATAACAGAAGAGTCAACATACATTTTCACGAAGACTTTCAAGATATATCTGCTTAATATTAGTTCCTTTAAGCTTAATATTATTAACTTATAAGAATTAACTTGATAAAAGGAAGAAATGTATTGAAGATTGCTTATTTAGGCTTATTCTAATTTATTTTGTATTTTTGATAGAAATACTCAAAATTTATGTTGCCTTAATTCTTTTTGTCTATTTCATAACGGCATGCTTGTATACTATTTTTCTGTGTTGCACGGATACGCCTAGGAGCTGCCGTGTCCACGTGTCCGACACGTGGACACGTGGACACGGGTCGGACACGCGTCAGATACGTGTCCGATACGCCACGTGGCGTATCGGACACAAATCCGTATGGGATACGCCACGTGGCGTATCGGATATGCGTCGGAGACGTATCCGACGCGTTGTTCGGAGACGTATCCGACGCATTTTTGGAAACAGATTCCAAAAACGCGTCGTTTTTTGGAATCTGTATCCAAAAATGCATTTCGGGAGGGGGGGCGGGAGGGGGTTTCGGAAGGGGGGGCGGGTGGGAGTGGGTTTCGGAAGGGGGGGCGGGCGGGAGTGGGTTTCGGAAGGGGGGGCGAGAGGGGGTTTCGGAAGGGGGGGCGGGAGGGGGTTTCGGAAGGGGGGAAGGGGGGGAAGGAAAATACCTAACATTTTATTTATATTATTTTAAAATACAAAATTTTAAATTATTTTAAAATACAGTATATTTAATTATTTTAAAATACCTAATATTTATAATTAATAATTTTTATTTTTAATTTTATTTTTTTTTATCATGATGTATCCTAGCCGTATCCGTATCCTAGTTTTTTAGAATTTGCCGTGTCCCCGTATCTTGCCGTGTCGTATCCCCGTGTCCGTATCCGTGTCCGTGCAACATAGCTATTTTTCAATAAGTAATGTTACCCTTATATTTTCTACATTAATGTGTAAAAAATATAATTTTATCTCTTGAAAAAAAAAAGAAACATAATTATCAGAGATCCATCATAGACACGTAATTCAAAATGAAGTTGACTATCATTTACGGCATACTTTGGATCAAACATATTCTTAAAAAATTTAAATTTTATTTATTTCTCATATTATTCTTTATCATAATAATCGTATAATAAAATATATAATCTTCATTTCAATATTCAATATGTAGACGAAAACAAAATAATAAATTATTTCTCTCATCAAGAAGATACATGAAAATACCATTGTAATAGTATACATTCCTTTCACATACCAATCGACATTTATATTTATGCAATGACTCAGCTCACTTCTCTTTTCTCTAAGTTTTCCATACTAATAATTTAAGCATAAACTTAACAAATTAGGGCGTATTATAATGTTTTATAGTATTTTATCTATTTTTTTTATGTTTATGTTGTGAGCACTCTCAGATTGCAGTATTTTATTTATCCTCTTAGTGTTCCTCTTTACATTAATTTTTGATAATAATTGATTGACAACTAGCATTTTAAATTATTTATTTATAATTTCTAATTTATTCATGACCAATCTAATTAAATTTATTATATGAATTAGGATAAAATGGAATTTCTAAAAAATTAGGTTGGATCACAATTAAAGAGCTTAGAACAAATCAATAATTGAGATGAACATGAATCACAATTCGTCGGTCCAGATTGAAGCCCTACTCAAGAATAACTATTGCGGACTATTCCCTCTCGATCAATACTAATCCATCTCTTCATCTAGATTCTCATCAATTCAAAAAAATAACAAAAAAAAAAAAAAAAAAAAAAATCAAAAATGCCAATTATTAATTGTTGACAGTTCACAACTTACCTTCTTAGGATTACAAATGTGCTTGATGTAATTGTCATGGCACCATATTGCACATGCATACTGTGTTCATATGTAAGTATATAATATGATTCAATTTTGAGAAGTCAATGCTTTATGCTCATAATTTTTTTAATGGAAAATAGTTGGTGCTACCTTAGTGAGAAAAAGCCTATCTGCACGTTGCTGAACAGTGCCACCAGACTTTAGCCCTAGCGCACCTAGCGCCTGAAAATAGAAGAAAAGGTTATTACAGCCAATTAATGTGTCTAATTAGCCTTCTAGAGCACCCAAGAACAACAACAAAACAGTCAAGTTTTCAAAGAAAAATAAATTTCTTAGAGCAAACACAGAAAAAAACATAATTATCTTTAGGAAAACTTATTTTGTTCATAATTTCACTCTAGAAAAATAGGAAAAATGCACATACATTTGGAAATATCATACCCTAAAGATGGACAAGTGTTACTAACCAAAGATCGGGAAAGTTACTACAACCAATGTGACATTATTCAAGGACTCAATTCAAGAGAACCCACTTTCGAACTACTGTAGTGATAGAGTCACTGTTGTGTCTAGTTGTTACTCCACATAGATGAGTAACTACTACTGCTCCCACACTTGTACTTGATACTACAAGCACGACTAGTTGAGGACAATAATGTGACCTCTCCTAGAGCTTTGTGTTAAAAAAGAACCCTAGTATAAGTGTCTCACTAGAGAATAGATGAGTCTTCCCAATAAGTGAAAATTAGAATTGAAAGACTTGATTATCTTAGCCTAAAAAATAAATTTTTTTCATCATAACTATAAGGAATAAGTGTATATAAAGATTTTAATTTAATTTTGAGCAACAAAATCAAATATAATGTACAAATTGTAAAAGAAATTACATTGCTTGAAATAATCACCGAAAACCTAGTTTATTAAATTTTCACGTATAGTCACTTTGTTTGGGTAACAATGAATATTATAATTTTTTTTTATTTTTATAGAAGAGTTTTGATGATATGTTAATTTTAATTATTATATACATAAATAATATTCTTATTATTAAAAGTGTAAAGTGGGTCGGGCAGACAGGGCCTGGCACGAGGCACAGAACGACTGAGTCGTGTCTGTCCCGATCCAACACGATCCAGAACAATGCCTAGGCCAGCGTTATGTTGTGCCGTGCAAGACCAGGGGGTGCCAAGCCTCGTGCCGGCCCAGTCACAACCCTGATACTTGGCCCGAAGGCACGATCCAGTGGCATGACCCGACACCCAGCTGCAACCGTGTGAGTTGATCTCGGACTCAAACTCAAAGTCCTAGGACCTAGATATGCTATGGCTAGGCTAAATTGAAAAACAGGGCCCGAATTGGCTCGACTCGACACGGCCCGGCATGGCCTGGCACGACCCAGACCACATCCGGCCAGACTCAGGCCGACAGGTCGTGCAGGGCTGGCCAAAATTGAGTCGTACCGTGCCGTGCCAGGCATGACATGATGACCCTATTAGGCCACCAAAAACCAGATCGTGCCGGCACGGCACGAGCTGTTCAACACTACTTATTATATGGAATGAAAAATATTAGAAATCATTCAACTCAAAAAATATATTAAATTATAATTCTATGTGAAAAAAATTGAGACTCAAAAACATTCTTGAGATTAATATAGACTACTCTAAGAAAGGGACTATTCAATCGCATAAAAGATATGTATTTGATAAACTCACAAAAATCAATTTATTGGGTTGTACTCTAGTAGATACTTTGATTAATTAAAAAAATATATTAAGATTTGTTAGCTTATTTTTTATTTTCGTATTAATTTAAAAAACATATGGACTAACCAAACACATTGGCTATTATATAAGGCCACCACTTTTATATGATTTCTGGGTTGAGGTTTTGAGGATGTTATGTTTTTTGACATAATGTTTTAACAATGTATGTGTTCGACATCATTTTGCAAGAATAACAAATTACACAACCAGAGTGTTGTTATTAGTTCCCCACACCACTCATCACAAAATGTGTTATTCACATCATTCATCAAGCATAATTCCCACCAGCATACATTATTCACGCCGAGTCCATCAATTCCACAAAGTGTTGTTCGAAAAAAACCACAGCATCCCACAAAGTGTTCTTCACCAAATTTTCAAAAACCACGAAGCTACACTTTTTAGTACACAATTGCTGGCGTCGAGGCAGAGAACAACCATAGAAGAGGGCATAAAGGCATGAGTTAAGTGCCAATGTGACAGCGTCGGCCATGGAAGCATCTTGCATCATCATGTGTAGGGGCACGAGGGTGTGCTAGGTGTGACACTGACTAGCACCGGTTTTAGCACAAATAAGAGATCCGATTAGGCTGTTATATTCTGACCGAGAGACACCAACCCTAAAAATATTGTCTCAATTGAGACATACATATCAAATATATCGTGCTGTATATATAATTTGTTTTTTACTTAATAATCTATTTTTAATATTTTCATGTAAGTGCAGGAAAGAAAATATTAAAAGCCCGGAGATTCAGTAGTAGCACAATAACGGAGGTCCTGCTCCAAAATTTTTAGAGCAGAGCCTGACCCATTCCATGATCCGACCCGCTTCGGTTAAATGAACCGGATGTTTATTTTTATATAAAATGATTTGTAATTTATTTTTCGGGCGGCTATTTTTGACCCGGTTGAACTGTTCATCATCCCTCTCCTCCTCTCTCTCTCTGTGCGATTTCGCGACTGCTCCGTGCTGCATACTGTAAGACGTTCTATTTTGGTTTTAATATGTAACGCATAAGCGTTTTCTGGTGGAGGTAGCTAGCCGTACTGAGCGACTAGCGAACCACGTTATTTCCTGTGTTGAATTCTCGTTTTTGATTCTGTCGTGAATGCTGTTGGATTGGGATATATATATTGCTTGTTTCTGTGTTTCTGTTTCTTAATCTCACTACTCGTGGAAGCGCAATTTCCCAACATATAGAAATAATATCATGGGGGTTACATCATAATATAGCTAGCATATCCATGTGGAATACTACTAATTCCACCTTATTTTACTAAAAAACATACATTATCATTATTAACACATATGCATACACTCTAACATACCAAGTCTTTCTCAACATCATCGTTTTAAAATTTGTTAATACATCTCTACACAATCAAATCTTAATAAAACTTCACCATTATAATGAGAATAATATAAGAGTAGTTGAAAACCTGTGAAAATATCATGTTGCAAGCATGTATTAGAGGTTGTCTCTGTCAAATGATGAGAGATCTCATGTTCGAGACTTATCAGATATAATTTCTAGACATAATTAGCCTCTCTCTGACAGTATACTACACGAGAGCCTTATGCACTGGATATGACCTCTTATATAACTCCAAACAAAGTTGATTTTGTGTGGTGCTTGATTATGTGTGGTGTCAAACGTATGTATGAAAATACATAAAGCATGATCAAAATTCAAAAAGCAAGATACATACTTCCTTTAACTTTTCTGGACCAACTTCCACGAGCTCTTCGACTGTGCTATAGTAATCAAGATCAATTATAGTATGCTGAGCTTCCAAGTGCCCATTTTCTTGGAAACCCTTCTCCCATCCAAGTACCTTTCCCCTTGCCCACTGCTCATCAAACTCACTTTTAACCTGTGATGAATAATCACAACACAGAACAATGTTATAAGCCAATGTTAAGAATATTTCTATGTAACATACAATCAGCAAAGATCCAGAACTTTAAGAATGCCCATAAAACATATAAAGATGGTTTTTCCACACACACACACACACACACACATATATGTGTGTGTGTGTGTGTTATTGTTATACACATTGTGTGTGAGTAAATAACAACACATTGCTTTACATATTGTAAGATTTATTAACCTAATTGTAATCATATCAGGGTTAGCATTTACCTAAGCTAATCTGGCACAGATTAGGTCGAGACAGATGAGAATAATATAAGTTTTGAAAGAGTTTGAGGGGGTAGTATTGATGTTTTGTCATTTGGATAATCAAACCTAAATTTTTTAACTAACTCGATCCAATGATTGCATCCAATTAGTCAATTTGGAGGAATCATAATTCATAGGCATACTAAGAGTGTGCCAAAATTGTCCCCATCAGCTGGACATAGTTCAAGTAGTTGAATTGATTTTTCAATTATGGGGAGAAAATTGTCCCCATCATGGGCATTACTTCATTTATAAAATTAAATAAAAATATATAATATTTGAACCTTATAGAACAAGATTTCATTTTTATGGAAGACCATGCAATCTCAGAATTTTCTATAAATGATACTTAGATAAATATAATATATTTTATACCCTTTAAATAATTTTAAATCATAGTTTTTAAAGACACATTAATCAGTATCATTTTCGGAATCATAGTTGTTAAATCAAGATTCAAATCGAGACTCGAAATGTTTGATTAGTAAATCGAAAATTAAAAATCAAATCGAATTGTGAATCAAATTTTTTATGATTTTTTTTCATGTTAATTAATTCATATTTCCTACAGTTGACAATTTTATTTTTGATATTTTAATTTTTATTTTTATGACTTTTTGAGAATTTTGGTCCCTTGAGAATCGGTATTAAATCGATTTTTACGAATCAATTTGTGATTTAGCAATTTAGTCTTCGATTCATGCATATTTTTAATTCTTTTAAAGAGCCGGATCATTTACCCCTTAAATCATGAATCATACAATTTTGATAACAGTACTAGGAATTATTAATTAAATGAATATAATGTATTAAGATATTTTGTTCACTTGATCAAGTGTCCAATAGTCCAAAAAAACATATGGAATAATGTGCAAAAAATATATGATGTTTTAGAAGAGTTTCACAAACTCATATAATTTATTTTTAAAAAGATATTCACCTAATTTTATTTCACTTAAAGAATATATTTTTAAAAAGAATAATTTTATTATCTCAAATCATTATTTCAATGTTGAATAACTTTCCAAAAAAAAAACAAAATTTAACTAGATAAAAAGATATATTTTTTCTAAAATATTGTTATAATAATATATTAATATGAAGAGCTAATGATAGGAAGAGCTAATAACAAGCCAATAAGAAGAAGAAATATAGAGTTATTTTATGGCCATCAAATTACATAACATTTTTATATCAGAGGTAGTTAGAAGTATCAAACGGGCCGGGTCGGGCCTACCCAGCACGGCATTGGAATGACCCATGCTCGTGCACGTTCCGGGCTTGTTCAAGGCACTGCTAATAATGCACGATATTAGTTGCCTGATTTTTACAAAGGTGTCCGCTCTCGTACAAAAGGAGAGAGATTCAACTATGCACATATCAGATTGAAGAATGTCATTGAGCAATCTTTTGACATTTTGAGTAGTTATACATAACTATATTCAAATTTTATGTATTGCTAAAGCTTTCTTAGAGTAGAGTAAAAATGAGTATGGTGAAAATTCAAAAATACTTCAAAATAATCATGAAGGTCAACTACAAGTAGGATGAAGAACTGCATAAGCTGATCAAATTTGCATGATTAATTTAAGAGAGAAAATAATAAATCAACTGATTGTAAATTAATTTTTATTTATTTTATAAACATATTTATCTTTTTTTGAATTTTGTGATTTTAATTATGGATATGATATTAATAATTTTCTTTTAAATAATAATTAATAATTATAGTAAAAAATAAAATACTATTAAAAATTTTATTTATTTTGAATAATATGTACTGCAATGATAATAAGGATAAACATATAAAATACATCATTTTCAGCATTCAGCATTTATAGTTATCAAACAATATATTTATCTGTAGTATTCAATTATCAGTAATTTATCAAATAATTTTTAATACAAATTCAATATTTATAAAATTCAACCTTAATTTTTTAGTACTTAGTTTTTTCAGTTTTATAATATAAGCTCATAATCTTAAAAAAAATTTAAATTTTAAACTGGCCCGTACATGTAGAACTAGCCCATACGGGCCCAACCCGATACGGTTAAAACTTGGCTGGGGCTATAAGCCATGCCTGGCCTGGCTTGAAGAAACCATGTCGAGCCAGGCACGATAGCCAGATTGTGAAGCCTAAAACCAGGCTGGCCAGCCCGGCTCATTTGACACCTCTAGAGGCAGTTTTATGAACATTCAAGCCGGGAGCAATGCTAAGTTTTGAAATAAAGTCGACAAAATCCCAGCTCACCACAAGTAGCATTTCAACCAAATCCATAGTACCCTTCAAACTATTTTGATAGAACTTCAAACCATGTGAGTCTCACAAAACACCACTCCCATTGATAATCCATTTTCCCTAGGCGAAACCTCCCATAATTAGCCTCTTCCCAACACCAACTACTACCCCAACTGAAACCATGCATATTTAAAATTTTCATTTTCCAAATTCAATGGAGATGATTTGACGAGCTAGATCTTCAATTAGGTGGCCACTTGGAGTTTTTGACAGCGGTGTCCCGGTGTAAATTTCTCATCGCAAGAGTAGCACAGCCTTTTTTCGCGCCAACCTCGTACCTCTTAATTGGTAATTCTTTGGAATGATATTATAGTGGTGATCTAAGGTTGACCCACCTTGAGTGTGGGTGAAAGTCTGAGAAATCTGACTGTGTTGTTTAGGTTAGATCCTAGAGTAAAGGCTGCCACTTTGGGACAAATGTAACCGCCCCCTTTTTTTTGTGAAGAGTTATGCTCTTCAAGGATTCCGAGCATCATATATACCATAGAGAAATATTTGGGAGTGCCCACAAATTAGGCACTCTTATTATACACAAAATAAAAATAAAAATAAAAAACATAACATGTACTACAAGAGACATGATACTGTAATCTCTCAATATCTCAACCATTTCTAGACCAAAAAATAATTAAAAAAATACAAGAAAATCAAATAAATTTTTTCGTACCCAGATGATAAAATCTCAAAAATTAATTCAAAAGAACTTTTAGCCAAAATAAACAAGTAGAAAAATATAAAGAATAAGAAAAAATACCACAGATAGCACGAAAAATCATCACCACAACATTTTCTAGTAGTTGTTTCCACAAATAAAGGTGGTCGGCAACAATGATCGACAACTAGCTGTGGTAGTTACTCGAATAAATAATACACTCTACCATGTTCAAGTTAGGAAATAGATAAAATTATACTTTTTAAAATTAATAATAGTGTGTATACAAAAAAATAATATAAAATTAAAAAAGAACACTCATTAATAAAGTAGGAGCACTCACTATGAATGATTATATATAAAAAAGCTATCCAACAGAACAATTTTTTAGGCTCAATTCCAAACCAAAAATTTTTAACCAACTCAAAACAAATACTTCATTAGCAAATAGATCACGTGATCTCATCAAAAAATTATATCCCACCAAGGGCATGTACTAGCTATTATTGTTGAGTTTGGAGTCATACATTTTTTCTTAAATAACATATACTCCTGTTGCTTCAATTAGATTATTTAGAAAGATCGTATGACTGTTCGACTATCTGAAAGCGATCAAGATAAATATTAAACTTGATTTGCATGTTTAATATGATGATCACCGAAGCTCAATTCAATCATAGTGATAGAACATCTCTTTTTTAACTCGGGTTATGCACCCCCGGGGCCCCGAGGTGGGATCGAGGTTGTAGGGCTATGCTCGCACACGCAACAAAGGGTAGAATGAGGATCAAACCCGTGACCTCAAAAGGAGTGCATCCAACATCCACCATTTAGACTAATTAAGTTAGAACGATTTTGGATCAACTTATGGGTTCTTAATAGAGGTGTCAACCGGGACAGGTCGGCCCAGCCCGGCATGAGGCACGGCACGGTTCGGCCGTGCCTGGGCCGGCCAGGCATAGAAAAATCCCGTGCCCGGGCCCGTGTCGTGCCCGGGTCAGGCACGAGCCGTGCCATGCCTGACCCGGCACGGTTCGGCCCGTGGCACGGCACACCAGCACGGGTTCGTCCCGTGTCGGGTGTCCCCTGAGCCCGACCTCATGATCGCCCCTCCCGCAAAAAAGACTGCGGGTCGGGTCTGATTGAACCCGACCCTTGGTCCCACGAAGCCCGAACCGTACGGACAGGCCAAGCCCGAGCGAGCCCGGCACGGCCCCAGGCACGGCCCGACTTTTTTAAACCGTGCCGGGCACGAAGGCACGCTCGTGCTCAAAAAAATGGGCCTGCCGGCCCGGCCCGGCCCTTTTGACACCTCTAGTTCTTAATTTCAGGATAAACCACACCAAACATAACTCATGCTCTTGCATTAAGCACACAACATTTTAATAAAAAAGATTTTGGAATATTCACCATGTACGCCTCAACTAGATACAACATTTGGCCTAAATGCTTCAAATGAATAGTACCTTGGCAAACATCCGATCAAGATCCTGCAGCGGATCTATTCGCTGGAAAAAATAAATTAAATATTCAAGGAGATTCTGCATGTAAGCCTGGTATTGCCTGCGCAAGATTCATAGACAAAGAAATTTTAGGCGAGCATTTTTCACGGGTAAATAAAAAAAAAAGCAAAGATTATAGATTTAAAAAAAAAAATAGAAAATTAAGTTTCACCTTGTTGACCTCAGCTTTCGTGCTATGGTATGCGGTTGCGAGAAAGTTTCAAGGTACGCAGAGTACTCCAGAGGCTCCCCAAATTTTGAATTTATGTATTGATTGTACAATTCATGCATGTCAAGATATTTCCCATATGATTCCTGAAATTAAAAGGAAAAGAAACCCAAGACAAGGTATTTATTCAAATTTATGGCAGCAGAGCACTACGCGAAAATTCATCCACTTTCAGATCAATGATCAAGTTTTAGAATGTCATAACTTCTCTCATGCACGAAAAAAAATTAAAATACCACTATATAAATCTAGAAGCTTCCATGCCATTAGAGGTGTCTAACGGGCCGGGCCGGGCCGGCCTATTTTTTAGGGCACGAACGTGCTACCGTGCCTGGCCCGGCACGGTTTAAAAACATCCGGGCCCGGCACGGTTTAAAAACATCCGGGCCCGGCACGGCCCGTAGGCACGGCAGGCAGTGCCGTGCCGGGTCGGGAGTAGGGACCGCAGGTCGGGATCCAATCAGACCTGACCCGCGGTATTTTTTTCGGGAAGGGCTAGGTCACGCCCACGCGTGCCTGCGTGAAACCGACACGGAAAGAACCTATGCCGGCGTGCCATGCCGGGCCAGACACAGCACGGCTCGGGCCAGGCACGGCACGAGCCCGAACACGGTTTAAAAACGTGCCGTGCCTCGTGCCGGGCCGGGCCGGCCCGGTTGACACCTCTACATGCCATTCTCTAGGTATCAACAGACCAATAAGCTAAGTTATTATAATAATAATAATAATAATAATAATAATAATAAATATGGTGCAACAAGAGTGAAAAACACGGACAAGTACCTCACCGGTAAATTCAATAATGGGTTCCTCTTTAAGAAGAGATTCGTATTCCTCACCGGCATCAACAACACGTGCAACGGGATGTCTTCTATGGTACTCACGTATCTGCACACAAAATTGTGAAAAAAAAAATTAGATAGGCGGGTAATCGGCAAGATTTTAATGATGGTCACGAGCGATGCGGTTCCTTGGCTTATTTTTGTCTTTGCTTTTTTTGTTTTTTTTGATGACCATGGAGGTCAGGGCCAGCTTGTGCGCACCTCGGCTGATTCCTCGGGGCCCTGAAGTTAACGAGTGGGTAGGCCTCGAGTGGCCCTGGTGGGACTTGGACTCGTAACCAATGGGGAGCAGCCACCAACGCCCAACCAGCTGATCTACCCCACTAGGGGGGTGTTGCAGCTCCTTGGCTTATGAACATCACTGTAAACCGAACAAGTAAAATATTGATAGCTGATTGCGTTTTGCGTGCTTTTAGATTCATGATTTTTACAGGGCATAGAAAGAAAACTCACATTTGTAGTTAGAACTTAGAGCAACTCCAACGGGAGTTACCAAAATAGGAGTGCTAAATATTATTTTGCAAACTTAAACAGTATTTTGGCACCCCTAACAATAATTATGCTCCAATGGTTGGTGCCAATATGGGGTGCTATTTTAATAATTAAATATTTTTTTATTCAAAAAATTTTTTTTTCATCTCCTTGAGAGTGTCATTGTGAGATGCACAGTAGCCATAACTGCTATTTTGCATCATCTATTTTCTCTCTCCAAAGTTGCCAAATATGGCACCTCTATACCATGGATAGCATTTTGCAACCCCCTATGTCACCCCCATTGGAGCAACAGAATTTATGATTTGGGTGTTATTTTGGCAGTTAGGAGGATGACATCCCTGATGGCACCTCTAGTTGGAGTTGCTCTTAGAAGGCGATATTTTTCAAAAAAAAAAAAATGTAGAGCATAAAAATCATTATTTTTTACAATTTTTAAGAATGAATAAATTGATGATAACCATTTAATAGACACAGCCTAGCACGTCGCTTTCGAGTTAAAATAATGGTTTGTATTCAGAAATTTTTGCAGTCGGAAACTGTTCTAGAGGGTTCTAGAAGATTCCAGAATATTGAAGATTTGAACCTAGACAAACTAATCCAGTAGGTTCAAATACGTTCTAGAACCAATCTACATATTAAATTATTTAAAAATAAAATTTTTATTTATTCAAATATAAAAATGATAATAAATGAAAAATATATAAAAAATCAACAAAATAATTGAAACACATATTTATAACATTTTAATATACAAATAAATAAAATAAACACAAATATATCAATCAACTCTACAATCAAAAACAAAATTTAACATTTTAATACACAAATCATGCTTCAACATGAAATCTTAAAAAGATTAATATAAACAAAAAAATTGCAAGGATCCATATTTTTAACATTAATAATTATTATGTTATAATTACAATAATAATCATAACATACTTACAAAAAAAAATAGAAATTTTTAATAAAAGTTTCACGAAATTTTATATAATTACAAGGAATTACATAATTCAATATAAATAAAAAATCATCCCACATTAATGTACATTGCATAATTGCAAGGATACATAGCAAGTATAAATGTAGATGTCATGTATATTTATCTCATTAAAAATCTTCATCAACAAGTTTTCATTATCACAAAACATACAAGCATAAATTTGAAGAATCACCTCTTTCAATCTATCATAAAATGCACTATAAGCATTTGTCCCCATGGAAGTTTGACCTCCAAGTGCTGCAATCTCATCTTTCCTAGCATTGTCTTTATCTTCGTAAATATCAGCCTGAAGTTGCATTGCGAAAAAAATCATTGAGACAAGCAAAAAAAAAAGTCCAAAAAAAAAAAAGTCCAAAAAATCATTGATAAATAAAGTATCTCTTGATTTTTATCAATAAAAGAAATCATAGAAATTTATTTAGAACTTGATAGCATTGACTTAAGAGTTGGTATTTTGCTTGAGTTTGCTTTAGCTCTTATATCAAAAAATAATAATAATTTCACCACATGTTAAATCATCACCCTCAAATATCAAATCAATTTCTGCAATACTTTTATATTTTATTTTTTCCATCAATCATTTATTGTTACCATTTAACTTTCAAAAAAATAAAAATTAATGATATGATACTCATGATATCTTTTTTTCAAGGCTCAATTTTACTTAATATATGTTAAATCATTCAAGCATTGATGTTTTGGCCAATTTCTTATCTTGCTATGAATTTGAAAAAAAAAATATAATTATATATTACATTAAATAATATTGTAAAAATAAATTTAATTACATGTAATTATTCTAATAACTTACAATTTCAAAAATAATCTAATTGATTTCAGAGCCAACTATATGCAACATATCAGGTTGAGAACTCATAATATAAATTTTTATAAATTTTAGTACTAGATTCAAACAGATATTACTCAGATATAATTAATATAAATAAATTATCATTTGAATATTTCAAATATTTTTATCAAAAACATAGAATAATTTAAATACACAAATCAATTAAACTAAATAAACTAACGTAAAGATTAGTATTCAGTTTTTTAATAGTAACCTCATTATTAAAAAATCTCTAGTATGCATGTACAAATCTAATTATAATATAATTATATCTTGTTCACATCTATGATTCATTAATCTCGATATGTATTTACATACATCTTCAAAGATTTTTAAATTTAAGTTCAATCTTAATCTTTTTGTATCATTATAGATAGACCTTCAAATTTAAAAAATATTCAGCAGAACACAAAAGTCAATGAAGTTGAACCCTCTCTTCTCCTATCAATGATTTTTATAATTTCCGAATATTTCTTTTCACTCTCATTATAGCTTTTAACAATCATTTTCTTCACCTTTATCATAGGAACATAAATACAATCCATAGGAAACATTGTTTCATCATCCACAAAGTGAACAACACATACAAGAAGGCCGCATACCTTCAATCAAAAAATATTCCAAAAAATAGGACATAAAAATAATATTGGCAAAATTTTATCCATTATATGCTTTTACTCATTTACTTTTTATTTAATCTGAACTAGTAAACATTTTCCACAAATTATTTTTTTATTCATTGATAGAAGATACAATAATAAAGTTATTACAAACTTTTTTACTTCCACTTGAGAAGTTTACTTTAATTTCAGTTGCATTATTTATATTTTTGAAAACTGAAGAATATAAAAAGAAAATTGGATTGACTCTGAGAGAGATAGATTAGTAGGGTGGGGATGACTAATATAGATGAATTATGGTGAGGAATTTATACAGATGAGTAGTAGCAACGATGGTGAGAGGCTAATATAAATGAGTTGTGATGAAAGAATTATAGAGATGAGTGGTGATGAGAGTAGTGAGAAAATGAAGATTTAGTGATGAACAAAAAATAATGGGAAATAGAAAGGTGAGGGACAAGGAATATGGGACAAAAAGTAATGATCATAATTATTAAAGGCACGCCTTAGGCATGACTAAAGCCCAGGCTCCACCAGACCCATGACTATTGTTCACTAGATTTTAGCATGTAAAATCACGTGAATGTTTCACATGATTTCAGAGTCCCAGATATCATTCTATTTTATTTTGCTTTGGCTTGTCACACCCAAAAATGTTTTTCTGATAAATAATTAATTCCTGAAAAATCCCAAGATATTCATGTACAAAAACAATTCATGAATTATTTTTTATGATTTTGTCAGATATTTCATCTGTCACAACATATTTATATAGATCATCAATCAATTATTCATTATATTTCATCTCCAATTTTTATGGAGAATTATGAGTTCCAAAAATATTGAGACACATGTAGTTGTCTATAAAAATCAATATCACAACTCATCAATAATTTTGTTTTTTTTTTTTAATATTTCTCTTCCATTTATAGCAAGTCATATTAATCAACTCTTCAGTCATACTCATAAATTCAATTAGTATCAACAAAGCAAAAAATATAAGCAGAAAGACTAGACACCTTCAAATAGTAATATATGATGTTCCTCAAAGAAAATGAGATTTACATTTCATTACACTTTTCTACTTCAATTATATTATCCAAAGATTATTTCACTAATTAAAACTAATCAACATCTTTCTCAAATTATGTTTTGACTCGCATAATCAAAGATTATAAAAATAAAAAAATGATACATTTTTGTTGTCGTGAGAATGTGACATGAAGTGAGACATTGAAAAACAAGTATTCATGATACACACATTTTATATTTAATAAATAATTTAAATCATACATAATAAATTGCATAAATAAAAAAAATAAAAATAACTTATCATAGAATTACAAATTCAATTCTTTACCTATTTTATAATTAAAACAAAATACATGAATCACCCTTATAAAGATGACAAATAATCGAGGAAGCTCAAAAATCGAGTGCTTAGTGCTCTCTCATCAGAAAATTATAAAAAAAACAGAAAAAAAAAATTAAAAAAATAATTTTAACATGAAATCGTAAAACATCAACACCACCCCCTAATCTAGTGAGCTCCAAGACAAATTGCAATCATATTTTGATTAAGTCTCAACTAATAACATGATAGTTTTCATAGCTTCAAGCATGATAACTTTAGCAGCAATAATTACACGTGCTACTTTTTGACAACATCTAGGATGCTTAATATAGAGGCCAACTTACCTAGGCGTTATCGATTTTTATTTTACATTGTTGCGTGCACTATCGCACAACAATAGAGACAGCACGTGTATGCTTTCTAGCACACTTATTTGCTCATCTTTTTAGATATTTGTCGCCCACCGTGGGTGTGCGACTTCTAATTGCCATCACAATGTGTGACAGTAGGAGAGGGCGCACATGAATAATGAATGCACCTTCTCCCTTAGGGTTTGCAGCCTAGTCTAAAAACACTCACACACCTAGAAAAAATGTCATATGATACTTATAGCTTTGATATCATGTAGAATTACAAATTCAATTCTTTAACTTCTTAATAATATAAATAAGAAACATGAACCAACGTTGTATTTAGAATAAACTAATTGGAGTAACATACAAGGTAAGTGTTTTCACCAAAAAATAAATAAAAAATAAAAAGATAAAGAAACAATTTTAAAAGTAAAGTTGTAATACATCAATATTTATTAAAATAAAAAAATATATTAGTTTCTTTTTTTCCACATATAATCATATGTGAAAAAATAGAAATTGAATTCAAAATAATAATAGTTCTAGCCTATTACAAAAAATATAACTTAAATCAAAATAACAAACTAAAATTGAATACATATGACTGAAATGTTTCCAATTAAATTTTCATATATAAAAGCATCATCATTTGGTGATAATATATTAATAATAAAAAATTTTTGAATATCACATCATTTAATCTTTTTATTTTACATAATTTTTGTTCTTCATGAATTGGCATCAAAATTAAATATATTTTTTCTTCAAATTTACCAAAGTATTAATCAAAATTAGTATATCGAGTCACGATTATAATTAAAGTTTTTTAATTATCACTTGCATATTCATCATGTTTTCTTTTATCAAAATGTAAAAGATTAATATAATTTAAGATCAAGCATTATCTTCATAACAATATAGATCAAGCATGAGAAGAATAGCTATTTTTTTCATAATCTAAATTAATATCATTCATCAAAATCAAATTAATATTTTATTTCTTAGTAGACTTCACTCATCTAATCTCATATCATATATAGTAAACACAAGAGTATTCAAGTTTAGTTTATTTTTTATTAATCTATAAATATTTAAATAAATAAATTTATATGTTATGATATAATTAACGTTCACTTATATTAGAAAAAAATTGTGTATAAAAATTTAAAAAATGAACTACTTAATCCAAAGTATTTCAATTTTTCTTAAAACCCAAAATATCACAAGGCTAAAAATTCAAGTAAGAAACTTTATAACTATAATGATCAGGTCCCAAAAACATCTATCCATTTTAATGTTTGAGAATTAATTACAACATAATTTTTAAATTCACATATTATTTAGTCGTATGAATCTAATTGAATATTAACATTTAAAATTCTTGAAAATGTAATATTTTATCAATGTATTAAAACAAATTCAATTTAAATTTCACTTATATTATAGAACATATCCTCAATCATAATTAAAAATAAATATGATAGTCCATTACATGTAAAAATTGATAAAATTATACAATTTCTTTTATTTTTATTTTTATTTTTATCGAAATTGAACAATATCTTCTCTTCATACTCACATAACTAAATATAATTTTCTTCTTGATTAAGCTCAATAAATCAAATTAATATCATCCATCAAAATCAAATCAATATTTTATTTTCTTAGTAGAGTCCAATCTACTAACCTCATCTCGTATCTCAAAAACATTTGAATATATGAATTTATTTTTTATTTTTATTAAAACTTATAATCTACAAATAATAAAAATATATATTTATTTGTTAAGTTATAATTAAAATTTTCTTATATTAAAAAAGAAATGTCTATAAAAAATAAAAATAAAAAATGTATTAGTAAATCCAAAGCATTTCAATTTCACTTAAAACACAAATCATTATTATGTAAGGTTAAAATCCCAATAGCAAACTTTATAACTATAATGTTCAGGTCTCAAAAAACAACTATATATTTTAATTTTTGAGAATTAATTACAACAACAATTTTAAATTCACACATTATTCAATAATATAAATTCACTTGAATATCAACTTTTAAATATTCTTAATAATACAACATTTGTTCGACATATCCAAATAATTCATTTCTACTTTTATTTATATTATATAATATATTCTCATATAATAATTTTAAATTAAGATGATTATCTATTACAAGTAAAGATATATTAAATTATAGAGTTTATCTTATATCTATTTTTTTCGACAAAAAAAATCATATTTTCTCTTCATACTCACACAATTAAATATAATTTTCTACTTGATTAAGCACAATAACACATAAATCTAACTCATCACTCATCCTTCCTCTTAATTAACTCATTTCTCAAGTAACTACTGAAATTATGATATTTATATTAAAAATAATATGATGCTAAAAATTTAAATCAAGTAACATTAAATTTCAAGTATTTTATCTCTTTTACCTTTATAATTCATATAATGTTAACATCATTTCTCATATTAAAACAATAATATAAAAGTCTATTTTTGCTTAAAAAAATATTGGAGATAAAAATACAATATTATATCATATAAATATATATAGTTTTTACATATATTCACATCATATTAAAAACCTAAGTATTTATAATTAATAACTTCATCATTTTTCTAGCATCTCAACATTTTTCAACATCAAATATATACAATGAACAAAACAAATAATTCATCACAAACTTCACTCATTTTTATTTCATAATCCACTTACTTTCATTTATATAATTAAAAAGCATTTCAATTATAACTTAATATCCTTATTATCAAAGTCTTCTATCACATAATATTTAAATAATATTAAAACCATTTTTGTACTCGCTCTTGAATACAAAAATCAGTCAATCACTGATCATTCTATCTCATAATATAACATAATATCCTTAATATCCTTATTAACATCACTTCTCTCATTTGTTCAATCGCCAAATCGGTTGCTAGACTAGTCTGATTCTACCAATTGGGCCCTTTAAGTATTCATATAATCTCTTCATGCATAGATGAAAATTAAACTCAAACGCAAAATTTGTAATAGTAGTAAGAAAACTAGACCAGACCAATAAGCCAAATTGTCCATTCGTCAATCGATCATCAGACCAAAAGACTAGCAAAACTAGTTAATTTTTAAGGAACCGGACCATATTGTGTGCCCACTTAAAATAAATTTATAGTGACCAATATGATTCAAATTCGTAAGCTAATAATTACAAAACGACCCAATTACAACCTTGGTTACCTACCTCTCTATTATTTTACGTACATATTAATTTTTTTTAACTACATTCCTATTAAAATAATATTTTAATAAATTACTTAATATTAATGATTTTATTTTATATCTTATTATTTATTATTATAATATTTAAATTATAATTATAATATTCCAAATAAATCTTTTTTATATCATTTATATAATAATTAAATATAAACAAAATAAATATTAAAAATTATTTTTATATATCAATTATTTTATATTATTAAATATATTAAAATAAATAATTTTATGTCAATTATACTTACAAAATAATTTAATGTATATTTTATATGTTTATATTTTTTAAAAAAATTTATTCAAATATTTTTACTTATTTTAAATAATTTTCAAATTCTAATTATTAATTTATTAATATTTATGAAATATCCATAAAATTCAAGTAATATAAATTTAGATTTACCGATATTTCAATCTACATATATGTGTATGTAATTTTTAAATTATTTTTAAATTTTAATAATATGAAAAATATATTTATAATATCACCAGTTCAATAACAATTTAATAACGTCTGATCATGGACTCAACCAATAAATTATGAACCAGTAACTTTTTTAATTCAATCATTAGTCCAATTATATTAACATTGGTATTAATCATAATAATCCAAAAAAAAATTCATTATATTGAACATACTTTTGAGTATACAACCTATCCAAAATTTTTATACATCTTTTGTTTTCCTACTTCCACTTATAATTTAAAATAGTGTGCTCCAGTTATGAAATCATAATATTTGTTTATATGTCTATTCGGTATCACCCCCCAACCCACAGTTACATTCCCACCCTCATAGTCTCACTCCCTATCATTTTAAAAAATATATTCTCATTTTTTAATCATTATAATTTTTAATCCTTATAGCTAGACAACACTAACTTCTTTTAAAATAGTATACTAATGTTAGCCACATATTAACTTGTTATAAACATTTCAATTCTTTTTAATTTTTAATTTTTATAACTGGTTAATACTTATATGTATTTAAATCTAGCATATTTATTCTTCTTTACAAGATGTCATACCAAGATGAGTTCAAGCTAAATGATATTTAAGTCAACCTATCTCTCATGCATTTTTAATTGTATAATCTACGTCACATATACTTTCCACATAAACTTCAATAGTGTATTTGCACAATATATTTTCATGAAATTTTTAAATAACATAAACTCATTCTAAGTAATAAATACTAATAATCATTTTTTTATATATAATAACATGTGGAAGTGTATGTTGTACCCAGTACACAATTTTATCCTCAAAAGAAAAAATATTATGTATGATAATTTTTAAATCCATTTATATAAAGTCACTTGTCATCCCACCATTGTATCACCTCTAATACATGCAAGTAGCATAAACAATTCTAAGACAATCAATCATTTATTCTTATCCAAACTTTTTAATTTTGAAATTTATGAATTTTTGAACAATTGCATACTACAAAAAATTAACATTCTTACAAAATAAAAATTTAAAAAAAATATAAAATATAATTATCATCACATGGCTTAAAATATAATATCTAATGATTTGAATGACATTGTGCTCTTTAATTCTTATTATTTATCAATCAATCGACTCAAATATTTTTCCTTGAATCGTTATCAAAGAAGCTACATAAGTGTAAATATTTTTTGCATTTAAAATTAATTAAAATTTATCAATTTTTTACATCCTCTTTATTCATTTGTGAAAAATATTATTTTTTTCACCAAAATAAAGAATCGTTTATCAAATTTTTAATGATAGATAATTCCTTCTTCAAGCTTGCTAGCCTAATCTCATAAAAATTAGGATCTTTTGTACCCGCGTCATGCTACACAATCATCATAATCAAAGTATATTTTAAATATAATCAGAATCAACTAAAACACTTCAAACATCATCTAAAAATTATGATATATCATAATGATAAACAACTTTATTCTCATACATTCATTTATTAATCAATAGAGACATGCTCTATTTCATGCATTCATTCAATACGAATTATCACTCCCAAATTAGAAGTACAAGAATTTATCAATGTGACTTTTTTTATTTTAACATTGTTGTACATCACATAAAGATATTATCTGTTTCCCTATTTCTATCTCCAATAAATTTTTTAAAATACTCAATCTAATATTTATTTTTTTATTAAATATTTCATTTTCATAATCAAACACATTTCATATACCTCTAGGCTCATTATATATTACTGCAAATATTAAACATGAAGTTCTCAAAATTTCACAATTTCTTATTAATTTACTATCAATTAATAAATTAACACGAGCATTGAAATGTATAGTGATATTGTTTCCCAATTTTTGCATTGTATACAATGATACTATGAGGAAGATTATTGGCATGGACAAGAAACAATAGCCTCTACTACCTTGCACAAGATCAAAAATCAACCTTACCTTACACTATTAATAAGTATTTCAATCTTTGGCATCAACATCTCGATAACCCATCATCCGTTCACCTCCAAGTTCTTTCTTGTTAAAATCAATCATAAAATTTATCTTGATCCCAAACATATTAGTGAGATTTGTCCCAGCCACTAGCCAAACAAACTTGTATATCTTTTTCATCTAGTTTAATTTCATTTAAAATTTTTTTTTTATTTAATTCATTATGATATTTAGCGGTCACATCTAATAAATTCACTATGAGCTCATTATTTCCAAATAATTATTGATAATCATACTCAATATACTTAGATATATCTCATGAGTTTCAAATTTAAAACACAACAAATGATATGGTCATTCATTTATTGGGTGAAAACACAATTCAATTGTCTTGTTAAAAATTTTGGAACTGATAATGACTTTAAATTTTCCTGTGTGATATAAGTTTTAAATACAAAAAATAAATAATTATCATCATTCATACACGCACATCCAAACAAAATAGGATAATATAGAGGAAATTTCGTCATCTTCTAAATAAGAGAAGGACTCTTCATTTTCAAGCTAAATTGTCAATAAAATTTTGGGAGAAAGAATTCAAATAGCTTGCCATATGATTCATCATATCAATTTCTCTATAACAATCTTCCAGCATATAATCCTTTACGAACCTTTTGATATCTTTGTTATGTTGCATGTTTGTTAGTTATCCTCTTGGTCAATAACATTATTTGATTTATAACTTTCAAGGTAATATATTTTTCTCTTTCTAGAAATCAACTTTCATAAAAATATTTTTTTATTTCACATTTTCCCACAATAGAAACAAAAAAAATCTCATAATCCTTCATTTACCACAAATCCCAAATGCACCAAGCACCATAAAGACAACCAAATCAATACTTATTGATTATTTGCTTTTCCCAATAATCTTGCCTTCATTCCCTATTTCACATTTCAATGAACCTATAAATGATTATGACATCATTTTTCTACCACCATCTTCTGTAACTCATCATTCTGATCACATCAAACATTTATTTGTCAAACTTTGAAACTTTAATCTCTATCACACCACAAGAATACTTCAGGCCAATCTTCTTCCTTGATAGGTATGCAACATCCTTTAATTTAATATATTTCTTATGCATATTTCTCACCCAAATATCTTACTTTTATTTGTGTTATCACTACTCTTGTGGATCATGAGACTTATGAACATGCTATACCATATCCAGATTGACAAGAATCTATGACTACTAAACTTCATGCTCTTAAACAAAAATATACTTGGACACTTACACAACTTCCCCCTAGACATAATCAAATTGAGCGCAAATGTATGTAGAAAATTAAAGATAACTCTAAAGATACCCAACATGAAGGGATCAACTACAAGGAGACATATGCTCCATAGTCATTTAACTACAATTCATTGTCAAAAGTCTATACTCAAAATTGGTCACTCCCCCAAATTGATGTTCAAAATAGATTTCTCCGTGATAAATTAATTTGAGAAATCTTAATGCAGTTACCCCTCAATTAGAGTCAATAGGAAGAGAAACCTATGGTATGCCAATTCAACAAGTCACTATATGAGCTTAAACAAGCCTTTCATAGTTAGTTTCAAATTTTGTATACAACTATTCAAGAAAATGACTATAATCAACTAAGGAATGATTCTCCACTTTTCACAAGAATCTTTAGTGATTCTTTCAAAATGATGCTTATCTATCTAGATGACATGATCATAACTAACAATGACGAAAATGTAATTACTTCTCTTAAGAAATCACTCCATAACAAGTTTTGCATCAAAGACCTTGAATAACTAAGATACCCCAGATGAAGCAATCTTATTTAGGACAAACAATTATCAACACTCATCCCAACGAAAATATACTCTTGATAATCTAGATAAATTATACTTACTTGGGCCCAAACCATTTCAGAACTCATTTAAGAAAATATTAAGTTCTTACTCAGAGTGGGAAATTTATTGAAGAATTCATCTAATTATTGAAAATTGGTTAGGGGTCTTATTTATCTCACCATTACCAAGCCAAAAAGAAGTTATTTTGTTCATATTTTAAGCTAATTTATGCAATAACTAAGAAATAATTTTTGTGATGCAGATTGGACTTGATTTTTAATAACAAGATATTCTATGGCTAATTATAATTTCCATAGTAAAGCTCATGTTTTTTTGAGAATTAAGAAACAAACAATAGTTTTGCAATCTCCATGATCTCCATAACATGTGATATTATGTGGCTTAAGCATTTATCTGAAGACTTACAGGTAACATATCATCAACCAAACATGTTTTGTGATGGTGAAATTGAATTTCATATTGTCGCCAATCCAGTTTATCACGAACTAACCAAACATATTGAAATTAATTGTCATGTTATTCGAAATTAAATTCAATCATGTGTTGTAGTTAAGGGTCATTTTCCATTGACTTGCCAACTTACTGAATTTTCACCAAACCACTCAACTTATATGTCTATGCCTTCCATTCTATCTTCTGCAAGTTTAGTGTTCTGGAGATTCACGCTCAAAATTGTAGGCGAGTGTCATGGAGAAGAGTAAAAATCCCATGGTTTCAGAAATTGATAATGGGATTATGTACAGAATGTAATCTCCTTGATTAAAAGCAATGCCATAGGCACTCTTTCCTTGTTTAGTCAGACCCCGTACAAATTCGCAAGAAAATGTAGAAACAGTTCTTCCTTACGCATTGATTCTCTCATCATCTGCTATTCCATATTTCTGTTCTTTTTTTTGCTCTGATGTCTTGCAGATAAGAAAAACAAAGTTCTGCAGAAACAGACAGCCGGATGTAACTCACCAATTTGTTGGTGGTGGCCATAATAGTTTCGATCATGTTTCGAACACGGTGACTCTGGTACAGACGCTCCCTGTGGGAGTCTTGATCATTCTGGAGATCAGAAACTATAAGCCGCTCGAAGCGCTCCACCTCCTCGTGCGCAGCACGCGTAATTTCCAGCAGAGTCGACGACATCTTCGACGGCTCCGGCACGGCGAGTTCTGTCTTGCGCCAAGCCGCCAAACGAGCGACGGCCTCTAAAATTCACCAGTTTTTTTTTATGATGAACCGAAACAAATGTTTTCAGATTTTAACATATAAAATTATTTAAACACGTCCTTTTATTATTAATTTTTGTTTATATTTTTGAATTATTTCAATTATCATATGTGGATAACATTTAAAATAAATATGTCACGTTTTCGCCATTTAATTAAAATTATTTCGGTTAACAATTTAATTACCTATATAAAATAAAAGGTGAATCATCAAAAACTGATATATAGTCAAAAAATATATATGAATTAAATTTTTGGATATATAATCAAAACATTTCCATTCATTATTACTTTTTGTTCGTATTTTACAATTATTATCAAATACCATTTGTGGATAGATTAAAAATAAATATTTCGTATTTTAAACATTTAATTAAAAATTATTTCGATTAACTATTTTATTAACTATATCAAATAAACGGTAAATCATTAAAAACTAATATATAGTCAAATATATATATATATTTATTGCATTTGTAAAGAATTAATCTAACAATCATATTATTTAAAAAAAAAATAAATTCATATAATAAACATATTTGCATTTACTATTATTTTTTGTTTATATTTTTTAAAATTTTTGTGAATTATTATTTGTTGATAATATTAAAAATAAATATTTCACATTTTTAACATTAAATTAAAAATTATTTCAATTAACAATTTAATTAACTATATCAAACAAAAGGCAAATCATTAAAAAACTAATATATATATATATATATATATATATATTCTACAAACATAAATAAGTTAAATTTGTATGAAAAATTAATAATCATATTGATAAAAAATACTAAAATTCATAAAAACAATCTTATTTATATGCACAAAACAAGCATTATATAACTTGATACTGACACACACATATGCAAACACACGCACACACACACAGACATTCACACATGCACACACATGCACACACACACAGACATTCACACATGCACACACACGCAAACACATGCACGCACACACACACGCAAACACATGCACGCACACACACACACAGACATTCACACATGCACACACACACGCAAACACATGCATGCACACACACACACACACACACACACACATATATATATATATATATTGAGAACTAGGGATATATCTTACCCATACAAGAGAACAAAGCAAGGTGAACAAAAAAGAAAAAGGAAAGCAAAACTACATCCGCCAATACTTACAATAAAAACCACAACACAACCACCATCCTCACCATGCTCACGAACCATTCTCATATCTGCTTCTCTTGGAGTAGCAATCCATTCGTTCATCCCCATCTCGATGCCTACCTCCTCTTTCTTCTCCGCCCCTTCTGCCATGGCTCCTACCGCCATGCTCACGATCATCACCATCCCTTGCATATCTTCTCCGCTTGTGATCAAGCTCATCAATGGCAGACCTCTTCTCCTCCCCATACGGTTCACCTCTCTCTCTCTTCCTCGGCTTGGCCTCTCCCTCTTCCACACGTGGCTTTCTCTCTCCTCTCTCCTGGCGACAATCAAGATCAGGATCACAATCACCATCCATCTCTATCCTCTCATGACGACTCTTGTGCTTCTTATTTTCTCTTTTCTTCTTCTTCCTCCTCCTTTTCTTCTCTTTTTCAGAATCAATAGAATAATCACTAGTCGAATCATCAGCATCATCAAAGTTAGCTTTCCTCTTCTTTTTCTCCTTCTTCTTCTCTTCTTCGGGATCAGTAGAAGAACAACTGTGGTCTCCTCTAGCAGTGGCAATCTTCTGCTTCTTGCTCGTTTTAGAAAGAAGAGGACTGTCGTCCGTATCAGAACCAAGAACGCGCCTTTTCTTCTTGCCCGATTCGTGTTTGTGGCGCCTTGGATCAGCACCATCATGATGCCCTCTTCTGCGTTCTCTCTTATGTCTCGTGGTTTTGGTCTCGTTCTTCGTGGCACCAACTTGATCGTGATCGTGATCGTGATCCTCCTCTGCAGAATCCTTCGCGCTCGATCTCTTCCAGCTGAACTTCCTATCCAGAAAGGGGTGTTCCACTTTCTCTCTCTGCCTGAGACTGTCGTCTGCATTGCTCTTTCGACTGTTCCCTTGATCACCATCCCCATCAACCCCCGTGGCAGGCTCATCATCTGGTGTTTTCTGGCATATCTTCAGAGCTTCCCTGAACCTCTCCAGCTGTTTTTCCTTCCTAGCTGCAATCTGATGGGACTGCGTCTCTGAAATTCTGTTTGATACACAGTTTTTGCCCAGAAGTTGGAAAAAAAAAAACAACGTGAAACATAAACACTGGAACAGCCTCATCACACACAGTATACGAGAACCTAGTGGCTTTGCCGTAAAAGAAATCATAACACACTCTGTGTGTGTGTGTGTGTGTGTTCTGGCTCACCCAGAACCCAACACATACTATCCATCAACTTATATATTAGGCATGGGGATCTTGGGTCAAAGAAAGTAAGGCCTCCACCCCAACAGCATAAAAATCTTATTAACAGAAATTTCTCGTGCCCAGGCTCGTGCCGTGCTCGACCACGGCACTATCGTTCCGTGCCGTGCCGAGGCCAACCGGGCCTTGTGCCGTGCCTAAATTTTTTTACAATTAGGGTTCGGGCGCGCCAGATTCCTAATTTTTTTTTAAAATTAGGGTTCGGGTGCGCCCAATTCCTAAATTTTTTTTAAAATTAGGGTTCGGCGCACACCGAACCCGTCGAACGTGTCGCGGGCCCGTGCCGGGCTGAACCCCCACAAAACCATGCCGGGCCAGGCACGGCACGGTACTGTAACCGTACCATGCCTGGCCCGGCACGAAAGCCCGATCGGGCCTGAAAAAAAACAGGCTGGGCCAGACCGGCACGTCCCGTTGGACACCTCTATTGTAGCGTGCTAGGACGGTGCTAGTAGAGCCTCGTGCTAGGCCAGACATGACCCATGCGCATAGTCCTGTGGCACGGCCCACTGGCCGGAGGACCTGTGGCAATGGTCAAGCATGAGGAAATGAGATATACGATTCATGGTCGTGTGGGTGTGCCCCTCAACCCGTGCAAGATTACAAATGCAGCACTGCACTTGCACAGCACGAGAACCATACGATGTCGTGTCTGGCACGGCAAGGTGGCATGATGACGCCACACTCGAACAAGTCATGTTGTGTCACCTCTAGATATAACTCATGACCACGAGATAATATCATTTTAAAATTCTTAAATTATATAATAGAACAACTAAAAGCATGAAAAATTATTATTTTATTAATTTTAATTTTAGGAATAAAAATATTAGTTTATTACAAACTACTATTAATATTAATATTAGTATTAAAAATTACAAACTAATATTATTATTAATAACTCATGACATACATTTGCTACTGCATATTCTAATTTATTATTCTTACTTTATAGTAGTCTGACCCCAACTCTCTTTCTGAAATACTTAGTTATCTATGATGGCACTAAGATATGTTAGATGAACTAAGTGAGATATGTAATTATTACATCATAACTCCAACATATAGAGATATGTAATTGTAAACTCACTGCTTATTCTAAGAATAAACTTATTTATAAATATTAATTTATCAATTAATTTTATCAAATATAAGAGAATTATAAAAAAATTAAATTAAATCATCTAACCGTGTATAACCATAGCCTACACAATCATATCAGTATAGTTAATCATTTCATAAATTTTCTCAAACAAATTTGTATGATCATATCTTATGCTATCATAACAATATTTTTTTCTTTGAAATTTTCAAATAAGTAAAAAAAGATTTGAGACATGAAATTATAATAAGAGATTATGAATATAACTAAGTATAATCATATTTAGATTTCATTGGGCTGTAACGATCACAAAGAAGTGATGTGCTACAGGTTTTTATATTTTTGTATAAAAAACCTTCTCTATAAAAATCATGAGAATTATAATTATTTTGAAATCAAATATATAAATACAATACAAAACTATGATATCAACTACTTTTGAGCTCCAGTGAAAGAGTTAGTTCTTGAAGAAGCTTTGGCTACTACTATACCTACCAGTTTAGAGATAAATAATATTTTACTGTGAAATTGATTACACTTTATTCCAGAAAAGATTTTGAATTGCTACTACCTACATACCTATCACCTAACATACTATGAACATATTCACAGACTCTCAAAGAAATACAAGTTATTTTTGCCTTTTATAAGAGCATCTCCAACGGGTAGAGGTGTCAACCGGGCCGGGCCGGGCACGGTTCAGCCGTGCCTGGGCCGGCCCGGCACGGTTCGGCCCGCAGCATGGCAAACCGGCACGGGTTTATCCCGTGCCGGGTGTCCCGTGAGCCCGACCCCATGATGCCCCTCCCGCAAAAAAAGACCGCGGGTCGGGTCTGATTCGACCCGACCCGCGGTCCCCCCGTATCCCGAACCGCTGGGGCAGGAATGCCCGAGCGGGCCTGACGAGGCATGGCACGGCCCGCCGGGCACGATTTTTTTAAACCTTACCGGGCCGGCCCGGGCCAGCCCGTTTGACACCTCTACCAATGGGCTCGCTAAAAACAAAGTTTCAATATTTTGTTGAGTATTTTTAGAAAATTTGATCTCCAATGCGCTCGCTATCCCGCAAGAGTTTTTGCCCCCTCGACTTCTCGCTCAACAAATATAACGAGCATTTATCGCTCAATAAATCATTTTTCTATTAAAATATTCTTATCATTCAGTAGTTCCCACGACGCAACTCAACTTCACACAGTATTTTACTAAGCTTAGTTGGAGTAAAATTTGAAGTATTGCTAGCTAAAATACTAAATTAAATATTTAAATATTTTTTATTTAATTATTTTATTTAGTATGATTGGAGATGCTCTAAACTGGGTGTTTGTGACATGAACTCCCCAGCTTAGATGAGCTAGTGAGAATTGGTATGTTTTTTATTTATTAATTGTGACATGCAATACAAGTTATTTCAATAGCTTAGATGAGCTATTGAAATAAAAGAAAAACAAGTTATTTATTAATTTTTTATTAATTTTTATCATTTGAGATTTGGTTTATTTTTTTTTTATTATTATTTAAACTGGGTATTTGAGCATTAAGCTAGACCAAACCATATATAACAATTTATTTTATATCCTGAGCATTATTTTTTCAAATGAATCAAATTATTTTTCTCATCTCTCTCGACCATGCCGAAACCATCCCAAACCCTAGTTTCTCCGGCAAAGACCCAAAAAGATTAATAATTTTATTATATATTTTGTAATAATAAGATTTATAACTCATGTTTATAAGTTTCAAAATTCATGCCATAAAAATCACCAAGTTTGGCGCGACAAAGACGTAAAGGTTCTTACTTTGTCCCTGCCACGTCAGCAACGGTGCATGCACCAATCTTGTCCAATAAGGGAGAAGCGTTCATCTGCTCTCTAGCATTTTCAACTCTCTCTTCAACTTCCTTATCGGTGCACCCTTCATCTAGCAGCTGATTTTTTAGTACTTCAAGTTTGAGAAAGGCCTGTCGCTTGCGATCATGCTCCAGTATCTCCAAGTTGGGCTTCTTCGAGATGCCAGCAGTGCCCTCATCTCCAACAAAACCATTGCTAGTGAACGCAACCTTACCGGTCTTTGGCTTCACGAAAAACCTGTTGGTCTGTATGTACCCATTGGTACCAGACCCTCTGGGAGTTTGCAATCCAATACCATTGTACATTTTTTTTTCAATCAGCTGATAGCTTCAAATTCAACTGCGAAAAAAATTAGAACCCACAAATCATATAGACATGGCAATGAAAACAAAACATGCCCTTTTAAGATTTTAGTTGAATAAGCACAAAATACTAAATAACTGTTTTTGGAAACAAAACAAATTTTCTCTCACAAAATTTAAGAAATCTAATTGAAAAAAACAAGTGAGACCACCTTAAAGAGAAGCGATTAAAAACATTTTACTTGAGTTGAAGAACAGATGAACTGGATAAAAAACAAAGACAAAGATCCAATCTTTTATTGACAAAGAATTTGGTAAAAAGCTTGAGCTTTATGAAAGTTCTAAGATAATTTTTTTGCACGATGAAGTGGGATATTATTTACACACAAAGAACTAGTTTAGAATTTAGCCTTAAGTGATATACACTATTTGATTCTTCGCTTGCCTCTGCTATAGGCTCATTTGACAACAAGTTGCAGATGATTCTATCAAATATATGAAATTCATAAAAAAAAAATAACTTAAATATATGATAATTATAAGATTTGATAATATTTATGAATTTAGTATAATTTATCATTTTTTAAATTTGCTCAAACAAACATTAGGATATTATTCTTAAAACAATTATAGTTTAAGAGTCAATGGGTAAAATAAGAAATATGAGGGGAACCAATTTTTCATGCTTACTATGAGAGAAAAGATAAGTTTGAGATTATTATGCCATTTGTTTTTCCTAACAATTCCGTTTTACTTCTCTCTGTCTCTCTCTCTATCTATCACCCTCTTTCTCTCAGCCTCCCTCGTCCCACATAGGCATGCACACATTATTATGCACAGACACATAGCAA